>CAKOHE010000068.1:0-358668 GCA_934047225.1 Ypsolopha sequella
ATAGTGAAATGCGCGGAAAACAAACAGCCTATTAGCTTACGGGTGGGGCCGTACGGCGCGCATTTCCCTCGTCGCGCACTACCCCTTACCGCCAAAGAGACCATAATCGTGTTGTGCGCAGGTTCTTTGCCTAATTTCAGACGTATTCTTTTTACAATACACGGCCTTTACCACCTATTACAAGAATTATATCGGTTGAAAATATTTTCATTTAATATGCTTATTGTCCAAACATGAAAGCATGTTTGGCTGAGCCAGTCCTTGAGGGGTTGTTTATTTTTAAGCATGGTCTTCAAAAAGAATTTCTGTAGGATACTTTTTGAATTGGAAATATTTCGAAGCTTAAAATCTGTATCACTTTGTAACCATATTTTATAAGAAATAAACTTCTGTCCCTGCTAATTCTATATATTTTTAAGAAATGGCATGTTTCACGAAATCACATACAAATGTATTCATAAAATATAGTGATAGATACAATTTTAGTACTAGATATCCAAAAAAACTAATAACTCCAAAATTTAGAACTGAATTTTGCCAAAGATCCACATATTTTATGCAAATAAAGATTTTTAATAAGTTAACAAACAGTCTCAAAGAAAAGCCCTACAATTTATTTAAGAAATTGTTATTTAATTATTTAAAAAAAAACATTGTTTCTATGACATTAAAGATTTCTCGAATTTAAGTATTATTGTAATATAGCAAATTTATAGTTACTAAAAAAATTGTGATAATATTATAGATACTTTTATGAATAGATATTATAAAATGTATACTTTAAAATTTGCGTGCCTTAATAAGGTAAATTGTGCTGAACCTATTTTGTGTACCTCACCATCTTTATGTATACTACAATTTATACCAGTAAATTATGTTTATCGTTATCTTTAAAAGAAAATAATTCCCAAATAATAATATATTTTTACAATTT
Organism: Ypsolopha sequella; assembly: GCA_934047225.1. Taxonomy (NCBI): domain Eukaryota; kingdom Metazoa; phylum Arthropoda; class Insecta; order Lepidoptera; family Ypsolophidae; genus Ypsolopha; species Ypsolopha sequella. The sequence goes on from CAKOHE010000068.1 coordinate 935, forward strand.
AATTTATGTCAACAAAATGGTTCCTAAGCTCCCCCTATAGTATTATTATGTCTTCGTCACATTGGTTGATGATAGTAGATGTATTCAACAAATATGTATCGCAAAGGTTTTTCTTCTGGAAAGCGTCAAGGATTTCCCGATCAAGATGTCTGTTAATAATAGCAGCGCATCGCAAATCATCGAGTGCTAGCGCATGGACTGCGGTTAGGTTGTAGACTTGGGGCACCCGCACTGAGTAGCGTGACAGGCCGAGGTCCGGTTTGACGGAGGCGGATTGACAGCTTGAGCGCAGCACCACGAGCAGCGAGCGCAGAGGCTGCGCGCGCAGTTATTGCGGGTCGTACCGCCGTGCTTCCTCGATACGAGAAAATGCCGTCTCGATGAACGCGCGCAAATATTGTGACGATAGTGTTACCTGGCCACGTAGTGCTCTGACACCTGCTTCCACTTTCTGTGGCCAGTTGGATGCCTTGTTCAGATCAATATGTAAGTGTTGTGAAGAACCGCCGGCCATTAGCTCATATATATGTTGCACTAGCGCATCTTGGAGTCGTGGCCCATCTGTTGCGCCCGCCTCGCTCAGCCATGAATCCAACGAGGCAGGGAATGTATCCGGGCTGGCGTCTACGCAGAATACGACGCCTTGCAAACCTAAAATACATAAAATATAAGTAATATAAATACCATGCATCTGTTGGCAGATGACAAAAAATATTTATTAAAAAAAAAATACGACATTTACCTTTTTTTTCTAGTATGGCTGCCATTTCCAATGCAACCAGAACTCCAAAGGAATACCCTAATAGATAAAACTTATTTTTTGTCTTCAGTTTTTTAAACATCCCCTGAAAATTTAAAGGCGTTGTCAAGTTTACTGGCATTTCTTTGTTCAAAAGACTTACGTAAGTTTCTATATATAAGAAATTCATATTATAATATTCAAAAAACTTACGTAAGTTTCTATATATAAGAAAGACTTTTAGAATATACCTCTGCTAATCGCGCTGCCATTTCAGTTATTGTTTCATTAGGATGATCTAGTCCAGGCTGCAGCACTACCGCTGGTAGCTTGAGTCGTTCACAGAGTTTATGGAATTTATTGTGATTTCCTTCTAATCCAGGTACGATAACCAGATAGGTGTCATCTGTGTTTACTTCAGCATCACGCTATAATAATAAAGTTAGGTATATCATTGTGAAGTCATGAATACAAAATGAGGTTGAAGGGATGTTGAAGTGATTTTTATGAACACTAACAAAATAGGAAACATTCTACTTACTGTTGCAGCATTGTACGTTGCTGTTGTCATGAAAACAACGTCATGTGTACCCATCAGCTCATCGGGGTCTACATGACTGAACAGCACATTTAGCCCCGATGTATCATTTCCACCTGTTGTTGCACTCTTCTCGACCTTGGTGCCTGAAAAGACAAAATAAATACTGATTACCTATATGTAAATGTATATAAGATTACGAGCACCACATATTATAAAATCCTTTCAAAATAATATCGATTAGAACAACTCGAATGCAAAAAAATATGTCATCAGGACCGATATTTTTATTCTTATCTGGAATTTACCTGTAATTTGATTCGGTAAGTATTGTGTAGAGGAAGGCAGTACTCGTATCTTGAACAATTGTGCAGTACAAGGGGCTAGCATAGCTCGCTCTACTGCCTGTAATACTGCTATATACTCATTGTTCAACTGAAAATATAATATAGAGATATTCAAAACTACTAATACCAAAATAAAGAGATAACATTCCAGTCGTATTAGTATTTTAACAACAGAAAACGAGTTTTTAAGTTAAACTCACAAGTTTTGTTTTTGGTAAACGGAGCATCGTCGCTGGTAGCCCGTCATTCTTTCTGCCAATACAAATATTCTGACCTACGATGTTACTATCTCCTATGATAGTAAAATATCTAAAATATGAAAGATTCCAGATGTTACTTATTACGAAGCCATACGATTAAGTTAAAAATGAAAAACACATAACAAATAATATATCATATTTCTTACCGTAACAATGGACACATATTTCTCGAAGCACTGTCTAATTGCTTTACAGTAAAGGTTGGTTCTGATTGTTTTGTTTCCTCAAATGAGCCACAACCGAGCACAAAAATACTTTCAACTGGACCCAGGCTGCTGCAATACTTGACTAAGTTTGTGACGTTTCCAGAATCGGTCAAGTCAGATGTTGATAATTTTACTTGTATACCCAACTTTTGCCACGTACTGGAAAAAATATACAGTTAATTTCATATTTATTTTAATTTCCGCGTGGAAAATGGGGCAAATGTTTAATTTACCTGTAGATTTGTAATACTAGTGACATTTAAGTGGTTTTGGTTACGAAAATTTGTCATATTACTCATTCAAGTAAATAAGTCGTCAGGGTGCATGACGAGCATTACCTCAAGACAATAATTCATCATCTCTCCGTTAGGTAGGAATAAGTAGTTAAAATTAAACTATGGATTTTCATCTATTAATTGATACAAAGTGCTTACTTGATTTTCATTTGCATATACCCATCAATAGTGCTATGACCATGTTGTTCCTGACGATGCAGTACAATGTATTTCGCACCACAACTTATTAAAAGATTGACGAAATGGGTAATAAATACATCATCAGCCATAGCGGTTACCACCAAGTGAGAGTTGCTATGGGTGAAGTCAATCCTAAAACAATAATAACAGGTGATCAGTTTTCCGTTCTTTAACTTTATCTCATATTATATATGAAAAATGAAAATGAAAAATACTTTATTTACAAGTTAGGTTAACATTCAGAGTAGATTAACTATGACTCTTAAGCTAAGCAAGCTTGAAAATTGAGGGCCTTAACAACGATATTCCACAAAGTGATCCACACTCAGGTACTAAAGCTCGAAAAAGTTAATGAGACTAAAATATAAAACAACTAACATGTTTTTCAAAACAATTTAGCAAATATGCCTCAAACAAATATTAATAACATGCTAAAGTTAAAAGAAAAGAATAAGTACTTAGAATCAAACGCTGCTTTGATAAATGTATATAATAAGGTTACGTTATCTTGTTTTATATGTATATGTATATTACATAAGTTTCAGTAAATTATTTATAGTAAATAAGTATATATAAAATATTTTATATACGTAATGTTATTTGGAATCACTTTTGATTTGTATTTAATATTTGTTCTGTCTCGTCATAGGTAAGGGATTAAAGCCAGTTACGTACTATTTGTTGTGCTTCAGTTAGATTGCACCTGCTTCACATGTTTTCATAGTCATCTGAGTTTAAAACAGTCTTTATAAACACTAAGAAATACTCTAAAAATAAATAACTGCCGGACCGTAAAGACATTGCAGTCTTTGTAGAGTCTTTTCATTTCGTAAAAGGCCAGTTTCTTTGTCATTGTTTTTAAGACAGACCGTTGTGCTCTTTCGACTTTCAGTATAACTGTCTTTGCTGAACTTTCCCAACAAGAGATGCAGTGTGATCGACACAATTGTTGCCTATTGCTAAAATAGTTGGGTCTTGGTAGAGGCGGGTGACAGGTGGCAGATGGTGATCAATCAGATATATAGTTATGGTCTGTGTTTATTTATTTGAAACCCCACGGGATAACGCTTCCGGCCAGCTGGGGACCCTGTCCTACGGCAGCGACATAGGTAATATTTTTGTTTAATTTAGGCTGTTTCATTTTTTATTTTCTTTTTAGTTTGTCTTTATTTTAAGTCTATGCTATGTATACATTGTGCATGTACCTGGGGATTACTGGAGAACTCGCTGTTGTTCCTTGTAGTTTCAAAAGGACGCGTCCCCGATGTTGCGATGTTTTCATCAGATGGAAGGCGCGCTCTGTCTCGTGAGGTTCATAAACTACTCGACTCAACGGACGCACGTAGCCCTTTGCAATGCCTTCACTGACCATAAGCTGTAGTTTCTGTAAAATATTATTATTAAAGGATCCGTACCCAAAAGGTTAAAAAAAGTTTAAGTGCGAGTAGAACTCGTACTCTAACTTTTCACTCCCTAAACAAAACTGCAAAATTCAAGCAGCGGTAGCTCAGGCAGTTGAACGCTGGCCGGTTCAACAACCGGTTCGGCATGCACCGCTGAGTTTTTCAAAATGTATGTGCTTTGGATAAGTACTTTGGGTAGTTAAGTTGCTTTTTAGTTGCTAAGTTGCTAAGTTTTCTTTAAATGTTTAAATATACGAGTATAATATTTTTAAGTCTAAATTCGGCGTAACACGGCATAAATCCAGCGTAAATTCAGCGACGTTTTGACACAGGTTTTGATTATTATTTTTAACAGTTGGGTAAATTTGTTATTGGCCTTAGTTTAAGTTTTGAAATATTGTTCAGATTAAATTTAACACTATTAATTTCCTGAATAAACTAAATAAATTAATAAAATAAAAATAGTACTTATTTGTATTTCCTAATACGTACGTACACTTGCTGAACGGTGAACAAAAACATCATGAGGAAACCTGTATTAAGTAAAAAGCGTGTATTTGTGCCCGAAGAACGGCGTTAAGAACCACGTTGGGATGTAATCGTTGGTGAATTGCATTTCACAGCTCACACTCGGGAAAACCTCTGACATGCCTTCGGAGATTTATGTCATGAAGATATATATATTTTTATATTAATTAGTCAAGAATTCGGGTACGGAAAAAACTTTGAAGGTTTCTGAAACGGAGCCTATTAATGGCACTCTGCTGTCCGTCTGTCTGTCCATCTGTCTGTCCGTCCGAATGTCACGGGTCTCTAGCTCTTTGGAGCAATGAGATAGAGACCTGAAATTTTGACATGTTATGTAGAATGTTGATTCAAAACGGAATATTGAATTTAAAATGTAATTAAATTATTATTTAGGGGGACCTTATACATGAAAATGAAGCCGAATAACATATTTTCTTCTTACTCTAGTAAATGGGTTTCATTGTTTAGAGCTCATTGTCTTAAGTACAAATATATTTCTTTATATTATATTTCTAGGGGGCGTGGGACTTGTCAGTTTTAGACCATTTTTCTTACGGGGTCTATCTTAAAGACCAAAAAAGTTACATAAAAAAGTATATTATGTACCATACCATAAACATAAACAATAAATACTGAAAACACCGATTTATAATCTAGTTTTAGGGTTACATACTCAAATACTCAACAACTTGTCTTTTTACTTTTGTTTTATAAATTTTATACGTTTGTAGGCATTAACAATACCTGAAGCCATAGGTCTCCGCATACCATTCACAGATGTTCAGCAGCCTCCAAAGAGCGCTGACAAGGAGGTCTCAGCAGCACCGTGTCATCAGCGTAACTAATATTATTAACAAACTAACCAGCAACAGAGCAACCTACGATGGCACCTCTTAACTCTTAAATTCACATACAAGCTGAAGAGCCTCGGAGCGGTTAACCCGCCCTGCCTTAACCAGCAATGCCCAGCATTTCAACCCGTAATGGCTCGGATACTGAGCCTGCCCACCTTACCATATTGTTACTCTGTTGACCATACTAATACTTAAACATTTCAATGAGCTCCTCTGGTAACGTCAGTTTTTTGCATTAAAACCCGATCTAATGTCAATTTACTCATTAAAACCCGATCTAATGTCAATTTACTCATATTTGTGCAGGTGAAAAACATTTCATACTTACTTTCATTTGAAACGTGTCGTTTAAATCGAATATGCTAGAAAAGTCGACTGGGACGTAATTCCTAGCTAAGGTCAAGTGAGACATCCCAAATTGGAAATTATCATTGCAGGGTATTTGTTGTGTATCTATTGTCACCCCAGATGGAGCAACACAGTTGAGTGACATCTAAAACAAACGATTTGGTTAGAATTTTATTTAAAACAGTAACTGTAACAAGAACAAAATAAATGTTATTAAATACTTTGCATGCAACAGAAAGAGGTAAAAATAGTTACATTTTTTATATCTCCTCCCAAGATGTTAAAGACAACGTCACATCCTTTTCCCTTTGTCTTACTAAGCACCATATCTCCAAATGAAGAGTCTCGTGAATTTCCAATTTGATCAGCTAAAAAAAACACAAGTTGATATAACTATTTGTAATCCATTCATCCATTCATTCAAGACCTAGAGACTTTATCAGTGATAAAGTTTATAAAAGGCTCCTGGTTATTAAAATTCACGAACATTTCAGTTCACCAAACCTTACGTGTGTCAATCGTGAATTCGTAGTGTTAACTACGAAATTTAACTGATAGACTGGAAAAAGTCTACATTTTGGTCAACTACCAGTTTTAAAATTTAAATAGAATGAACTAAATTTCGTGAATTCCCATCGCGATTCTACCTCTGACCTTCGAGAAAGTAAAAAGATGATCTAAATCCAATGTACATGCTGTCCTCGAATGTCTGGCTCTGACCGCAGCATATTTAAATCGCAAATGATCCTTCAAAAGGGACAAATTACCTAGGCATTTAGGTTGTGTTTTAGACTTGTTGTGGTTCCAAAGAAGTTGGGACCTAGCCCTGGAAGGCAAGAGTTGGTCCTAACTCTTCAATAAGCTGTGAGTTTCGGGTTTTTTATCAGAACAACTTGAAGAATTTTATAATAGATTTAAAAATTACTTGCCTCCGTTGCAACTTTTCCTCAAAATCTTCAGTTTTCCAGTTTAAACAAATAGATATTATTAATCCATAAAATTTGAAATCTTCTTCAAGGAATCCTTTTAGTTATTATAACTTAAGTTTTACCTTAAGGTTCTTATTTATCTTTAATAATAAAACATATCATTTTATGGGGCAGATCCATTAAAAATACATTTTATATTCTCTGGTGTTGTGTACAAAGGACTATTACTGGACTGCCAGTGAAGTGAAATTTTAAATAAATCATCATTATTACGTAGTACTTACTCAATTAAGTATGTAATTACTCTTGCTATATATTTAGAAACTAATGAATTTTTGATATGAAAATTGAAATTCTTAAGTATGGAAGATTCATTCAATTTTCATGCTTGGGAATTATAAGATATACTTGCCTTACTTTTTGAAGAACTAAAATTTGACTAATAAATAGTGTTACACCAAGTTTTGGCTTCCGAAAACGACATGTTAGTTAGACGTAAATTTCAGTGTGATTAGCACCAAACGCGCTCTGCATAGAATACGGTAACTGGGCCGCTGTACTGGTGTGTAAATAAGACTGCTCTATGCTTTATCAGTAACTAGCTAAGTGTAAAAATGTATTCATTTAAATAAATACATGAACATGAAAAAGGTACAGCAATTTATAATAATTCAGACAGTATATAAATAGGAAAATTAAATTATTGGTTAAAATTCATTCAAACGAACCGGGTTTTTAAAAATGAATCTAGCAGTACTATACTAAAAATCACGTAGAACACTTTTATATTTTATCAAAATCTTACTCACCTGGTATACTTGGAAATATTTTCCGTAAGAAGTGTTTCTTTCTTATATCACTGACCGTCGCAAATATGTTGCAGCCATGCGTCAGAGCAATAGAGATTATAGCTTGACCAAGTGCTCCAGTTGCCCCGGGCACTAATACAGTCATTCCACACGTCAGCTCGAATTTGATGCCCTAAAAATTAGACGAGAAGGATATTGTGACAAAAATTTAATTCAGTCGAGTAGAAAACATATTTCTTATTCCTAATTATTCTAAGAACAAGATAACAAACAAACAAAACCAGTTCAAAATTATTTAAGTATCGACCTTTTAAATGGTAGGTGCTGAAACTGATAGATATAAATATTTTACGTCAATGATTTTTACATATCTTTTTCAAGACAGCAGTTAGGCCTAGATCTTAGACCATATAAAAAATCAAGACGTCGTTTACTCTATGTAACGGGTGAAGTAGCCCAAATTTAAGACAGTTTTGTGTTCGTACACGTCTTCAAACTCACACATGCGCAATCTTTCTCAATTTTTACTGCGCGGCAACACTCACTAAGCGCACACATTGTTTACAAAACCGACCTCACTTCAATGTTGACAGCGCTCAGTCTTGAATTTTTATTTGGTCTGTTGCCTGGATATTGCCAAGACGAGCCAAAGAAGCGGTTTAAGTTTAAAAAAAGTTTACAGTATATATTAAAGATTTAGTCGTGATCCACGACTCTAAACTCATATGTGATATTATTTAGTTATATTTTCTTATTAAATATGACCCGTGTATTTTGTATGTGAAATATTTGGCTGGAATAAAAACTTTTTAATCCCAATCTTATTTCTTAAGCCAAGGCTTTTTTACTAGAACTCTTTGTTCACGAAAAAATATCTTCTTCACATGTTTCGTGAAATTGTTAGTTGAAAATATTAAATAAAGACGATATTTTTGATGATCTTAGATAAAGTATTGTGTGTAACTGAAGTTATTGGACAAGTGAGCTAAGGTTGCCGAAGGGCAAGGGCGTAATGAAGCAGCGAGTGTAATGAAATGACCAATGCTCACGCGTTTCATACGACTTTTTTCAACACACTTGCGAGGAAAACGTAGGTAGGTATAATATCATAAAAATATAGTTTATAGACGTAGTTAAACTGACCTTTGTGACCAGTTACTGGCTATCCCAACCTTCTTTCAAAAACTTTTCAACGTCATTTGGTGACAATACATTGGATATTCGACTAATTAGGTTGGAATAATACCACAGTCGTTAAAGCAGTAGCTGAGCACATTTCATTCCCGCTCAGTCACATAATGAATACATGTATCAGCACAGGAACATATCCGGAACAGCTTAAAACTACAATCGTTATACCTGTGCACAAAAAAGATGATAAGGAAGAGTTGGAGTTTTATAGACCCATTGCACTCATTCCAGTAACATCCAAAATTTTTGAAAAATATTTATGTCAAAATAACAATTGTCAATATACAATCGTATCTTGATAAATATGGAATATTAGTTAAAGAACAAAAAGGTTTTCGTAAAAATAATACAATTGATATGGCTATCTATGAACTTGTAAAAAAAGCATTGGTTGGCATGGATCTTAAAAAACCAATATGTGCAATTTACATGGATATGACCAAGGCTTTTGACTTTGTTGACCACGATATACTGTTAACCAAACTTAATGCATATGGTATAAGAGGTAACATTGCGAGTTTAATACAGTCATACTTAAGCAACCGAAAGCAATATGTGGAAATAACACAAGTGTGCGTTGCAAGCAAAACTGAGACTAAATATCGCTCTAACTTAAGGGAAAAAAATTGTGGTGTACCACAGGGAAGTGTTTTGGGGCCGCTGTTGTTTTTATTGTATATCAATGATATGCCAAAAAACGTTAGTTACCCAATGGTACTTTTTGCCGACGACAGCACTGTTGTCATTGAACGTGATACCGCTAAAAACTATGAAGATGAGATAAATGAAACTTTGCATACAATAATTGAATGGCTTAGCAAGAATAAACTTGTCATTAATCTTAAAAAAACGAAAATTATGCACTTTTACCAAAAAATATCACCCCCACACCTTAATATAGACTATCATGGCACTATTATTGAGACAGTAGACACCACTAAGTTCCTTGGTATAGTTATTGATAATGGTTTGAAGTGGAAACCCCAGATTGAAAATGTTTGTAAAAGGTTAAATAAATCTGCATATGCCTTGTATAAATTATCAAAAGTTGTTAACCTTCAGACATTGACGACAGCATATCACGGATATGCTGCTTCAGTTCTTCGCTATGGATTAATCTTTTGGGGCAATTCCACAGATGTAAATTTGGTCTTTAAGGCTCAAAAGAAGTGTATCAGGGCTATATGTGGTTTACAATCTAGAGATACATATAAGCCTCATTTTAAGGAGCTAAAGATTCTTACGCTACCATGTATGTATATTTACGAAGCTTCATTATTTGTGAAAACAAACCCTGAACTATTTAAGAAAATTTCTCAGGTAAACGATAAGCAGCTACGAAATAGAAATAGACTTTACATTGAAAAGAGCAACACAACCCTAATACATAATAGCATAGTACGCATGGGACCTAAAATCTATAACAACTTGCCTCATGAAATAAAAAAACCTGGACTTGATACATTTTAAATACAAACTTTGGACATACCTTATTGAAAAATGCTATTATACTATTTCTGAGTTTCTTGACAAATGTTAAATGAAATTATTAATTTCCATAGGGCTTTTTATTATCCTATAACTGCGACATTTTTTGAGTTTATTAAGTATTATGTTAAATTGATTTGAATTATTATATTGTCTAATTTATTGTTTTATTGACATGAATGTTAATTATGATGTTACTCTAAATGCATCTATATAAAAACTGTTTTATTATTGTGTATTATTGTTTTATGAAATTTTGTACGCCTCTGAGGCAAAACATAGAGCACATTAAATATTGTTGTCATCTACGCATGTAAACCTATGTTTCACAAATGAATTATTTGATTGATTGATTGATTGATTGATAAGTTATAATGTTATTACTATTTTTGGTCCTAACCGTGCTTTCAAAAGCTCTCTTATTCATTTTATTTTTTTGTTAATGTTGTGCCTCAGTAATTATTTCCGGCGGCGCGGCGTCGAATATGGCTCTTTAAAATAACTTGCAGTCGACATTTTTGAAAAGAATCACTAAACATAACTACGTTTGAGCAAATATTTGTGGAAAATGGCGGCGATTTTTTTCTTTTTCCATGCGCTACCGTGCATATTGCTGTCAGTGCCGTTGGAAGAAAAGGCACCAAACTGTCAAATATCCTAACTGTTAAAAATGTAATAAACTGAATATTTATGTATGAGATTAATTTAGATTAATTGATAAATGGTTAACAAATATAATTTATAATTTAATTAAATGAACCGTTTATTAACACAGTTTGTTTACTCACAGGCATGTTTTTAAGACATAAAAACTCTTTGCTGAGATAAAAAAAAGTGTAAAGTAAAAAACACTAGTGCAGTAATATACAGTAAAAAGAGCGCGTGTTTAATAAGCAGCATTACGATCCTAATTACAGGTGGTAGAACTGATGCCGGGCTCGAATGTGGAGGTACCACCATCTTACTTGGAGACCCCCTCGAAGTTATTCGGGGGACAGTAAGAGGACAGATTACAGGCAGTAAACCAGGAGGCTCACCATGCCTGGGTCCGATGGATATGGTTTGTATCTTCTATTTGTATTTATGTATTTTCTATTGTTCATTTTCTGAGCACAGAAAACTGTGACTACCCCTCTGGGAGACAAGTGAAACTTACGAGACAATAGAAAGCGTACGCGTAAGGCAGAGGTACTGTAGCAGCATCTTCCAAGTTCCAGTGTGCTGGCACAGGCCACAACATTAAGGGCTCTGCAGCCACGCTGGATGATGCAGCTCCACCACGTACCACACCCATCACACGTTCACCACTATAAAATACCCAAATTATTGCTATACATTTTGTAAAGTAAAATAATGTGTAACTTATTTCCATCTTATTTGTAACTAGCCTTTGAGTTACTCCACTGAAGTCCATTCCGTAGCCGTCTATCTCAGCATCTAATTTAGGAACAAGACCAGAAGCTCTTTTCGTATCATGAGCATTCAAACCAGCGTAATATACCTGCATTTTAGTAAATTGATTAAATTATTATACCTTTGATAAATCAACAAAAAATATAAAACAAATAACAAAATTAATAGTACAATATTTCATAGTAAACAAATTTACCGTGACTGAATCATTTTTTGGTTCAATTTTCGGAAGTACTTCCCAGTGCATATTTCCCAGGTTGCCGGATGGTGTGCTTCGTAACTTGGCACTATGCTTGTGGTCTGTTTTGAGCTCGTTAAATTCGACTGATAACTCTTGTTCAGGGTTTTTCTGTAAGCGAGATAATTATTATGAAAAAAATAAGAAGATATACAAAATATAATACCGACCTTTGAAAAGCAATCAATGCTCACTAAGTAATATTTACATGAAGTGATTTTACTCGTAAGTTCAAATATTTGAAAGTAAAAATCTTATAATTTCACCTAAAGGATGATGGAAGGAATCGTATGGACTCTGGCAGTCTGGTACCCGCTCCAAGAGAAATAAGCGATGTGAAAAGGTATTTACATGTTGTACAACAATTAATATGTGTTTATTCAGAGTCCGCGGCTACAGGTTGATGCACCGCACTGTTTTTGTTTGTGTACTATTAGTTGGTATGCATGAAAAATGTGAGTAGTTGAACTGTACTTATAGTTATTGTGTTTGTGTAAGTGAAATAAGTAGAAGGACCCCGGACACATCTGAACACGAACTGTTAGAGTACTAAGGCAAATCTCCCTTGTTTCTCGGCTTGTGAAAATTTGCTCTAAATGGCTTCCCATTTTATAAGAAGTTATTCAAGTCAAAACCGTATTAAAATTGTTTCAGCCGTAAAAAAAAATCCAAGATTACAACGGATTGCAAACAAACATATCTACATATTACCAAACATTATTTAATACCAAATCAATAAAACAATACCACATGTAATTAAAATTACTTACTTTCAACTTTTCCAAAACAACTGGTCTAGGAAGTATGGGTGAAAGATCATCCATGTTAATATCTTGCATTACCACTGCACCGCATCTGTAAGATTGTTTTCATTTGAAGATGTTTGGTAAAAGTAACAATCAGGATTTCATGAATAAAACATTGTTATATTTTTTTGGATTTTTAATGTGTATCGGGGTCATCTGGGTAATTTCACCTGGGTCCATCTGTTTCGTAGACTTGATTCACCCAGGTGCATTAAATATATCCACCGATGACTTAATTCACCTAGGTGCATTAAGTAAGTATCATCCATCCATCAGCCTAGTAAGTTCACTACTGGACATAAGCTTTTCCAGGACTTTGCCACTCCCGGCGGTCATCCTGGAGGAATTGCCCATACTCACGCACGCTGGGCAGGCGGGTTGGTGAGCGCGGTGCCGGTGCGTACTTAAGTAAGTATACCCAAACTAAAATTTTACTCTCAAATTATTAGTGACTTCACTATTTCAGCTATGGTGGCAAATAATATAATGACCCAACTGAAAAATATGCAAGATATCTTATTAGATACCTTGACTAATATTTATAACGGCCAATTAAGTCTTCACCTTCTAACACCAGATCAACTTCGCACCGAACTTAATATTATATCAAGAAAAACACCAAAAGATTTATCGCTACCTACAGACAGCATAAATTTACCTGAAATCTATCATTAATTAAAAATCAAAGCAAGAATGTCGACCAACTATCTAATATTTGAGACCAAATTGCCTCTTATAAATCGAGACTTGTACGAAATTTATAAAATAATTCCTATACCGAGATCATATAATGAAAATAATATGATGTACATACAGCCCATATCAAGTTACCTAGCTATTAACATTAAGAAAGACGCCCTTTTGCAGGTATCAGAAAGTGATCTGAAATCGTGCCTTCATCAAAACTCTAACACTATTTTGTGCTCATTGAGATCGAAGAACAAGGTTCAGAAAGATGTAAAACATACAAACAAACATGTGAGCCTAAATGGATAGATTTGAATAAACAAAATAATTACTTTTATTTTTTCTGCAACAATTATCAGCTTAAGTTAATGTGTGATGATCAGATTACGCCGTTGCATTTATCAAACGCAGGGTTATTGACTGCTAGTCAAGGTTATATAATTAAGTTTAATGATTATACTGTGTATACTCACAAGCAAGAGATGAGTAATGTTTACATCAAGATATCATCATCATCATCATCATCATCATCATCATCATCATCATCATCATCATCATCATCATCATCATCTCAATCAGATTTAATCTCGCATCTTGTCGGGTGTGGGAGCATGTACGAGCCAAATCGTACAGTTTTACTGCGTAAGCGTTTTACGGCACTAGCCTAATTTTGACGCAACACAAGTCAGTTCGGTTACGGCAACAAGGCTAACAACGCGTGCTCTCCCACCATCTCATAACATCAAATCATAAAATCAATCAAGTGAATAAACAACAATCATTAACTATATTCTTGAGTATTATCATTCATCAAGACATCCGTACAAACCGAAACAAGTTTTGTAATTCCTAAAGGGGCAAGAAAAAGAAAATAATTTGTCACACTTTCGAGTGACTTGTAGGTAGTTGAAAATGAATTTGATAAGGATTTAGATATTTGAAGTTTTAAGGTTCTAACGTTAGCCGGTCGGGTAGATATTATGTAGGTATTATTAGATTTATTCGTATTACATACAGATACAGGTCCAAGCTCCGTGCAGAATTGAAAACGCACGGGAGATGTGTAGCGCGAGATAAATTGTGTTTTAGTAGGTGGAATTAAAGTTCAAACTTTTTTAAGAATAACTCATAAGACTTTGTTTATAAGTTTGAGGCTATGAATAAAAGGGACTTCGTTGTTCATTGTTTATAGTAAGATCTTCGTGTTACATTGTTTATAGTAAGATGTTCGTGTACTTCGTGTTACTTGGTAAGACTAGATTTATTGGTGATATCTTGGTGATATCTTGGTGATATTATTTGGTGGTGCAATGCACGAGCGCGCTTTTGAACCAGCCGCCACTGGTAGATATGTAGGTATTAAGCGGTTTATTGGTTTTCAACCTAATATTTTGGGTGTGAGTTTTACAAGTGTGAGCTTATTTAAGTCAGCATAGGTCTTGGGGTCTTCGTCTCTGTGTGTTTTGTACTGCAAGTAAAACCCTAGCTTTATGAAGGTGGTAAAATGCGAATGTAAGTGGTGGTTTGTTAATACGCTCCCGGCTCAGCTCGCGTTCTCGTTCCTGCGTGATAATGGAGAATTTGGTTGCAATTAGTTTTATTTGAGGCAGGAACGGTCTCACCGAGGGTCTCCCGTAGTGTCTTCTGTGTTGCAGCTGTCCTGAGCTGATAGCTGGCTCCTATACACTTGGAGGCCTGTTGCGTCACCCAGATTTAGGTCCGCAGTATTGTACTTAGCTAATGCTAAGTCAAAAGCTTGGATTTAGCTAAACTTAACACCACACACTACACTGTTTCGCGTACGGCGAGTAACGAAAATGATGGAAACATAAACACGGCACTAAACAACTGTTCGGCGATAACAACACCAAATGTTGTGGCACCGCGCCCGGGGCTCGTTCACACAAAGGTTTTCTGGTCAAGGCAAGGATTTTAATAGTAAAAAAATTAAATTAAGGTTTAGATGAAAATAAATTTTACTTTTTATAAACTAAATGACTCAAAAATTGTCAAAAGCGAGAGAGAGAGAGAGAGAGAGAGACCGTGAGATAACTTACCTAATGTCATGTGTGTTAAAGACAATGGCTTCTAATGTCTCTTGCATCGAAATAATGGTCTCTTGACTTTTACAGTTTATTTTTTTGATGTCAATATCTAAACGACGGATAAATCGAGGGACCGTGACTCCATCATAATCCCTGCGGAGTGCGTTCAGCTGCAGCATAGAGTCCAGTAATGTGACCCAGTTACCGGTCCAAGAGATCTCTGCTCGAGTCATCTCCTCGTTTAATTTTTTAATGCTCTTAAATTCACCGCTGAAAAGTATTATTTCATCATGCAGTAGATAAAAAAAATGTCGTCATGACATGAATCCCCGAGTGGGTGTCACAGGTTTTCCTTAGTGTGAACTGTGAATTGCAGGTCACAGTACACACTTAGTACAGTCGATTTTCACTTACAATTATTTATTACCTCCTTAACTTGATGGGTATGTGGGTTGAGCCTTATCGCCGTACTTCAGCAGTCTTGAGATACAGGTTCGATTCCCGGTCGGGCATGCACCAATGAGTTTTTTGGTATTTATTTGCATAGTATTTGTTTTTACTTACCACTTTCAGAATGGTGAAGGTAAACATCGTAAGGAAACTTGCAGACCTGCATGCCCTAAAAAGCGAGTATTTGTGCCATTGGTACGTAATAACGGTGAAACGCGGTTGTACCGAGCACTATACAGTTTACACTTGGAACACTTATGTCGGGGATTTATGTCTTGACGATGTATTTATATTTTCATATGTATGTATATGTCATCGGCACATCGTAGAATTGGGCATATAAGCTCTGCCTAGGCATAAAATGCTATGAGAATTCTGTTAAAACTAAAGGAGTCGCCTCGCTCGGCTCCAATTCATTCGCCCAAATTTATTTTAAACGGTCCTCCTTGCTCCGCTTTTTTCCGCTCATCATCGCACTTATCTTTGACTTTTGATTTCTTACTTTATGATATGCCTAATTCTACGTTAAGCTAGGAATATTGACATGATGACAATTAATTATTTAACCTGTAACAGTATCCACGTTCGCTTAACAGTTTGTATACATCTTGTTCAGTTAGAGTCATATCCAGGGCACATTCTGAGGATTGTTTTTCCCATGCTTTCGAATGCTTCACTTGTCTCAATAATATGTACCCGCTGATAACTTTAATGCTTTCAGCCATTACCTGAATAAGGGAAGAAACAATTGCTAATAATCTTTTTGCAATTTGTGTGTTAAGACATTTTTTATTTTATTAAGTATTTTATTTATAAACTACTAGATTTTGCCTGCCGCTTCGCCAGCATAATCATATATTATCTGAACACCATGTTGGCCAACAAAAATTTGAAACAGTGTATGGCGAGGGGAAGTGGGGCGCAGGCACGAGCGCGGCCTCACTCACACATATTTAATGATCATGTAGGTACACACTACACTCTCAACATTACCGCGACGACTTGAAAGGAAGCATGGCACGTTTTACCCTGGACGTATTTTGAAACTGTTGGTAAGACGTTATCGTCATATGGAAAATTAAAAGCGTCTCCCTACAATTCCATACATCCATACTTCCCTGTTAAAACGTGACGGTAGATAATATCGTGCCGTGCCGTTACCGTGCAAATTTATAAAAGCGCCCATAGGCTACACTCCGTCAGACCCACAGAACTATACAATGTCAGACCACATCTCGTCACGCCACCTGTTGAGTACTTTAAAACCAAGTTTTTTTTTTAATGAGCTGTCATAAAATCCCTCATTGGCAAAAGGCAGGGTCCTTGCCAAAACAAATTTTAATGATAATTGTTACTTACAATAGGAAAAAAATTTAGACATTTTGTAATTACATCATTTTGAAAATAATTTCAATTACAATTAATAATTCCCTTTCAAGCCTACAGACATCATGATTAACCGTGAAGAATGATGTATTAACAGTATATATCTAAATAAAATAATACACACAATCATTAATACAAATTATCGAAGATCAGACGACATAACTAAAAGTATTAAATAAATAACAATTGGTACTCATTCTACTGATGACGACTCCATGAAGGAGTCGAAACATATCGTATTTATTTGTTTTTGTTGTTTGTATTCATAATAAATAATTCATAAATAGTATAAAATAAACTAACTTTCGTTTTGAGTGCCAAAGTTTAAATCAGGTAATAGTCAATGGCGTGGCGGAGGCGGCGTCTCTGTAGATCAAACGTGCCAGCAAAGGGGGCCGCCTTGAAAACAGTTCAGTGCCACAAACTTATCTATTTCGGCGACTTGCGGCAACAAAGACTGTCACTAATGAATATAGAAGTCATTTTAGTTTGGCCTACGGCAACAGATAAGTTGGTAACGCGTGCATTTAACGTATTGCTATTCGCGCCGATGTCGCTGCTGCTACCATCGAATTGAAGGCCCAATGTAAATAAATTTAATATTTACAAAAATAATACATACCAATGTAATATATGTATAATATCTGTATTTAAGTATTCATTTTTATTAGCTACGAAACTAAAAGAAGGGACAACCCTGCAACAGGAGGTATTTAAGTCTTATACGGGGTGTGAGTTAACCTACTGTTCTGATATAGCTTACTTTATTTGTATTTATAGGTCTATTCTAATTTTTAATGTTATTTAAGTTTTATTTTGGGTCAATAAAAATATTAGTATAAAAATCCAAAAATACTGATAAACCTCAAAGTAACCGTTTCCTTTATTTATTTGAACACAGAGACGCAAGACTGTTTCATCATTTATTATTGGCTGTTCATGAAAATGCACATTTTGAAATTCCACAGATAGTTCATGTTGCATAGCACCAACAGACATAACAAGGGTGTCCCATACACAGACAAGTGCTCCTCTGAACGGGTAAAAAGTTTTATCTGATAGAAAGTAAAGTAGGTTTACATTATGCATGAAAATACTTATCATGGTATTAAATATAAACCTGTTATAATATTGATCAATAATATTACCTCCATGTACATTCCCTCTCAAATAGCTGTAATCATCATCATGTATCGAGACGATATCGCAAGGACAAAATACTGTTGTGTTTACAGACACTATTGGAAAAAACTTAGGGCCCTTATTAGGAAATAAACTTGTGCAGAAAGTCACCAACATTTGCATGCCAGGTGCATCTTTCATACAAATTGTAGAACGTTTGCTTAAAATGGAATATAAATTAAATACAACAATTGTTCTGTTGATAGGAAATAGTACAGGTATCACACAAAGTGACCTTATTAAATATCTCGAGCTAATGTTACAGCTTAGGGTTAAAAAAATCATTATTTGTGAATTCCCTTATTCAGAATTACTTACAGGGTCACAAAAAACTAATTTATATAATTTGAATATGTGCATGCACAACTACTCAGCGTGTCACAGTGACAAAGTGCAATACTTTAAAACGAATATACACATTCGTAATTTTTTTTTTGACAGAAGGTACTTTGTACCTTGCAAATTATTATAAAAAACAATTAGCTACTAAGTTAGCATGCATTTTAGAATGTAGTGAATCTGTTACAAAGTGTGTAACAGGAAATTTTCCAATACCTGTTATAATTGATGGTATTTGTAATGTTAATTATTTACATAATTTTGTCCCTATTGACACGGTTAGTACAAGTACTAACAAAATTGTAAAAAATTCTTTTTAGAATTGAAGACAACGGGAGGGCTGCCTGTATTAAAGGTGGTACATCAAAATATACAAGGCGGCTTTCTCGGCAAAATACTTTCAATCGAGTTGTTCTTAGAGGAATCAAAAACAGATATTTTGTGTGTAACCGAACACCATCTACATGAACATAATATGCAGTTTAATGTGAATAATTTTAGTGTTCTTAGCTGCTACAATAGATTAAAAATACAAAAAGGTGGATCCATGATTCTTGTAAAAAATAATATAAAAGCAAAGGAAAGAAAAGACATAGTAAAACTTTCTGTAGAACATCAAATTGAATTAGCTTGCATAGAAATGAGTACATATATTATTCTCTGTGTTTACCGACCCTCAGGACAAGATTACAACATTTTTGAAAAAGCAATGGAAGAGGTTTTAAAATTATTATTTGATTCCAAGAAAAAAGTTATTATATGTGGAGATTTTAACGTAGATTTACTAGAAAAATCGATTATGCGCTCAAAATTAATACATTTATTCAAATCATTTAATTTGTCTAATGTGTTCTTAGAACCTACTCGAATTACTCGGGATACTGCGTCATGCCTCGACAATATATTCTGTGATTGCGAATATTCAGACAATAAAGTAATCAACCGCTTGCAGTCCGATCACAGTGGCCAAACTATAACCATTAAACAAAGCGTAAATCAATTGCCCAAAAAAGCTTTTTGCAGGCCTATTACAACTCACAAAGTAGATTGTTTCAAAGCAAACCTAGAAGTTAAATTAGCACATTTTAATCTTCTCCAAGACGATCCAAACGCTCTCTTTACAGACCTTTTCAACATAGTCTCCAAAGAGTTCGAAAATACGTTTAAGATGCAAAAACTTTCTAACAAAAGTAAAATCACCTTCAGTGACTGGGCGACTCCAGGTATTTACAAAAGCAGAAATCATTTATACGAATTATACGACAAAAAGTCCTACAATAATAATGTTAAATTTACTGAATTCATGAAAAATTACTCACGCATCTTTAAATTGGTGTGTTTAAAAGCAAAAAGTATCTACTTGAATAAAAAACTTAAAAGGTCCGATAACAAAGTAAAAACAGTATGGAACATCATAAATA
Organism: Ypsolopha sequella; assembly: GCA_934047225.1. Classification (NCBI taxonomy): domain Eukaryota; kingdom Metazoa; phylum Arthropoda; class Insecta; order Lepidoptera; family Ypsolophidae; genus Ypsolopha; species Ypsolopha sequella. Next base: position 21,018 of record CAKOHE010000068.1, read on the forward strand.
CTGAAACTGGGAAAAGTAAGAAACGTGATAACGAGCTTAAGTTAAGTATTAACAATGAAGTCGTTACGGGAGATAAAGAGGTTGCGAATGCCTTTGAACAATTCTTTACTGAAATTCCTTCCTTAACAACTAAAGATTTAAATTCAAGCCCTGGGCTTGCGCAGGATCTTTTAATAGATAACGTACCGCAGTGTCTTTCTGTATTTGCTTTTAAACATATTAATTCATTAACTGTAATTAAAGCATTTAAATCGCTTAACTTGAAAAAAACCGAGGACTTATGGGGCTTATCTGTGAAAGTTATAAGTTCTGTTATTGATTTAATAGCTCCTTATTTGGCATTAATTTTTAATAAATGTGTAGATGATGGTGTCTTTCCTGACTTAATGAAGTTTAGTAAATTGATCCCCCTTTTTAAATCAGGCGACAACGGTGACCCATCAAACTATAGACCTGTGTCAGTTTTACCGGTTTTGAGTAAGGTTTTTGAAAAAATTGTTTTTAATCAATTGTTATTTCATTTTAATTTAAATAAATTGCTTCACTGTGAACAGTATGGATTCACTAGAGGGAGGTCAACCACAGATGCAGGAGTTGCTTTAGTTAAGCATATTTTTGATGCTTGGGAAGAAAAGCAGGATGCATTTGGTGTATTTTGTGACCTCTCGAAAGCCTTCGATTGCGTTAATCATGAAACACTCTTATGTAAATTAGATCACTACGGAGTGAGGGGCAAATCTTTGGCGTTAATGAAGTCGTATCTTAGTGATCGTATTCAAAAGGTAGACATTAACGGGGTAAAATCATGTGGAGCATTAGTTAAAATGGGTGTCCCGCAGGGTTCCATATTGGGGCCCTTGCTGTTTTTAATTTACATAAATGACCTTCCCTATTTAATTAAAGACTTAACTAAGATAGTACTATTCGCAGACGACACGTCACTTATTTTTAAAGTTAATAGACGTAAAGATATCCTTGACGACGCGAATACAACTTTATCACTAGTGCTTGATTGGTTTACTGTAAATAATTTAGTTTTAAACGCAAAAAAGACGAAATGTATAAAATTCACGTTACCAAATGTAATTCAAGTGGATTGTAATTTGCTTTTGCAGGGGTCCAAGCTGGAGTTAGTTAACGAAACTAAGTTTTTGGGCATTACGGTAGACTCTCGTCTTCAGTGGGGTCCCCACATAGAAGCCCTATGTGGTAGACTTAGTTCGGCCGCATACGCTGTTAGACGCATAAGGCAAATTACTGATGTAGATACTGCTAGACTAGTCTATTTTAGTTACTTTCACAGCATTTTGTCATACGGCATGCTGTTATGGGGTAGAGCCGCGGATACAGACGCAGTCTTTGTTTTGCAGAAGAGAGCAATTCGGGCTATTTATAATATGAAGCACCGGGATTCATTAAGAGAAAAGTTCAAAGAAATTAATATATTAACTGTTCCTTGTGAATATATTTACCAAGTCCTTAGATATGTCAGAAAAAATGTTGAGTCTCTCCCAAGGCTTGGTGAGCAACATTGTAAGGAAACCAGAAATAAGTATAAACTGGCTTTTCCAAAAATCAGACTCGCCAAAGTGAGTACCTCTTTCGTAGGACATGGTATAAGATTTTACAATAAACTTCCAAAGGAGGTCCTTACTTTGTCAGAGAATAAGTTTAAACAGTATATTAAGCAGGGCCTACTGAAAAAGGCATATTATAAAATAAATGAATATTTGGATGATGGTGAAGCATGGTGTTATAGTGATACTGATTTTAATGAAAGTAGGTAATAATTTAATTGACTATATATAAAGCTACAAAACGGTAACTGACTCACTGACCGACTGACATGGTTGTTTAGTTGGAAGGAGTGTTCTGGGGTGGTAGTGATGTATGTATGGAATGTCGGGTGTCTAATTGTGAGTGGGGAAAAACCTCGACATTTGACATTTTTTGACATTTGACATGGTTTTTTGACGTTTTAGTGAGGCGGGTCGTTGTATGGGATTTTGTATGGGAGTTTTGCGAGTGAGTAGGCGAGCCCGAAGGGCGAGCCTACGAACGTGCACGAACGAGCCCGCGAGCGCGAAGCGCGAGCGGGCGAAGTTCGTAGTGATGTACCTGGGTACTAGGGATGGGAAAAATTGACATTTTTGACATTATTGACAGAACGAGCCCGCGAGCGCGAAGCGCGAGCGGGCGAAGTTCGTCGCTACAAGCTCGCGAGCGCGAAGCGCGAGCGTGCGCAGTTTCTAGGGATGTCCCCGGTCACTAGGGATGGGAAAAATTGACATTTTTGACATTATTGACAGAAAGTTCGCCGGAACAAGCCCGCGAGCGCGAAGCGCGAGCGGGCGCAGTTCCTAGGGATGTCCCCGGTCACTAGGGATGGGTTTTTATTTTTTTTTCTAAAATTTGTTACAAAAAAAAATTGTTTTGGCCATATCTTCGGAACGGAAGGTGGTACATCCCTAGGGGTCGGACCATAGGGTGACAAAAAAGTTTTTTTTTTTTCAAATGTCAAAACTTTAACGGCCCGTATCTCCGAGACGGCTTGAGTTAGACCCATGTTGATGGGTGTCTAAGAAAAGGTCTCGCCGAGATCTAGCCCCCCCCGGTGTCAAAACTTTAACGGCCCGTATCTCCCAAACGGCTGGAGCTAGACCCATGTTCATGGTACTCTAAGAAAAGGGCTCGACGAGATCTTTCTGAAAATAAAATTAAAAAAAAAAGTCGAAAAAAAAAAATTTTTTTACGAAAACTTTGGTCGGCCATATCTCCCGAATCGTAAGTCCTAGCGAGTTGCGGTTTCGACTTTAGTGATCGGTTCGTCGAGGGCTACCCGACCGCATAAAAAAATTTGACATTTGACAGGTTTTGACATTTTTTTGACAGGTCCAAAAAAGTGCTCCGATTCGCTTGAAACTCGGTATCCAGGGGTGAATGGGGTCGCTGATTACGAATCCACTGTCAAATTTGACACTTTTTGACAACCGACAGGAATTTTGACACTTTTTCGAAAAAAAATTGCGCGGACATTTCTTCGGATCTAATGGCGAGGCCGAAGGCCGAGCTGGCAGCGTTCGGAGTCTGAAAATGCGTGTTTTTCGGCCGAGCACGACACCGCGGCTACCAGAGTCATATCTAGACATTCTAGGGAGGCCGAAGGCCGACCCCGGAGGACGATTCCTACGAGGCCGGAGGCCTCGTAGGAATCGTCCGGAGGCTAAACAGTACCAAGCGGCGAGGCCGGAGGCCGAGCCTGTGGGGCCGCAGGCCGAACCGAGTATAAGCGAGGCCGATGAACGAACATATGAGGCCGAAGGCCGAGTATGTGAGTTCATGAGGCCGAGTTCACTTTACCCCGAGAGCATTACAAGACAGTTTCTTTTGGACCTATCTCCTAAACGTTTGAGATTGGGCTTAGCGGGATTCGACTACGTTGAATTGGTTCAAGCACATTTAGACCGTTGACAGTTTGGACACTTGACATCTGTCAGAGTTAACATTTCACGGAAAGGATCCCGGCGAGGCCGAAGGCCGAGCCTACAAGTGTCTTTATAGCGAGTTTTTCGGCCGAGCACGACACCGCGGCCACCAGAGTCATATCTGATGTCATTCTAGGGAGGCCGAAGGCCGACCCCGGAGGACGATTCCGGAGGAATCGTCCGGAGGCCAAACAGTACCAAGCGGCGAGGCCGGAGGCCGAGCCTGTGAGGCCGAAGGCCGAACCGAGTATACGCGAGGCCGATGAACGAACATACGAGGCCGAAGGCCGAGTATGTGAGTTCATGAGGCCGAGTTCACTTTACCCCGAGAGCATTACAAGACTGTTTCTTTTGGACGTATCTTCCAAACGTTTGAGCTTGGGCTTAGCGGGATTCGACTCCGTTGAAAGTTGGTTCCAGCACATTTCGACCGTGTATATTTTGGACCTTTGACAACTGTCAGAGTAAACAATAGCAAAATATTAGTCCACTTCAATTGAATCAAAGTTACCACACGTATTTCAACGCGCTATTACGGTTACGACGATGACAATTTTGAAAACTGATCATCATGACCGATGACTATATTCCCACCCGATCATGACCGATAACATTTCGTGATACAATTGACTTCTGCCCATTACTTGAATGTCGTCTGATAATTTGTTTCAACTCAATATCAAACGTGTTTTTAACTCGATACCTTGTCCTGTCACGTTTACGAAAAAGTTACAACAACAACTAAATGCAACAACAAACAACAATAACGAAGTACAACTTGGAATAATTACAACTCACGCGGGCTGCCTGCAGCCCGCGCACCACGCAAAACACTAGTTAATTAATATAATTTCCTAACTTTTGATTCCTCTTAAGAGTTAACATTAATTAATTACAGACTGTAAAAGGAAATAGACTATATGAGACAGGTAGGCAAAGATATATATGTTTTTCTTTTTTCATTAACCTGAATTCCTGCTGTCTTGTATTTTCTTATCCCTTGGTTAAAGTAGATATAAGTAATTTGATGTATAGTATAAGTTTATGTTAAAAAAAAAAGACATGATCTTGCCAAGTTTCTTGCCCGTTCTTCTTAGCAAGACTAATCGAATGGGCGGAGGTAGGCATGTATTTATATATGTAACCTATTACTATGTAGTATATAGGATGGGATTTGGTCGGCTGCCTTGATTCGTGCTGGGGGCTCGGTTGGTGATCATTGAACCTGTTCCTGGTCCCTGGCCGGGTCTCCGGTATGGGTTCGGGCGGTTGATTGGATTTCATCTTGTATAATAATATTTTACCTATAATTTTAATCGTATATATATTGCTACATAAATTAAAAAAAACATTTAATCTAAGTAGTTCATGTACATTTATTATTTTATTACATATATTTTTATAAGATTAAAATTTGACTTGTGAAACGTGTATTATATATACCTACTTTGCAAAATAAACTTTTTGAATTTTGAATTTTGAATTTTGATAAAATTTGTTTCCGCAGCCGTTTTTCGGCTTGCACACATAAAAATTGGCATACTCCTTTGAAAAGACAAACATTTATACGATTATATACTTTATTGCGAAAAACATCGCTTTTGAATATTCTTATTATCAAAAGAGTGCACTACAAACTAGAAATCAATCAGAAACAAATTTCAAAGCAAAAATATATTGAAAAAAAATTCCGGCCAGGAACTATGCTTACATTACATGACAGACGCACTTTCAACTGCGTTACCGAGATTCGTATCCGGAACGACGAATTTTTCCACCGGGTTTTTTGTAATTACTTGATATACAAGCTTGTAATGTATGTCCATATTGAAATTGCACATATTGAATGCACAACTGCTTTTAAATTTGTTTCTGATTGATTTGTAGTTTGTAATGCACTCTTATTATAATAAGAGTAAATTAATACTTGTAGGTAAACAAATAGAAGCTTAACGTATAAAGGTCGTAATTTTGAGTAAGCAATACATTCTTAATAGTCTTCATTTACCAATCTAACAAAACAATAAAATGAAAGTAAACTATTAATAAATGTATAAGTAACTTGTTAAACTTAAATATTTTTATTATTGACGGACCAGCGTTTAAACCTGCGGCCCCTTTTTTACACAACAAGCTCAACCTGCGCCTTAAATATGCAGATTTTAACAAAAAAAAGGCTCTTACCGTAGTATGAGAGCACCAAAATGTTTTCAACTTTAAATGGGTGACGCTCACACGTTTGGAATCAGTGCTCATCTAAACACAGTGATAGATGGACGCCTTAATAAATTTTAACGAGAAAAGGGGTCTCATTATAGCGTCGTGAGCATTTTTAAAGTGCACTAACATTTCAATAAATACGAATAAAGCCAAAAGTGTGACATTTCACATTCAAAAACAATGCAATAGATTTTAGGTGCCAGGGCTCATCGATCTTTGGATTTTAAAGTAAGTTTACCCGTTAAACCAAGAACTAATGGTACTAAATGAACTTATGGTTATTTTAGAATATACATAGACTATAAAGTGTGACTGACTTGTTTTAAGATAAGTACGTACCAGAGTAATAATAGGTGGTGAGCCGGTGAGACCAATCAGCCGGAAATAAGGACCAGGAGCAAAATTTACATACAATTTTAGGTACAAAGCTACATACCATTTTAGGTACAAAACTACATACCATTTCTCTCTATGCACCCACTCAACAAGATGAGATAACATTGGCGTTCCAGTTGAAACTGGATACTCAATTTTTAAAAGTATAAAGACTTTTTGTCTTAGGATTACAGCCTTGCAAAAATAATCTGAAATAAACAATATAAATATGATATGGCTAATAAAATGAAACATAAGGTACAGAGAAGACTGAGTAAAAGAATAGTAAACTATTATATGGAGCAGAGAGAGATTTGTGACTTATTTGAGCGTTAATTAAAACACGAAAAAATTACAAAGCACGATAATCTGGTTGTCTTTTATCAACATTAAGATCAATAATAATAAAGTGTCTAGTTGCTTGTATAAAAGAGTGGAAAGCAGCTTAATTTGTCTGACATAAATTGCATTAAATTCATGTTCTAACCATTCCGTAATTTTTGGAGTTTTGTACCAAGAAATAAAGAATTATTATTATGCCAAATTTCAAATTCCTGCGTTACATAGTTTTTGAGGAAATCCTCTGTGACAGACGGGTGGACGGACACGTGATCTTAATATTCCGTTTATCCTTTTAACCCTCAAAAGCAAAAAAAAACCTTTAAAATTAAATCGAATTGCTGACTTTTCATGCAACCTTATTTGACGTTTAAAATAAAGTGACATTTTGTACAGGCTTTTTTGGTAAAAATGGTAATGATTATGTCGTAGTTTTGGAAAAAAACAACTTTACTTACTTGCCAATAGCTTCGAGTAAGAATAGAGCATTGTCGTGATGACCACGTCGAGTCAACGGTATATTTACACAAGTCGATGGCAATGATCGTTTAAGGATGGCCTGCAGCAGACTGTGGGGTGCTACTTCTATCACCACTGCGTTTGATGGAATAAGTTTTGAAGTCTCCTCAAAAAGCACTGGACTCTGGAAATGGTTATTCCACATTAAATAATCATCTTGACTTTGAAAAGAGCTTTCAAAAAATCACGAAATTAAAAATACCAATAAGTTATTAGTGTGGTATTCTGCTGAAGAAAACTTAGCATTTGATTTGTCCCATTCACTTTGTGGTACTGAAGTTGACACCCATCGGTCACTGCGTGCCTGAGTTTTGATCACTTCTTTTAAGTACTTCAGTAAAGCTGGAGCTGTTTCAAAATTAAACATTTATAATTATCTAATAAACTGTTTAATTTTTTTACGTCTTGTCGAATAATTTAAAATCTCTAATAATTTTACCTGCTTCTTTGATGTAACGCGAGTGGTAAGCGATGTTTGAACAAGGAACTTCTTTGGCGAATATTCCTTGAGAAGTAAGTTTTACTACGAACTCTTTCATTTTATCCGACGGGCCTGAAATTGTTCTTGATTCAGAGCTGTTGTGGCAGGCTACTTGAATCTCTGGAGGACACATAGCTGCAAGCTATAATAAAAAATAAGTATTTTCATATTTTAAATAAGAACAATTTAAATAATTAAAAAAACCCATACGAAAACAACAGAAGTAAACCTACATAATAAAACAATATTATAAATTTAAATTATTTACAACTTTTGGCCTGTGGAAACGTCATGTACCATAATATTTTCACTTCATCTTCTCGGGGATGTCGTTAAAGGCAAGTAAGGGGTTAAAAGATCTTTGCCTCGTCTACAAAGACGACGCAGATTCCTTTTTACTGGTGGTAGGCTTTGGCCATGGCTTATCACAACCCTCATGTCAAAACTATGCCGCCTAGCTCGGCATTCTCGGCTCGGCTCGTGATCCGAGTAGCCGTACCGAGGATGTTGTTATAGGCAGTTCATTATCGTCCTCTGTATATTTTTACGGAATTACCTGAACTGAGCGTTGCATATTTTGTTCTCTTAGATCCCTACGCCACTGTTTACGCACAAAGAGCAGAAAAACGTACTTTTTGGTATCCCAGTCCAACGGCAGCCATAGATCCATGAATGAATGGTGTTTGTAGAGAAACTAGTCCACGGCTATATGCAGAAAGGATCATTTCCTTGGCTGTGAAACATCCATCAGCGTATGCGCAACCTAGTTCTCCCACACTGTGTCCTGTCATTGAATAATATTATACAATTAATATAAGACGCTGTTAAATTTGAGACAACTTTTTTGACAAGTAAATAGCGAACTACACTGCTACAAGGATCTTATATTGCGTGCATTGGTTGGGTCAAAAATCGAAAATAACACCGCTATCACACTCCTTATTTCACAGCTGCGCCCCCCTGTCACTGTCATCCACTTGCCATCAGATCTTTGTAGCACTGTAGTTCAATAGATATTTCACTATTTACCAGTCGAAATACTTTACCTGTACTTATATTGATTTATTAGTCAAAGTATCAGAGATAATAAAAATGCTAGACTTGATTTTACGGGGGATTTTACCACGTTTTGTAACCAAAGAGGTACTGGACTCAAGTCGAGTCGATTATTATTTCCAAGATTGACCTTAATGACCACGTGGCGTGCAACTCTGATCGTTGGTCCTCTGACCTTTTACGTCATACATTATAATATTTATTTCGTGGCCACATCGTAGAATTGACCATTTTCATGCCATTGATCGGCCATATGATGCAATCGCTAAGGGGATCTGTGGACTGCAGAGTGGCCGTTTGAATGTTTTTGGAGGTTTGCACAAAAATATGATATGAATAATATGAATAAAAAATATGAATGATAAACAGATTGATGTTCCGTGTGTGAGAGAGACAAAGAGGAATGGGATTAGAAATTCCAACTGGTGTGAATCTACATCTGACCCATAGGATGTAAAAGACAGGGATGCTTTTTGGAAGAGTGTTAAGCAAGTTCTGTCGATATGTAAGAAGAATGGCAGGATCATATTGTTATGAGATTTTAATGGATGGGTTAGGTGTCAAACGAAACGGACGTGAAAGTGTTGTTGGAAAGTTTGGTGATGAAAAAACGAATGAAAATGGTGAAAGTTTATTGAATTTTATTTAGAGTGGAACATTTCTGTCACAAGAAAATTCACAGAGCAATGAGCTGTATACGAGACAGAGCAATGAATCTAAGTTTTTTTTTTGTAATAGTTCATGAAAGATTGAAAAGCAGAGTTGTAGACACAAGGGTGTACCGAGGCTCCAACTTTGGAACTGATAATTATCTGGTGATGAGCCGAATGAATGGTATATTCAAGCTTTGGCGTCATTGGCCAAGAGTGGCTATAATTATGCTAGAGAGAATGAAGGTTTTAAAATACCGATGTCAAGATTGAATATAAGAATAAATTTAAAGAGAGTTTATATTATTCAAATCGTTATAAATTGGTAAAACAGATACAAATCACCGAAGTCTGTGGTGTATCCAGAAGAAAGAGCGGAAGAAAAGAGAAACCTGAATGGTGGGACAATTATGTTGAAAAGTTTGTGGAAGAGGAGAAAAAGCATTGTTAGACTTATAAGTAATAAAAGCTAATAACAGACAACTATTTTTCTAAATGAAATTATTATAAAAGCAAAGGAACTGTAAAAAGGATTAAAAAATAAACAAAAAGAAGCTGTAGAAACAAAGAAGGAAGAAGTTAAAGGAAAGTGCGATAGCAGGTTCTCTTTAATTTATTTGCCACAATAATAACTAATGACATTATGTAATTACATTAGGTATATTTAAAGATTTCGTTACATGTAATAGTATAAAGTGACATGTAGTGAATACTACGAAATAATGAGTTATGATTATGATTATTGTATTGGTTATTCTATCAATAAAAAAACCGGCCAAGTGCGAATCAGACTCGCGTACCTAGGGTTCCGTATTGTGGATGATAAATTTAATTTGGTCATTTTTTTTCGTGAATTTCTCAGCTGCTTTATTTTTCCTGTAATCTTTACGTAAACACATATTACCATGATTTTTTTCATATTTTTTGGTCCACCAGTTTTGGAGATAAGGGGAGGACATACATATTTTTGTGGTTTTTTAAAGATTTCTCGAAACCAGTAAGTATAGTAAAAGTGTATATTTTTACAATCAACTTTTTAATTTCTACAATTTGATACCCATATTGTATTTTTATAAAATATCTTTTTTATTTATTTTACTTCTTTTTTTATATTGCTCATTAGTGCTGATTTTTTTTATTGCTGTAGTTTTTCTGTAATTGTCCAGTTGTGATCTTCAATTGTTTTTTTAAAGATTTCTCGAAACCAGTGTCAGTAAATATACAAAAAAATTATATTTTTACAATCAAATTTTTAATACCTACATTTTGATTCCCATATTGTATTTTTATGAAATATTTTTTTTATTTATTTTACTTCTTATTTTGTATTTTTTTTTTAATTTTTCTGTATAGCCAGTTATGATCTACAATTGACATATTTTTCATATTTTTCGGTTTACCAGTTTCGGAGATAAGGTGGGGACATACATATTTTTGGGGTTTTTTAAAGATTTCTCGAAACCAATGTCAGTAAATATATTAAAAGTATATATTTTTAGAATCAACTTTTTAATACCTACAATTTAATAACCATATTGTATTTTTAGGCTAATATTTATTATTTTTCTCACTTTTGTTTTTAGAAATATTTTGAACAGTTTCAAATTTTTCGTTTTTTTACACCTTAATATGTGGGCAAATTAATGCTCTTTTTGTATGTATTTTTTCATGTATTTATCTTTAACGGTGCTAAAGTTATGAGGCTGTGACATACGGACGGACGGACAACGGAGTCTCACCATAAGGTTCCTTTTGTACCTTTTAGGTACTACGGAACCCTAATATAACAAAAAAAAAACAAATACTATAAATTAAAAGCATACATTCAATTACGAATATCACTCATATCAAATTAAGACTAAACTAAAAACATATCATATTATATCTGAATCAAATAATTAATAGCTTTAATTGAAAATAAACATTCTGAAAAACATTTCACATTGAATTCAGTAACCGAGTAGAAAGGGCTGTTTTCAAAATTTTTTTTTTAATTTTGATATAAATTCTGGAACTGATAATCGGGTTAAATGAGATAGTAGCTTATTAATCTTTTTAAACATTTTTATTTTTAGTTTAGCACCTTGCTTTTGAGTCTTACTCAATCTGAATTTTGGAATATACCTACAACTTTTCTTTATTTTTAGTGTTAAAGTTATGCTTTTATGCTTCTTGAAAAAAGAGTTTTATTGGAGTGTATTTCTAGTAATGAGCTTATAAGGAAATAATGGTAATTATTTTGATAAGTTTAGTATTCCAAATAATAATCAGGATATTATAATTCTTTTGGCAAATACGTACTCGTTTTATATCTGCTCCATTCCCTCACACTGTGATCGAGTAACTTAAGATGGACTGAACATATGCATAGTAAACGTTGATCAATGTTGATTTATCAACAAGTGGCTTGAGCTTTAGTAATGCATAGTTAGCACTGGAAAGTCTACTACATTACTTTTCGATGTGCAATTTATGGCTTATATTTTGATTCACTATGTAGCCAAGAAAAGTGGTTTGGTTTTCTTTTAATTTAGGCAGATTTGTATTTTTTGCTATTTAAGATACAACTTTACTTTTGTACTCGTTTAATCCATTGGCCATATGAAAGTGGGCTAGATAAGCCCGCGGAAAATCAAAGACATTTAGACTGATTGTTACTAGAGATAAAGATGGATGTGTAGTGCATTATGAAAGAAAAGTAGGTATTTAAACGCTGGAATAACTATTTTGAAAGTGTCTTTGAATGTGAGGAATCAGAGATGATACCTCAAGATAGTCGCAAAATAGACAAAGACGAGGAAAGCGTGATAAGTACCAAAAAAATAGTACAGGCAATGAAAGTTGGGAAAACGGCTGGATATGAAAGAATGCCAAAAAATGCTAAGAGGAGGTGATGGTTTATAGACTACCGGCGCACACTGGTTCCATATCACGAAATCGTGGACTTAGGGTGAAGTCAATTTGAAGGTCAAGGAATCGAACTGATTTTTTTTTGGTAGACTGCTAAAACTATTACAAACACTTTTTACTGATGTACTTTTTCTGAAATATGCATTAATTTAAGAGAAAAAAATCATTGAATTATTTTTTGTATGGAGAAAATTATGTTTTTGTCAATTACTTGCGAGCTTCATGTTTATTTAAAATGAAACTTACTACAGGTCATTGAGGAAGTTACGGCCAACATTTTCTTTCCTTACACTTATCTGCGTAAATCTGCGCTTTGGAAGCTACAGGCACTTGAAAATATTTAATGAAAAGGTCAAGAAATTGAACTGATTTTTTATTTTTGGTAGACAGCTTACTCTATTACAAACATCTTTTACTGATGTAGTTTTGCAAAAATAAGCATCACTTTCAGAGAAAAAAAAATATTGAATTATTTTTGTATGGAGAAAATTATGTTTTTGTCAATTACTTGCGTGCTTCATGTTTATTTAAAATTAAACTTAGTTCAGGTCATTGAGGAAGTCAAGGCCAACATTTTATTTCCATACACTTAACTGCGAAAATCTACGCTTTGGAAGCTATAGGCACTTGAAAATATTTTATGTAAAGGTCAAGGAATTGAACAGATTTTTTATTTTTGGTAGACTGCTGACTTTATTAAGTGAGTTTTGGGGAGAAGTACAAATACACTGTTCTCTCGTCTTTTTGTTGTTTTATTTATCAAACAGTTACAATTATTTTTTTGTTATTATTGATTTTTTTTAATGAAAATAGAAAAAGATAACTACTTATCGGGAATTACGTCATCGTATGAATTACTTCATACTAAAATGCTTGTACAAACATCATGGTACCTTCTATGAGGACAAATTCAATTTACACAAAAAAGAAAACGTTCACGTCCACATTGTCATAAACAAATTGGATAAAAGCTCCTTTTCCTATTTCTGGTGAACATTCATCTCGTAAGATCGCCGAAGTTTCAAGCTGCACAGCTGCTGAATAAGAACAGGAGAACCCCCAGCGCAGCGTATATATTTACCAGATGTTTGGATCCATATTTTCGGTAAAAGTAGGTACCAAATCCAATCAGAAGGGAGGAAACAAAAGATCTAGGTCGTACAGCTGCTGTACGACCTAGAGCTTTTGTTTCTTCCCTCATGCTCTTTTCTCATGCTCTGATAGCTGCTGCAGCTATCAGAGCATGAGAAAATGACACACACTTCTTCCATGCTTCAAGGAGACCACGTTTGTTTTTGAGAACAACAGTTTAAAAGAATAGCTGTACTGACTCAGGGATGACAGAATCAACATTGTTGAAGAAATCGTCCCAGGGGGAAAACCTATTGACTGGTATCATACACTTGTATGTGAATTTCTACTACTGCACGATGATTTCTGCCACTGCCTTCACAACTCTCAACCGTTCTTGCTGCGCATCGCCTTTTTGTTCCTTGTACCAATGATCATACAAAATTTTATGGCTGGTGTTTTTCATCACCATAACGTTTTCGAAGGTGAGTTTTTGCTGTTCTGACATCAGGGATACAATCACCCTTAGTTTGCTGCAGAAGATGTGATACAGAAAACTGGAATTCATCACTGTTTTCCAATAGGTAATCGTACACACACTACATCGCTTCTTCAGTATTACTGGCTGGACTATACCCTCTCTTATTCCCAGTAGCAGGTGGTAATCTTAACAGGCTCCTGTAGCACAATCTGTGGTACGTCCCTTCTGCAGCAACCAGGTCGTCAATGGCAAGGAGGTGCTCCGAAATGGCCCTTCCCCAATTGTCACCTCGACGTATTTAGCTGCATCCAAAACAGTTTGCCTCATGCCCAACTTATTACTGTATGGAACACATTCCTTTTTGCCAAGGGCAGCTTGTTGGGGATCCTTATCAGGAGTATATAATTAAAGGACTTTTTTCCTTTTACAAGAACGATTTATTTGTCTCAATCACAAACGAGCAAGAAGAAGTTATAATCTACCTACATACATAAGTATAAAAAGAACGTAGATAAAAACCATGACCTTGCTATGAAAACGGTAGCAGGCGCCGCAGGATTCAGTTAAATTTTTAACATGCCCGCGGGCGTAGAAAGCTTGCCTTTCAACAAATTTAGTCTGCTTCTGGAAGAGGGCATATCTTGCTGAATGACCTACGAACTGTTCCAGTTGCAGTCTTGATATCAGCTACCCTTATGATGCCATCTGAACCAGGGTACACAGCTGTGATGCGACCTAGTCTCCATTTCAACGGAAGGAGGTTATCTTCCTTTAATAAGACAAGAGAGTCAATCTTGAGAGTATTCCCGTTGGATCGCCATTTAGTCTTTAACTGCAATTTGGAGACGTATTCTTTACTCCACCTTTTCCAAAAATGTTGCCGGAGTTGCTCGATCCGTTGGAAACCAGTTAAATTATTTGTGGACAAGTCTTCATAATTCGGTACTGGCAATGCAGTCAAATTGCTGGGGCATCAAATTGCTGGGGTCCGATGACAAGGGCGTAAGTGGACGTGAGTTTAAGATGGCTTCAATTTGAACTAAAGTAGTGTTAAGCTCTTCGTAGGTCAAATTACAATTACCTAGCACTCTCAATAAACGATATTTGGTTGACTTAAATCCCGCCTCCCAAAGGTCGCCAAAATAGGGACTATATCCCGGGATAAAATGAAAATGTATGCCCACATTGGCAATATTTTCCGACAAGGAACCAGAATTGGCTTTTAAAAACTTTGATATATCATTGCATGCACCAACAAACAAGGTACCATTATCGGAGTAAAGATTGTTGGGCTTTCCTCTGCGCGATATAAATCTACGTACAGCTAAAAGATAACAGTTGCTAGTTAAATCACCGACTAACTCTAAATTAATCGACTTTGTCGTAAAGCGAATAAAAATGGCAATGTACACTTTCACTAGACGACAACCTCTACCTTGACGACTAGCAGATAAGATTAGACCTGCGTAATCTACACCTGTGCTTTCGAACGGATAACCAGGTGAAAGACGTTGCTGTGGTAAATTTCCCATAATAGGAGCACCAACTTGGCCTTTCATACGGTTGCATTTTACACATTGACGGTAACAAATCTTCGCCAAGCTCCGACCTCCTACGGGCCAGAACATCTCTCTAATTGACGCCAATAATAATTGTGGTCCCGCATGCAACAACTTCTTGTGTTCAAATTTAAATAACAATTTTGTTAAACAATGAGTGGACTGTAATAAAATTGGGTGTTTCTTTTCATACGAAAAAGTTGAAGTTTTTAGACGACCACCAACACGCATCAAATTATTTTCGTCTAAGAAAACATTAAATTTGAGCAGTGGGCTCTTTTTCGGCAAACTTTGTTTAGCTAATAAAACCTTATACTCAGGAAACGACTCCTGTTGAGATGTTTTAATGATAAGATTCATAGCCTTATTAAGTTCATCATGGCTGAGATGACTGGATGCTACTGATTGTTTCTTACAAGCAGCGATGAAACGTAACAAATATGCTACAGAACGTTTCATTCGTAAAATATTTGAAAACCAATCGAAGTTGATAAAACTGTTGTTGCCATTTTCTGTAGTACACAAAGAAACTTCAGCTCGAATCTCAGGCAAATTTGAAGCAACTCCCGGAATAGCAGGCCAGCTTGACATCTCTTGCTTTGAAAAAGTTGGACCTGACCACCATAAATCGAGGGAATGCATAACATTAGCGTCAACTCCGCGAGATATAAAATCTGCAGGATTTTCATCCGTTGCAACGTGTCTCCTCGTAAAAGCACCGGTTGTTTCCAAAATTTCTGCCACATGGTTGCGAACAAAGGGCTGAAGCTTGCTTGGTAGCATTTTTAGCCAACCTAGCACTATCATTGAGTCAGTCCAAAAAGTAATATAGCGGAATTGAACTCTAAGTGAATTAATAGCCTTTTCATACAGATGAACTCCGACTTATGCCCCGCAGAGCTCAAGCCTGGGTATGGTCGTTGGCTTTAGCAAATAACAAATTCACTAAAGTTTGGTCTTGATCATTGGTGCTTCTGACATATGCACAAGAGCCATATGCACTTTGAGAGGCATCTGTGAAGATATGCAAACCCAAAACTTTCGGAGAATCACAAATCACGTGTCTTAAAACACGTACATCATTTAAATATGATAAATTTTTAGTAACATCTGCCCAACAGTTGGAAATTTCAGGCGTTAATGGTTCATCCCAAGATAGTTTTTGTAACCATAGTTTTTGGAGTAACATTTTCATGCGAATAAGACAAGGAGCAAAAAGTCCTAAAGGATCAAATATTTGTGCAATCTTTGAAAGTATACCACGCTTTGTGTCATCATGAGAAACTTCCTGGGTAATAGAAAAACAGAATTCATCAGGATTTGTCCTCCAACCCAATCCTAATGTTTTACTTGGTTTAGTTTCTCCAATGTTCATATCAACTGCAGATTGAATCAATTCGGGTACTAGCTTCGTCTCATTTGATTTCCACTTTCTCAATGGCATGCAAGCTGAAGCAAGTGCAGCGGTTACCGCCAAATTTCTAAAACTTCATTTATGCTATTCCCTCCAGTCAGCAAATCATCGACATAAAAATCATGCATGATGATCTTGGCAATTTTATCATTGTCGCACTCTAGGCCTACCTGCTTAAGACATCTTGTCGCAAGAAAAGGAGCAGCTGCCATCCCATACGTGACAGTATACAACTGATATACTTTGAGAGGATCAAATGGTGAATCACGCCAAAGAATTTGCTGTAAATGCCGATCTTTAGGATGAATGGACACTTGTCGGTACATTTTCTCGACATCCGCAACGAGAACGTATTTATGTTGGCGGAATCTGAGAAGTATCGATAACAGATCGTCCTGAACTGTAGGACCTACCATTTGTATACTGTTCAAAGACACACCAGTACTACTGGGACTACTTGCATTAAATACTACTCTAAGGTTTGTGCTGGAATTCTCGCGAAGTACACCATGATGTAGTATAAAATATTGAACTGATTGTGATTTATCTAACTGATCATCAGTAATTTCAGACATATGATGCAAAGTTTGATACTCGGACATAAATTCACAATAGCCTTTTCTAAACGAAGGTTGAGTTTTTATTCTGCGCTCTAAGGATAAGAGACAATGCTTGGCTCGCTGAAATGAGTCACCCAGCACTTGTGGTGTGTCTTTCAGCGGTATGCTTGTGCAAAACCTACCGTTTTCTAAGCGAGTTGTGTTTTTAATGAAGTGATCCTCACATAACTGTTCCTCTTTAGAATAATATGATGATTTAAGGCCAACTTCTTCAAGCTGCCAAAAACGCGTGAGCTGGTTTTGTATATCATCATTGAGAAACTCACTGTCCATGGAATCAACCTTTGTAAAGTTGCATAAAATGGGATGAGACAAAGTAGATACATAATTGCTGTTGATTGGGCCAGAAACTAACCACCCGAGTTTACTTTCATGAAGTATCAGCTTACCATCACCAAGCTTGATTTTTTGAGATCCTAACAAATCCCAAAAAATGTCTGCACCTATGATAAGGTCTACTTCAGCTGGTGTATGGAAGGTAGTGTGGGGATGTGGTATATGTTGGTATCCCACAGTAGGATCAGCTAAGCATACATTAGATGGAATATCTAATTCTGATATATTTACCTTACGATGCGGTATGTTGTCTGTAATCGTGGGTAAAATGAAACACGGAAAAATAATCGAGAAATTCTCGTCCAGTAATTTCAAAGTCACTTTACACCGTTTACTTATGTGTGACGTTGCGTTATTAATGCCTTCTATAGACTTTCTCACGCTTTCAGCAGGCAGATTTAATTGATGAAACATTTTTTGTGTCATGAGATAAGAGGTGCTACCACTGTCTAGAACTGCGCGAGCGATTATCTCTTTGTTTTGTTTATCGTACAACTTTACTAAAGCAGTTGACAGTAGCACGTCCTGTCCACAATGACCTGAAGCTACAACATTTGCTGAGAGCACGAGAGCTGAATTGCCTCTCGTCTCTGCAGCTCCCGAGGACTCGACGGAAGTCTTTTTGTTGTCATGAGTATGAACTGAAACCGAACTAGTCTCCGATTAGGGTTTTGCATCACCTACATAAATAAGTGTATTGTGCTTTCGCTTGCAGACTTTACAACCTGGTTTTTTACAATGATTAGTGCTGAAGCAATTATAGCACACTTTATAACCTGGTAACAATTGTAACCGCTGACTGTTGGTTAATGCAAGGAACTGTGAACAATTGTTTAAGGTACGAGGGTGACACTGAAAGTTTTTAGAATTGGCCACTAGTAAACGATATAATAAAAAAACAAGTTAAAATGTTGAAAATGGAACTCTTTGCTAATATGATTGTGTATGTATTTCATTAATTTGTCATTTCTTTTACGATTTGGCGGCAAATTGAAAATTGTCTGTCACGTCAGCATGAACTTAACGTGAGAAAATTTTCGTGCATTTATTTTTTTATGACTTTCGATGTCATTTAAGTCAACAAGAAAGTTATGATAGATTTCGATTGGCCTTTCAAGATGAAGCTCCGTCTCGTGCCACTATTTACAACTCGTTTAATGAGTTAAAACGTGGTCGCACTAATCTCACCGATGATCTGCGTGAGGGATAGCCTTTTACAGAGATGACTGAAGATAACATCAGTGTTGTGCGGCATATGATAGAGACTGACAAAAGAGTGACCTATCAGCAGATTTGGACAAGCTTCGGCATCGGTATGAGTCAAGTGCACAAAATCCTCCATGAACATTTGGCGGTCAGGAAGCTTTGTGCTCGGTGGATACCTGATAATTTGATAGAGGCCCAAAAACTCCGTCGTGTTGATTGGTGCCGTGAAATAGTTCAAAGATTTAACGGAGGTAACTCAACGGCTGTGTTCGACATACTTATGGGTGACGAAAGCTGGATTTACTGTTATGATCCTGAAACTAAGAGACAGTCTGCTGTGTGGGTGTTTCCTTTCGAGGAGTCGCCAACTAAAGTGAAGAGAGGTCGAAGCGTGGGAAAAAAGATGGTGGCCTCATTCTTCGGAAGGACAGCTCATAACGGGGCGGTTTGACGTCTCCAGCACTGTTCAATCTTTATGTGAATGCACTGATCGAGGAACTTAGCAGCCAGCCGTATGGATGCCATATTGATAGAGTAAGTGTTAATAACATAAGTTATGCGGACGATATGGTGCTGCTGAGTCCCTCGGTCAGTGCACTCAAAAAACTGTTGCACATATGTGAAGGCTATTCTCGGGAGCACGGTCTTATATACAACGTAAAAAAGAGTGAGTATATGGTGTTCAGAGCTAAGAACCGTGCTCCTGATATTGTACCTGAAATACACCTTAATGGGAAGGCCCTGAGAAGAGTCAATGATCTCAAATATTTGGGTCATTACTTAAATATAGATTTATGTGATGACATGGACATTGAAAGGGAGCGCAGGGCTCTCTCGGTCAGGAGCAACATGCTGGCCCGCAGATTTAGCGGGTGTACAGAGGCTGTTAAAGTTTCCTTGTTTAAAGCCTACTGTCAATCTTTTTACACCTGCGGTCTGTGGATTAACCACCTTAAAAAGACCGTGATAGTTCTGCGCATCCAGTACAATAACGCGTTTAGGATGCTGATGGGGCTGAGGCAGTGGTGCAGCGCGTCGGGTATGTTCGCTGTGGCGCGCACCCAAGACTACTTCGGCATTATGAGGCTGCGTGCTGCCTCGCTGCTGCGCCGAGTGCGAGCCTCTACCAACAGCATCCTGAGCACGATAGTGGATAGGATTGACAACCCATTCATTATGCATTGGGTGCAGTTGTCAATCCTACCCAATGCGAAATAAATTAAAATTTGTAAATATAATAGTTACTAACAATAGCAATTAAGTAAAACTGTTACTAACAATATGGATACAATATCCGAAATAAACGTTATTATTATATTATTATATATTATAACGCAACAATTGTTTTAGAGGATCGAAAAACAGTTACTGCAGAGTGGTACACTAACAATTGTTTGCCACTTGTCTTGGAAAAAGTTCAGGAGAAACGACCTCGCAGTAGGATCCTCCTTCACCACGACAACGCCTCGTCACACACCGCCAAGCGAACGATCGACTATTTGGCGACGTCACACGTGGAATTACTGGGTCAGCCGCCTTCTTGCCCCGACCTCGCACCTTGCGATTTTTTAGTAATTCATGAAAATAAAAGAAAAACTTCGAGAAAAACATTTTATGGACACCGAGGAAGCAGTGGCTGCGTTTGAAAAGGCCGTCGAAGAGACCCCTAAGGATGAGTGGGCAAAGTGCTTTTCTCAGTGGTTCCATCGGATGCAGCGATGTATTAATGTGAATGGACACTATTTTGAAAAGATATAATAAAACTAATAACTTGCTAGTTTGTTCAGTTTTTGATTTTCTAAGAACTTTCAGTGTCGCCCTTGTATGATTGCCATCACACTTTGGACAAGGTTTTGACGATAGAGAATTTGAGACATTGCTACTATCTTGTACAGAGACCATAGCTTTAAGTTTCTGCTGAGATTTGGTTGATGTATTTAATTGGTTACTTGAGGAACCACGTGATAACTCTAGAGTTTCAACTAATTCTGCGCGACTTCGCATAAAATCGAGGAACATGTCGAGTGTTATTGATTTATCTTTATCTAAGCGACTTTTAAGCTCCTCACACTCACGATAAGTCTTAGGATCTAACTTATGAGTCATCATGTGAATGAGAAGGGTGTCCCAATTTTTCGTGGGTTAGCCTAGTGACTCCAAAGCTCGCAAATTTTTATTTAATTGATCTATAATACGCTTTCAAGTCACAGAGAACTCCTTTGTAACTGATTCAATGTTAAATAAAGCTGTAATGTGGTTTTGTTTAAGCAAGCGTTTATTATCAAAACGATCACATAATAACTTCCACGCTAAGGCATAGTTAGTGGCAGAAAACTCGATTGACTGAATAACCACAGCAGCTGTCCCTTCCAAAGAAGCCCTGAGGTAGTGAAATTTATTTATCTCATCCATTTCCTCATTTGAATGGATAAGGCTAGTGAAAGTGTCATGAAATTCAAGCCAACTGTCATATGATCCACTAAATTTTAGCAACTGAATCGTCGGCAACTTAACCAGTTTATGATTGTTAGTACGGGTTGAACCTTTATCGCTACATAATTCTTGTGTATTTTCGTACGTGGCCAATGTCTCTTGTGCCCTTGACAGTAATTTAAAGTATGATGATTCAAAGTCCACTCTTTCAGATATTTGTATATCAATGTTATCTACAACGCATTCCAACTTTAACTGTACCTCGTCGTATTGGTCAAACAATGATTCTATCTTACCAATTCGTAATTGTAACTCCTTTGCCTGAAAAGTTGTCAATGGTGACACATTCAAGGTTTCTAAATAGTTGGAAAATGCAGTTAAACGTCCCTTGTAACTTGCACGTTTTTTAATTAGTTCTTTTTCATCAGCCATTCTGGGAAACTTGTAGTCAGATCTACCTGGAACTTTATACAATTGCAAAATTAATTCACTACATATGTATACAACAATTTTAGTTTTACAACTCAATGGACTCAGATTTGGTACAAATAAACTTCACAATACATAACTTAATACAAAACCAACGTATTGTGTGTAACCAATAACAAAATGTATTACCAACAAAACTCCATACAAAACTGAGGCCTTGTAACTAATAACAAATGGACATATCATATCATGTCATATGATATGTAATATGCTGAGCAATTACCCAGCTATTTGTGTGTCTGAATTGCACCCATGCGAAGTTGAAATTTCAAACAAAAATACTTTAACTGCAGTACAAAACAAACATTAAATACTTAAACCTAACAAATGGTTATTATACCGTTCAGTCCGTAATCAATACCTATGTAAATTTATATTATTTTACTATAAATTTAAAACTCAGGCAAAGTCCAAATAAACATAAATAATTTTGGGTTTTGAATTGATAAATAGCCAATTGATGTAGTGTTCAAACTAACAAAACTTTGTCAAGTATAAAATTAACTAAGTAAATAAGTAAAATTCAAACCCAAATACTTCAACTGCAATGCCATAAGTTTTTAATCACAATAGCTATTGTAGCATGAATTTTTAAAATTAGTAAGCTACTTAATCACGAGTGTAATTTGGTCGATTCGGCCTAAATTTGGACTGCCACCAGGCAAGCCTGGTGACAGCCAAAAAAAAAAAATCAGGATAAAGACGCTATATAATTTGTTTTTTTTTTTGAATATACTAAAAATAACAAAACTGAAGTAAAAAATGGTATAAAACACAAGAATATCAGAAGAGTATTGGGTACGTCGGAACTTATAAAATCAACACAAAAATTATGCCTAGTCTATCTTGTTTTAGCATTTTGTTTTCCTTTAGCTTTAACGACGCAATTGGTTTTAAGATGTTAAGAGCAATCGTTATCTAGCTTTACATTAAGGAAGAAAATGATTGATTCAGAGTCTATTAAAATGCCAGGCTATAGATATAAAAACCTGATAAGGGTGTCTTCGTGACGTAGGTGTTTGCAGTCTTCCACGGAGTAGTCAATCAAGCCAAGATTGTCTGGCGCCAACTTCTGGTATAACACGGGAAGCTTACCCCATCAGCGTACGTGGTCCGTACCTTCGACCTCATTTAATATGCGCAACCATACAAGATGGAAAGGTGGCGCGCGGAAAATGGGAGAAATGGAAGAAAAACTGGAAAGACCCTTAAATAACCTGAAGGGTCGCAGGAAATGAAGAAAAACAGGCTTTCACAATCACTAGGGCAAATGTGATCTGTTTCGTGGATTAAACTAGATATTAAATTTCATATTTTTAATTTACTATGGCAAATTTCGCCTTCCTTCTACGACGATACTCTTCGATATGAGAAAAATAACAAAAAAAATGTGACAAAATATTCCAAATTTTTGAATTTGAAAATTCAGTAAAGCAGTCAACGATAAAGAAAGACTAAAAATATATGAAAAAGGTTGAATACTTGTAGCGAATGCTACACTATGTACTAAACTGATATTTATAAAAATAAATATGGTACTAACCTTATATTTAAATGTTGGTAAAGCTTAACTCTTAATTCACTACCTGGGTCCAATGGACCCATACCAAATCTTAAAACACTTGCTATTTCATACTTATTGCGCTCAAGTTCATGCGCGGTCCTGTACCTTCCTGTAGTGCCGCGCCGAACGCGACAGCGATAGGACGTGCGTACGCGCCGCTCGCAAGGTGAGTAAATTTGCTTATATGGGTCCCATGGACCCATACTAGTGAATTGTGTTAGTGTTATCAGCTTTATTACAATCATTATCAACAAAATTTTGACACTGACCAGCCAGCAAAACTTGCGAGAAACGAGAGAAAAAATTGTTATACCTGTCACTATAAAAAGAGAACCAAGACTGTTTATATTTGTTGTACTTGTTCGAAGCCTATATGCTTGGCATGTGCTAGAAAAATATGCAAGCATTGTTCTGTAAGGGACTAAGTTCAACCATTGCACGTTTTGAATTTTTGTATAGAATATATATAGGTTTTTTGTTTTTTTTTGTTGTATAAGTAATAGATTTAAGAAAAAATACCTCAAAGAAGTTCCTAATTCTTTATAATTTTAAATGTGATTTTTTAAAGCCGTGCCTTCCAAAAGGGGCTCAGTATTATAAGATATAAATGTTACTCATTTACTAGGGGAAATAGCTATTTTTTAAGTTTGTTTTGGCAGTTACTAAATGATTAAGAGAGTAATACTTTAAAATAAAAGAATATTTGATTAAAAATGTCACGTGTTTTAATTTTTTTTACCTGTCAAAAATGTGGGTCCATGGGACCCATACTAGTGAATTGTGTTATACTTTAGTAGGTAGTGAATTGAGGGTTAATACTACCTTATAAGAGTGTTGGGTGAAACTTAATAACCAAATTACGCTTAACAGCAATCCTTTGTAACAGGTATCCTTGGCACATTCCATGTAAATGTCCTTTGTAAATTTCGATCCTTGATGATTGCTTGATTTTTCGATTAATATAGCAGCTGATCCATATAATTCCTTATATCTGGCTTCGATCCAGGACCATGTTGGGAATCCTTATCAGGAGTATATAATTAAAGGACTTTTTCCTTTTACGAGAACGATTTATTTGTCTCAATCACAAACGAGCAAGAAGAAGTTATAATCTACCTACATACATAATTATAAAAAGAACGTAGATAAAAACCATGACCTTGCTATGAAAACGGTAGCAGCAGGATTCAGTTCAATTTTTAACACAGCTTGCTTTGTTGCTGGACAAATTCTTTAGTTGTAACATCACCACACAAAAAACAAATCCCTCCCAATGTAAGAGCTAGTTTACTTGATAATCTTGTCGATGAAGTCTTTGGTTAGGAAGCAGAATCTCCTTCTCGACGAACGGAGGCTTCAACGTTACACAAAGCTGTATATATCTTCTTGCATGCATCATGAAAGCTGACTTGGTTGCAATTTTGGAGGAACTTTTTATTTTCTGTGAGACCACGTTTTTGACTGACTTCAATTAGTGTTCGAATTCCTCGTTCTTTGATGATCACAACAAGACCTGTGTCGAGATCCTCAAGACACACGAAACATACGCCCGGACGGATAGACATTTCACAACACACTGAGAGCTGCTCTAGAATGAAGGGCCGCCGGGTACGGGTAAGGAGGTAAAGGGAGGGGACAACGAAAACACTTGGCGACTTTCCTTTGAGATAGGAACAACTGCGAGGGGCTATCTCCTCTCTCTGTCGCCTGTCTGTCTTTTCCACAAGCGTACGAACGATTAGGACTGGTTCAACTTCGCGTCCTAAAATAGCCTACCTTGCAAGATTAAAAGATCTTCACGATCCAAAAAGAATGTTATTGCCAAGGAGTCCTTCATTTGTCTGCAACTGTTCCCAATTGTTTTTGTAACAAAAAACATGTACAATCAAAACTACAACTTCATGATTTGGCAACAAGTATGATTTGGCAACCAAAACACAATGCCTACATGGTTTATATCAGTTTTATTTTTTTGTGTAAATTTAATTTGTCCTTAAAGTAGGTACCATGATGATTGTTCAAGCATATAAGTATACATATAAAACAATGTTTAATGATGACGTAATTTCCAATAGGTATATTATCTTTTTCTTTTTTCATCAATTAATTTTGTCACAATAACAAAAATAAATAAATAGTTACTGTTTGATACTTAAAACAAAAAAAAAACGTGAGAACAGTGTATTTGAATTACCCCTCAAAACCCACTTATGAATGTTTTTGGGTATCTGCTGTTTTTGAGAGAACCGCTGGGCTTACAGGTAAAAATTTGATTTTAAATGACAGTTAATTAAATTTACTATTACTTCATTACAGCAATATTTGACGTGGGATGCGTAGTTTAGAAGATATATTACAAAGTAAGAGACCATTTCGAAAATATTTAACTTTTTGGAAAAAATTACCTTTATTCGACGAACTCAAATTGTATCAAATTTAGTTTGCTTAAAAAGTATGTGAAGCAAATAGACACTTGCGTCACTGAGATATTGGGCAAAAACTGAAAAAAGTTCGGAAATTTCATGGTTTTTGGGGTACACCACCACTCGCACAGTACTTTGGAAATGGCAAATCTGGTTTTTAAAATTGGTTTAGGTCCTTACAACAGAATATAAAAATTCAGAATGACCGGACCTTTTGCAAGCATGACCCTCTATTCAGTATGGCGCTGCTGCGGAAACGACAGAAGGACATAAGAGGCGCAAGTATCCAGGCGTTAGTCTGGACTGCTTATTTACGAATTTTGGTGTTGAGAGCCTCGGACCATGGCGTCCATATGCAAAGCTGCTTTTCAATGAGTTACCTGGTTGGTCAACGTTTGTGTGGACCCGATGGCTAGCGCATACATTGGCGAGATAGTTACTATTTCATATGGCGATCTCACCAATTTTTTTTTTTTCAATTATTGATATATTTTGGTAGCTTTTTGTTGTTACATTGTTTTCATTTTTAATAACTTTAGTATTTTATTGTTATTTAAGTTGTAATTTAGAAATAAACTAATACGCTTATTATTAGGTAGTCCCTCATTAAATCTATTTACTTTATATATCTTTAATATCGGCCACATTACAATACTTACCAATGATTTTATCTGGCACAATACCCAACTCACGCAGGACATCAGTCAAACCAATCTGAATAGCAGCAATCCCCACAAACGAGTGCAAAATATTGTCGAACATTGTTTTTTCAGACGACGTAATGATGTCAACTATATCAATACCTTTTGGTTCTAGAACTGCTTGACAACTAAAAAAAGAAAATGGGTACAATTAGAAAGTTCCGCTAACTTTTGACAGATGATGATACTACGAGTATTGTTTAAATGTATTATTATTACATTTTTATTAAAATTATACTTAGTATTACTGCGTCACAGAATTAAGAATATAATTAAATTAAAAAAGTAATATATAGTTATAGCTATATAATATATATAGTTATATAATATATAATATATAGTTATAGCCTCACATGTAATACTTGTAACGGTATATACGTAGGACAGACAGGCAGGAAACTCAGGATCAGGATTAGAGAACACATAGCCAGCTGGAAAAAGAAAGATAACAAGTCTACCTTCGGCAATCACCTGAGTTCACAGGAGCATGACTTTAATCCGCAAACGGGCTTTAAATTATTGCATAGATGCAAGAAAGGAAGGAAAATGAATGCCCTCGAAGCCCTAGAAGTAAATAGACATAGAGACATAGATCCTAATTCACTAATAAATGACCAAACTTGCTTGTCCACTTCCCCATTATTAAATTATTTCTGACCGTGTTTAATGTTACCTTACTCCGCAGTAGATGATTCTAGTTTTATTTCGATTTTAGGATGGTGACTTGTTAACTTTGAAACATAGCCAAGTTTTGTTATTACACCACGGTATTTCATTATTCAATTTCCAAGTTGACATTTAGTATTTAATTTTTATATTATTTATGACTTTCGAATTTAATTGTATTTAATCTTTAATTTTAATTTGGACATTTCGCGTTTATTTTTACTTATGAATATTTGTATCAAAACGCAAATATCCATGTACCTTCATTTACTTTTAATTTTATTTTGACATTTATCTACCCTAAGACTTCTATACTTTTACTATTAACCTATTCCAATCAGCCCGACGATGTCAAATAGACGAAACTAGTCGCAATAATTAAGGAAATAAAATAGTGGAACTCGTACAAGAAGTCTTTGATTAGTGTTAGAATGAAGTTCCATCAAGGAGTCACACCTTACAGTATAAATTATAAAAAAGTAATTTATATTTAAAACTAAATAATTCTATGAAATATTAAAAACTTAAACTAAACTGCTAAAAACAAACAAACTGAACTAAATAAAAATATATTAACACTAATTAAAGGACTTTGTTGAAGTCATCGCTATCGCTATGATTATTATATTAGAAAAACTATTTGATATTTGTAATCGGGTTCTAGAAAACGGCTATTGTACACACACACACAGAGAAAAATATAAACATATTATATTTAATTTTAAACAATATACACATTGGCGTGCTTATCTTTAAGAAAAGATTTCTTCCAACCAAAAACCAAGAAATAAAAAATAAAATAAGAAAAATTAATTATAAGCGTTTTCGGGGGTGAAAATTCGATCTAGCTTGGTCTCATTTGTGTGAATGTTTTTCTGCGAATTTTCACGAGCATACGACCTATTTTGTCTTGCTTTCGAATAAGATTGAAAATGTTGAAAATATTGGCTGGCTGACACGCATGAGGCAAACCACGCCGGAGTAAAAGCCTTTCCCTTTTTTTTTTCCATTTCCTCTATTTCGCCGAAGATTTGTACGTTTTTTTGTATTTTATTTTGTTACTAAGTAATTACATGTAAGTATAAAATAAAAAAATATTTCATCATAATTGTCTAATTAAATAATAAGTCATACCGCTCAATAGCTGCCGCAAACACAGGGATGCGCATAAGTTTTACTCCCATACTAGCCCATTGCGAGCCCATTCCGCTGTACACGAACCACAACGGTTTCTTTGCGTCGTCACAATATTCGACCTTTTCCATCAGGCTAATAGTACGCCTGTCTTTGTCAACATCTACAATAAACATACATTTTTAGTTCATTAATTGTGTTAATACGCTGACGCTGAAACTGATCGGCTTCAACCGTTTTTGGTGATAGGGCGACTCCTTCAACTTCAACTCCTAAGAGCGTGAAGATGACTGAGGTAGCTGATTTTCCTAGAATACCATCTTCATAATTATTCATAATCATATTAGTATTTAATACGCTGTACATAAAGCTACTCTTGTGATCTTTTTAACATTGTCTTAACTTAAGAATAACGTATATTTTTACCAACTTAAAATTGTACAACTATACAAACCGAGAATACAAAATCCTCGCCCCAAATGTCCAGATATATTTTCTTCGTGAAGGCCATGCAATAATCCTATTTGTTCAGGATCAATGGGTTGGGATGTCAATTCATTAATTATTTTAAGAACGCCAGACTCTTGTCTTCCTGATAAATTGACCAAATAGGGAATACTGGACTGATATCTAGATAAATCCTGAAATGAATACATGAAATTAAAACTTAAATAATATTGAAATGAACAATTGTTTTTTATTTTATACATTTATTTAAATTGACGAGACTAAATTATAGGCTAAATGCGCGGGGGTTGTTCCCAAGTTCCTCCATTCTTTTGTTATAGAAAAGATTAACATTGCCTACATCAGTTCCCAAAATCATCCATGTTTTTATTACTTTAATATTATTATCATTTTTTAGTTCCATTCTCATCCAAAGTAGCTGAGTACAGTCAGGTGATTAAATTCAAGGTGTATGGAGTATTGTGAAATACATTTTAATAATACGATGGAAGCAGTGCGTCTGTCAGATGGCACCAGTCTAATTGTAACAAATAGGCTTTTCAAAGCAGAAGAGGTTTTATTATTTGAAAAAATATAAAAATTATGGTAGTTATTATAGTTTGAGTTTAAGGCTTGAATAAAAAAACATGTACCTATTTCTTTGTATGATTTATTTTTTATACTCGAAACAAAATTCGAAAACAATGAGAACATGATACGTAAACATAAAATAATCAAATGTTAACTCTAAATAAAATCAAAAAACAATAAGAAAGAGCATTCAACCCTTATACAATTTCTGTGAACTTAACAGGGGTGTCCAATAACTGTACTTTTGACTTTATACAAAATAAAGAAATTTTGATTTAAAACCGCAAAAAAGATATAAAGAAGTATAATAAATCACTTTGTAAAAGTTAACAACGACAAAAACCTAATGAAAATATACAAAAACCAGTCTCACAGATTTTAATAAAGTTTTTTAAACAAGTTTAAAATATCAAATCTTAATGGATATAAATTAAAATTAAAAATAAATCTAAAATTGAAAGGTATCATGATCGATTTAAAGTTAGACAATAAGGCCCCTGGTCAGCGGCCAAAACCAAACTGTGGCGCTACCTTTCTTACGAATTTGCCTTTTGTATTATTTTGTCGATGGTACATTTAGTCTATGAAAATAGGAGTTGTGTCGAATCGGGAACACGAAAAATCAAAATTTTAATATTTTTCTAATTTGTGGTGAATCGGGAATGAATGTATGGGAGTAAAAAGCTGTGGTGAATTGGGACTGTGGTGAATTGGGAAAGAGCCGATATTACACATACCTAAACATTTCATATTCCGAGAATATCTCTACTATAATCGTACAACTTCAAGATAATGAATAGGTTAATTAGGTTTATTCCTTATAAATTACATGACTACACTTACAGCAAATAAATAGAAGCTTAGTTATAAAATCCATTGTCAATACAAAGTGTACAAATTGACACCTAGAAATAGGACGAATTTTTACCTACATACATATACTCACGCCTGTTTCCCAGAGGGGTAGGCAGAGACTACAGATTTCCATCTGCCACGGTCCTGACACACCTCTTTCGCTTCTTTCACATCCATCAATCTATCTAGTCTAGTCACATCCATCCATCTTTTACACTTGGACATATAAACCTCGAATATATTACAATAAATGTGATGAATTTTTACCGAAAATGAATATATTTCTTTAAAACGAACTTACATTGTGGGACGAATTTCCATAGGACGAATATTACACTGAACCATAAAAACGTTCCCTCCGCTGCCCCTCGATCATGTGAGTTAAATACTCAATAATAAACATCAAATACTTGACACTTAAAGCTTCTTTCACCGACAGTACCTTGCTAAGTTTCTTGGATGAAAATGAAACCAATTTTAACAAATACATTTTTATATTTTTATTCGTGGATGACTTTGGGAACTTTTTTCGACATTCTTGGATGAACTTGGGAACAACCCCGTCAGACTTGTGCACGAATGGTTTCGAACCACCACACAATACGGGTACTGAACCCTTAAACATAACGGTAAATAGCTACAATATTAAAAATGCCATACGGGCAAAGCAACAAAGTTAAAGCAATAAAAAAGGAAGCGCCTGACTAACAATTCGGCACCCTCTGAGTAAGGAACCCAAATTTTATTATTGATTTTTTTTATTTTACTATACAATCTCATCAATTTGAATTTTCAAGGTATGTATTATCGTTTAAGATAGAGCTGAAATAAGTAGCATTAAAAATAGTTTATATTCAAGGTCTTTTTTTATTGGTTGCAATTTTTTTATTTGCCGTGACAGAGGCAATGGTAACACGTATTCTGTTAAATTTAAACTGGCTACCTTTAACGGCAGAAACTGTAGACCCTTGTGATCGACGGACGGACAGGTAGACAAATAGACAGCGGAGGCTTAGTAATGGTATAAATATACTTTATGTTTTTTTAGTATTGTGGTAACCCTTGTGATCGACGGACGGACAGGTAGACAGATAGACAGCGGAGGCTTAGTAATGGTATAAATATACTTTATGTTTTTTTAGTATTGTGGTAATTACAATACCTTTGGTTTAAAGTGTCCATGAAGTAAGACGTGAACATTGAGGCCAGTAATAGACACATTATTTACACCAACATATGAGCGGCCAAATGGTTCGTGTTTAGTGACAATGCGCATTCGTCCTTCTCTTAGCGCCTCTACGTCATCACGAGGATTGTCACAGTGCAAGTTAGCAGCCAGTTGTCCAGTGTGGTACCCGAGCAGTACCTAAATAAAAACAATATAAAGTAAAAACAGGGAAAGTAAAGTTCTACGAAGACAAAACAATTTTTAATAATATACAGGCTGTAATAATATACAGTATGACTAGATTGATGGATATGAAAGAGGCGAAAGAGGTGTGTCAGGATCGTAGTTGATGGAAATCTGTGATCTCTGCCTACCCTTCTGGGAGACGGGTGTCAGTATATGTATGCATGTATAACTAACTGTATGTAAACTTTAAACTCGAAAAGTAATTGGTTCTTGATGAAAAGTATTTTTAAAAATTTATTTTTTTCATGATATGTTTTAAAGTTTTATAAACACCCACGTAGCTTTAATAAGTGAAATATAAAAACAACAACAAACAAGTTCGAATTTTTGAAATCGGTGCAGTATTCGTCCCTCTGCGACGTAAAACAGAAACCATTGGCCGCCATCTTGGATTACGCTCCCCGCCCCTCCTCCACCATTTTATCACTTGACGACCGACCGTTCCATGATCAGTACATCACAAGAAATCCAACGATACCTCTAATAGGTATAGAGAGGAAGTACTATTGAAACTCGGTTTCTAGAGGTGTTATGACGAAAAACGCTCCACACTATTATAATTTATATAGGTATGACTTATTTCATATAATAATTATGTAATATTACTTACTTCACATTATCTTTTATCTGACATTGCTTATTTTTTTGTATTGAATTATTATTTTATTCTGTTCTATTCTATCATTCGGACATTACTCGATAAATAATAATTTTTGAATTGAAAATGGATTTATCAATTGAAATATTATTTTTATAACTGCAATTTTTTTTTTATTTCTAATTATTTTATATTATTTGACATAAATTAAATAATCTTGATGTAACACACGATTAAAACTGGCTATTCTGTAAATCATATTTATAATAAGTACAGTGGAGACCGCATCAAGTAAGACACATTGGACTTTGTACCTATCTTATATTCTTCTCTGTAGGGGCTAATATCCTACTGCAAGTGTATAGCTTGATGTGGTCTCCACTGTACATGTATGGACAAGACTAATACTACACCGTATTTTTCTTTAAGAATTTGGAAAATAAAGGCTTTTTTATTATTATTATGTAGGTACACTTTTCAGTCACGGGCTCATAGGAACCCGGTTATTTGAAAGGCATTCATGGGGCCAAAGCCAACATTGAAGAGGCCTTTGGTACCATCAAATCTAAATGTGAGATGGCTGCATCCATGGAGGCCTCTCCCTCAATGTATCATTGAGATACACTAACGGACAGTCCCCCACAGTTGCCAAACTATTGCCAGAAAGGAAGCGACTTGGAGTGGGCTATGAGGATGGGATGCTAAATGGGCCGAATAACAGGGCTATGGAGTGAGATAATGGACATCTGCCTCGAAAATCTCTCACAAATTTAAGTATGGCAGATGGTGACTTGCTGCTTGATAACTATCCAACAGGATAGCCGTTGTGGGCCCCCTATCTAGCCACCATAGGGCGGCCAGGGGGCAACACTATGTAAGCAGCTAAGGTTGTTGAGAGGTGAGTCTGCGGGGCGTAGGATCCTTATACAGTCAAGTGCCCCCGGCATTATGACATTTTACACTTCCAACCTGGAGCATAGGGTCCGCTTTTGCATCTCCACTCTGGCCGGCTGGTTAAAGCAAGTGCAGAAGCGGGGGGTGTATTGCTGTGTGTATGAGGGTGTGTAAGCGTATGTATGATAGTGTCCCCTGGAGGTAGGGTCCGTGGTTTTGCCACTCACCATCGGCTCGCCACAAGCCACCCTGCTGTGACTTGCACTGGACGTACTGGACTTTATTATAATTATTATTGTATATTTTTATTATATCTCGGGACTATGTAGCCCCGGACCTTAGAGGCCCTTTAAATAATTGTATCTAAATGTGATGTGACACCATTTGACGATTATCCCTGTACGCAATGTAGGAGTGCACCCAATGACAACCCCCGGTATGTGTAGGACTATTGTAAGGGATGAACATGAAGGAAATCAGACTATTGCGTTGAGGTGCTAGTGGACTGAATATCTGGGACAATGGAAGGAACTATGGCACCTGCCCAATCTACGTTTACAACACGGAAAAATGGGCAGGCGGAGACTCGCCAACTAAAATAAATGGGCCCCCAAACGGTCGCTCGCACGGACAGACAAGGAGGCAACATTTGCTCAGCGGCTAAAGAATGGAGAGGTGTCACTGGACTTTAAACGACGATCACTTGCTCCCTGAGGGACCAGCATCATGTGCCCACTCGCCACTTACGTTTCACATCCACCCTTCGAGCATATAGCTCTTGCTACTCCACTCTGTCCGGCCTCCCACGGCAAGCCAAAGGTGAAGAATCTGTCGCTCGTCATTGTTTACTCCGGCCGGCCAGCAAATGCAAGCCGAAGATGAATAACAGGACCTTCCCCCGGGAGCACTTTCGGGTCCGTGGGGTCGCTACTGCCCAACAGCTCACCTTAAGCTGCATTGCCCTGTTAGCCGTAAAAGTTTTTTACACATTGCCCGCCTCTCACGTGGCGTGATGTTTGGCTCGGACGAAGGGTTAGATTTTGAGAGGCTTATTGTTATTATTTTGCGAATTTTGATCTCGTCTCTCCCATTGGCCAAAATAATTTAAAGAGAGAGAGACGGTACATCCCCCGGCAGAAACACAGTTGACCGAGGTTCAGAGTCTCAGGGAAAGAAACTGGCCCAACGATGCGAGCAGTATTGAGCAGAACCGCCTTCTGCATCCGCGCTGGAAGCAAACTGCCGCGGAATCCCAACCGTCTCAGGTTGGTTTCGAGGCTGGTTGGTATTAACCCGTTCGCGGATAAAACAACTGGGATTATTTCGGTGGATGCCACGCCCCACATGTCGGTTACCTCGTCAGCCAGGTCGAGATACTTTCTCCTCTTCTCGGTTTCGGCTTTCACGAGGTTCTCATCGTGTGGGATTGTGATATACACCAAAGACACCCAAGACTGCGCCCGGTCCATCAACACGATGTCAGGTTTATTCGTGAGAATGGTCCTATCCGTGATGACAGACCGATCCCAGTTGAGCTTGGCGCGGTCGTTTTATAGTACTGGCGCCGGTGAGTACTTGTAATATGGCACCTCCTGATTTACGAGGCCTTACTTGTGGGCGAGTACTTGATGAAGGATTTTGGCCACTTGGTTGTGTCTGTGCAGATAGTCAGTATTGGCAAGAGCGGAACAACCGGTAATAACATGTCGAAGAGATTTTTCAGGATGGGCACATGCCCGGCAGATGTCCTGGGTCCCATCCTTGATAATGTATTTCCGGTAGTTACGCGTCTTGATCACCTGATCTTGTATTGCACAGACAAAACCCTTGGTTTCCCCGAATAGGTCACCGAAGCGCAGCCAATGCAGGGAGGTTTTGTTGTCAACGTGAGGCTTGTGAAGAGCCTTGTGAAACCTCCCGTGCAATTCCTTTCCTCGCCACACAGGCTCTCGTTCAGCGGTGCTAAGTACAACCGGGTCGCACCATTCCTCGCTGGTTAAGGACAAAAGGGTGAGTCCTTTATCACATGCCACTACTTCTTTATGGATTGCATCATCCGTTTTTGACAGGAAATAATCTCATAATACCCCCTTTTTACAGAATGGTACTCGTGACCAGGAATACAATTGTCTCGTACAGACAGGAGTACTCCAGAACACCCTTTTCACAATTTCATACCGTAAAGACAAGCCAGTAAGTACTTCATCCTGGAGAGTCTCCAGGAATTGTCTCAATAAGTGTCCAAGAAATTCGTATGACTAA
Organism: Ypsolopha sequella; assembly: GCA_934047225.1. Taxonomy (NCBI): domain Eukaryota; kingdom Metazoa; phylum Arthropoda; class Insecta; order Lepidoptera; family Ypsolophidae; genus Ypsolopha; species Ypsolopha sequella. The sequence continues at coordinate 56,211 of CAKOHE010000068.1, forward strand.
ACATTACATCCAAAATGTTTATTTTTTAAAACTATCCGAGTTCATGTTTTAAGAAGACTAAGGAGTTTGGTCATCATAAGGTTTCAAGTAGAGATGCAACGAATATTCGGCAACTATTTTGTATTCGGCCAAATAGGAGATGGTATTTGGCGGAATACCGAATACCCTATAGTGAAAATAAAAACACATTTCAACCAGAAAGTATATATTTGTTAAGATGGCAGTAAAACTTGTTTTCATTCACTACAATGTGCTATATAAATTTATGAAAATAAAGACACATGTCAATCAGAGAGTACATATTTGGTAAGCTGGCAGAAAAACTTGTTTTTATTTACTTTTTTTCCTTCTCCACCTAGCGAGATCTTGACTTAACACAGCAAACACAAAGCAAATTTAGTATCTTCACAATTTTTTAAATTAATTATTAAAGCCATTTTCAAATGTTCGTAGTAAAAAAACTTGTAATTAACAAAATCAAACACAAATTGCGATCACACAAGCAAAAAACACAAAAACAGCGCGGCTGTCTCTGGTACGATGTGCTCGAAAAAGAGCTTTCTTCCGCCGCCCCGTCGCCCCCGCGTGACTCGCACCGGGACAGGTCGTAAGCCTAACCTTTACGAGTGTACGCGTAAAATGTACAGATCTCTCGCCAAATATTCGGTCTCCGAATATTTGGTGCTTTGGCCTAAAGCGCCGCCGAATATTCGGTATTTGGTTTTTTGGCTAAATCACTATTCGTTGCATCTCTAGTTTTAAGCGGTCAGTTTAAAAATAAAAATAAAGATGCAGTTTTGTGTTCAAAATGTAGAAATGTTTGCTTTATTTTATAATTGCAGTAATAATTATTATTACATACGGCTTGAACACTCACGTGTGATTGTTGTTGACTATATGCCAACCGTTTTACCGATACAATTTCGGCATAATCAATTCGAGTGTCGTTCTTAGGACGACCACGCGGTGTTCACCATCGTTGTCAAACGGGCACTGGCAGCCGCCGATCGGTGAGCTGTACGCATTGCTCGTGCACTAAGCGTTGGCTGCGTAGTCTAAGTTTTTTTTTTTCAAGTAAGTGGGTTGGCATGGTGGGTACACTTGATTCTTTTAATTGTTCCAATTGTTCGTTATTAGGGGCGGTTATTAAACAGACCGAGCTCACAACGTCGTCACTGTCATTGGGCACTGTCCTAAAGTTGCCCGGTCCATGGAGAATCGGTTCCCAAGACGGAGCCAGCTGCCAATCATTATCCATGTTGAAGTTGGGATGACGACTTATCTCGAAGGCTTCGTGTATTTTGCGAGGAATGGTATTATTCTCCTTCACTAATACTGTAGCCTTGTCGAAACAGATGTAGTGAGTCATATTTGAACTACAATAAGTGCATGTTGTTCTACTGCTGACCCGTTAATTTCCAGTTTCTTCAAGGATCGAATATGTTCAGACTTGTCTTGTGGTCACGTTGCGCTTGGTTTCTCCTATGTTTCTAGTGAAACGTCATCGCCTTGATAATTCCGAAATTGTATTGGTGAAATGGTTGGCATAAAGTCAACAACAATCACACGTGAGTGTTCAAGCCGTATGTAATAATAATTTAGTATGTCAGCTCACGCGAGTTGCAATAACAATAACGAAAATAGATTAATTTTGTTTTTTTATATATCTAAAACAATTCAACATTTAAAATTTACTTATATGCTATCCTGCTGTCCTGCTGCTAGATCCAACTTTGAGAAAAAAAAAACATGGCGCTTGTTTGTTGTGAAAAATTATTTGTAGTTTACATAGTGAATCATATTTTCTGCCTACAAGTGCTCGACTTGAAACGAATATTTTTTTATATTTAACATTTTGAGGTAAGTAAAAGGCTTTTTCATACCCTTTCACGAACTTTCTCCAACATGACAAACGTGACTTTCAATATATTGAGTTCATTTAATTTTATTTAACTTCTTATCCTATAGACCTACTATAAATTGTCTCGTCTTATTTTTGAGAAAAGGACTATACATACTTTGATCGTAATTAGCCCTCCCTGGCCTCGTATGTAAAAGTCCTCGCCCTGCTGGCTCGGACGTTAAACTTACTCGGCCAGGGAGAGCTCACTTACTTGGTCTCAGCAGTAATGTACTATGACATGGAATCTCATGGAATCCACAGGTATATCTACATAATGTCTTACCCACACGTTTCGCGAAAATCGACCGAATATTATTCATATATTAATATATCAATATATTATTATTAATATATATAAATTTACTTAAATATAAATATTATAATAAACAAAAGTAAGAATTATTCTAATGTATTCTTATATAACTTTATTATGTATAGTAAATATCACGTATAAGTATTAGAAAGTACTTTTTTTATTTATTTTTGCTAAGTTATATTATGAATTAATCTAGTATAAAATTAATTATGTAACGGCACACGTATGTATACTTATCTACTTTTGTATCCATCACAAATAAAAATTTCTAGAAAAATACTGGAAGAAATCTCTTCTAAGAGATAAATTTGTCTTTGTACATAATATATATTGTTCCTAGTATAAGTTTGTTAAATGTGTTTGGTGTACAATAAAAGACTAAAGGATGTTTAAACATTTATGAATAAATTGAAATTGAGATTAGGTTTACACTCCTGAGCAAATTTTAAATAGGTTAAATCCTTTGTTGGTGCATCCTTAAACCTAAAATAGATGTTTTATTATTTCTTCTGAAGAGTTTTATGGAAAATTCCAAGTTAATACACACAGGGAATACAATTTTTCTTACAAACTTTTGCACCCCGTTTCACTTTACCTTTTTTTTTTTTTCAAAATTTCGTCTGTCTGGCATGAACGGTGTCGATAAAATAGATAAACAGAAACAGAAAAAAAAATTGATTTGTTTGAGTTTTGGTAAATTATAATGGTGTTACAATGTCTGTATGTACAGTGCGTAAAAATCTGCCGGCTACGGGGTACAAATATTAAATTATTTATAATTATAATAACGTAAAATAAATATAAAATGAATACGATTAATTATGATATTTAGAAGTTACAAAATACAATATTTTTTGTTTAAACGTTAAGCAGTTGGTTTTTTGTTTAAAGTTTGACCCCTTTTTTTAAACTCTAATGGTCCAAATTTAAAAAAACCTTTCTTAGTGTACGGTCTTATCCTTCTTCATCTATTCAGCCTCTCCAAATATCAAGACCCTACGTCCAGTAGTTTGGACTGTACGTTGTCAGTCAGTCACTCACTCAGGAAAAGCCATTCATTTTTTGATGTTATTGATAATGATATTTTATGGATTTTCTTTTTCAAAAATATTTGTGCTTTTAAATTTGTTTCTGATTGACTTATAGCTTGTTATGTACTCTAATAATAACTACAGTATTCAAAGCGATGGATTTCGCAATTAAAACATATAATCTTAGTTAATGAAAACTGTGAATTTCTTAACTGTCTGATGCAACAGGTATTGTAGCGACGACAGCGCCTTCTGTTCAAAAATGAACAAGGTGTGAAATCACATAACGCCTCTTGTGAGCGTTCACTATTTGCGTTACAAGCTGGTATTACAAAGTAGTTACAAAAATATTCGGTGCACAGATATAGTGGAAAAATTCGTCGTTCCAGATATGAACCTCGGTAGCGCAGTCGGTAGCGCGCCTGTCATGTAAGCAGGAGGTCGCAGGTTCAAATGTTGGTCCGAGGAATTTTTTCAAAAATATTTGTGCTTTTAAATTTGTTTCTGATTGATTGCACTTGTAATGCACTCTTGTAATAATTTATGGAAATAGCCACAGAACTATTAATAAGGAATAGAAATGCCATGAAAGCCGTGACTACGCCGCACCGATTTGATCAATACGTCAAGACATAACCCGCCGGCCTCTCATTTCTCAACTGAACGCGTTAGAACAAACATATTGTAAAAATTGTGTAATGTAACGTGGCAAATTGTTCTAACTTTTCAAATAACGCAAATAAGACTTCCAAAGGAATTTTATTTCACTCGTAGTTAAGTAATTTAAACATGTATTTATTAGAGAATAAACCTTGTGTTAAATAAAATTTTAACTTTACCATGAAATATTTAGCGTTGTAGCGAGTAGCGTTGAAATAAGACAATATTTTGTCCAATGCAGGTTATAGAGAGTGTCACACATTGAGTTAGAATATATAGGTCGTATATGCATCGGATAACATAGATAATTTCATAAATAATAACTTGCTATTCATGTGACATCTGACTAATAAACTTCTTCTTCTCGTTTCTCGTTATTGAAAACAAGACTTTAAATCTTCCTTTCCTAAATAAATAAATTGCTGCCACAATTGGTGACCCCGACTAGGAAATATGGAAGACGAAGTTGCTAATAACCTACCTAAAGAAATTCCGTCTATAAGTTCCCAACAAAATGAACTTGCCGCTATATCCGTACAGTCGAGACTACTACCGTTTTGGCGTGAAATTCCAAGGGCTTGGTTCGTACAATTTGAAGCAGTAGTTGATCCATTGAGAACATCAGACGATATGAAGTACAGATATGTGTTGCAACAGCTACAGCCTACGGATTTACAACACATCACCGACATTCTATATCAACCACCAGAGACTGATAAGTATGCAACTATTAAGAAACGTCTACTGGCCGTCTATGAAGAGTCTGATATCAACAATTTCAAAAAACTTTTAAGAGGACTAGATCTTGGTGACCAGAAACCTTCCCAGTATTTGCGTAAGATGCGAGAACTAAGCAACGGGATGATAACCGAAGAAGGTTTGAAGATAGAATGGCTCGATCACCTTCCCCCGCAACTTCGTGTCGTTTTGTCAATGAATACAGAATCATCACTCGATACACTTGCTGTCATGGCGGACAAAATGGTTGAGTATTCGGAACCCTTCACAATTGCTGCAATGTCTACGTCAACGTCAACGTCAACTTATGAAGCTACCGTTTCCGCACAACTCCACGTCTTAAGCAAGCAAATGGAAAAGTTATCGCTTGAAGTGGCTGAACTACGAGCGAGTCGTCAACGCCATCGCCGTAACTTTCGCTCTCGATCGCGCTCGAATTCCGTTACTCGCAGGAATACCTCAAAACCTGGCGACGCTACATGGGAGTGCAGATATCACTACAAGTTTGGAGAAAAAGCGAGACAATGCGAATCACCATGCTGTAGAAGGAAAACCTCGTCTTCGGAAAACTAACTTCGACTCCGACGGTGGCGGACGTCGGTGGTCCCAGCTTTAGCAACCGCCTATGTATCTTCGATCGCAACACAAGAGAACGTTTCCTCGTCGATACTGGTGCCGACATTTCCGTGCTGGCAGCCACCAACTCAAGAAAATCAAAATCAAGCAGCGTCTATAAATTGTATGCAGCAAACAATTCTACAATCGATACGTATGGAGAAAAGACATTACGACTTAACCTGGGACTCAGACGCAGCTTTCTTTGGACATTCGTTGTGGCAGATGTCAAGACTTCCATTCTCGGAGCCGACTTCCTACGCAACTTCAAGCTACTAGTTGACTTGGACAAAAAGAAGCTAATAGATAGAACCACCGATCTCTTCGTGGATGCTATAGAAGTTCGCACTAATGCTGAGTCTATATCTGTCGTCAGCTCCGATCAAATCTATCACGACATTTTGAAGCAATTTCCTAACGTACTAAGACCTATGTCATTAAAAGAACCAGCCAAGCATGATGTTATACACCATATCGAGACGACTGGCCCTCCATTGTACGCAAGACCACGCCCACTGCCACCGGATAAGTACCAAGTAGCAAAAGAAGAATTCGAACGCATGGTAGAGATGGGCATATGCAAGCCATCTAAGAGTCCATGGGCCAGCCCTTTACATATTGTAAAAAAGAAAGAAGGCGGTCTTCGCGTATGTGGTGACTACAGACGCCTGAATTCAGTCACTCTACCTGACAAATACCCAATCCCACGTATCCAAGACTTTACGTACCAGCTACACAACAAGAAAATTTTCTCTAAACTGGATCTGAAGATGGCATTTTATTGGATTCCTTTAAAAAAAGAGGACGCTGAGAAGACAGCGATCACAACACCATTTGGGCTGTTTGAATTCAACTGCATGACCTTCGGACTACGAAATGCCAGTCAAACCTTTCAACGGTTTATGCATGAAGTACTGCGAGGCATCGAAGGTTGTTTCTGCTTCATCGACGATATTTTACTGTACACAGAAGACGAACAACAGCACAGAACACTCCTGACGCAAGTCCTTGAGCGCCTAGACAAGTACGGTGTCTCACTTAACGTAAACAAATACGAGTTTGGGAAAGAAAAAATCAACTTTCTGGGCTATGAAGTATCTGAGGCTGGAATCAGACCAACAGAAGAACGCACAAAAGCCATTTCAACCTACCCTAAGCCAAAGACTGTTATTGAGCTACGTCGTTTTCTTGGAATCTTGAACTTCTACCGAGACTGTCTACCACGCCAAGCTGAGCTGCAGAGCAATTTAAACAAATTTTTACATAATCGCAAAAGGAACGACAAGACTCCAATCGAACTGTCGCCTGAAGATGAACTAGCTTTTGAAAACTGCCGCCAAACCATTTTAGAAGCTACCACTCTTGCGTATCCAGTTCATGGCTGCCCTTTTGGAATCATGACAGATGCTTCAGACCACAGCATTGGCGCTGTAATACAACAGAAGGTCAATGGAGTCTGGAAACCAATGGCATATTTCTCAAAATCAATGAGTGAGACGCAGCGACGCTACAGCGTGTATGACCGCGAACTCCTAGCGATCTACACGGCTGTAAAACATTTCAGAAGATTGATAGAAGGCTGCGATGTGATTGTTTACACAGATCACAAACCACTCACGTCCGCACTAACCAAACAAGCAAGTAGTAGCGACACACCACGACGTGAACGGCAACTACAATTTATCAGCCAGTTTTGCTCAAGCATCCACTACGTAAAAGGAGAAGCAAACTCAGTGGCAGATGCACTATCTCGCATAGAAGACATAGAATGTCCTTCAAGCATCGATTACGTTAAACTAGCTACTGACCTTAGCCGAGACAAGGAGTTGAAGCAGCTAAGATTACAACCAAATTTGAGATTTGCTGACGTCATGCTGCCTGGTATGAGTCAACCGATCATTTGCGAAACCTCTGCTCAGACACCCAGACCATATTTGCCTCTTGCATATCGTAAAGCAGCATTCAAGGCGCAACATGAACTATGCCATCCAGGAATACGAGCTACTAGAAAGCAGATCACTTCAAAATACTTCTGGCCATCCATGAATAAAGATATTGGCATATGGACAAAGACCTGTGTCAACTGTCAGCGTTCTAAAGTTCATCGTCATGTCGTTACTCCACTCGGCGAGTTTCCTTCATCACAACGTTTCGAGCACATACATATCGACATTGTTGGACCTCTAAAATTATCAAGAGATAACCGCTACTGTGTTACTATTATCGACCGCTGTACAAAATGGCCAGAAGCAGTACCAGTGCAAGAAATCACGGCTGAAGTCGTTGCCAAAGCCCTGTACGAGAATTGGATAGCTCGTTTCGGCTGTCCACTACGTATATCAACAGATCAAGGACGGCAATTTGAATCTGCATTGTTCAACTCATTGATGAAGCGTTTCGGCATCAAGAGAATCCACACTACGGCATTTCATCCGCAATCTAATGGCATGATAGAACGATGGCACCGCACTTTTAAAGCAGCGCTGATGGCTAGAGGCGCCACTGTAACATGGAGCGAAGAACTGCCCACTGTACTATTGGGACTACGCACTGCAATACGTGATAACAATCTAAGTCCCGCACTCATGACTTATGGAGCAGCACTGCGAATACCATCAGACTTTTTCGTACCTACACCGTCGAAAATTGAAGATGCAGACTACGTTCGCCAGCTTATGGAAACATTGGCATCAGTAACACCAGTACAGAAATCACACAAAACCAATGAGCGACCATTTATCTACAAAGATTTAGAGACGTGCAATCATGTCTTTGTGCGTAATGACACAGTTCGAGCACCCCTTATACCTCCCTACGATGGCCCATATGAAGTTTTAGAACGTAAAGACAAACGCTTCAAGCTAAAATTACCACTGCGGACAGCAGTAGTGTCTCTGGACAGACTTAAGCCTGCCTACATGTACAATGATGAAGCTGAAACCTCTGAAGCTACTACTGCAACTGCAACTTCACCTGTACCTGAAAGTAGTACTATGCGAACTACTCGATCCGGAAGAATCATTAAGCCAAATGTACGCTTCGCTTAAGGGGGAGTAATATAGGTCGTATATGCATCGGATAACATAGATAATTTCATAAATAATAACTTGCTATTCATGTGACATCTGACTAATAAACTTCTTCTTCTCGTTTCTCGTTATTGAAAACAAGACTTTAAATCTTCCTTTCCTAAATAAATAAATTGCTGCCACAAATATTAACGCCGCAATGTATATTTTTTCAAACATAATCAACACGGACCTAACTGTACGGCCGCTGGTCATGGCTTTTAACACACATGTGGTAACAATAGCTTGGCACAGTGCCATGACGTGTTTGGTATTTTACATCTTAGTTTCATAGAAATACCGTGTTATTTTGGCTGTATGAAGACGGGTGAATCTATGTGTGCGCCGCGTATGTTTACTAACTAGGTAATACTACAATATTCCAAAAAGTGGCAACAGCGGTGCTGGTATAAAATTTGTGTCACGCCATCCCCGTAGAAATAGCTTATATTTTCACCTTTGTTATAGCTGATAATCCAGAAGCAGCTTCTGTGTATCCAATATTTGACATAACACTTCCGACTAAAAGAGATTTAGCTCTGTCTTTGCAAAATATGCCACTTTTTGCTTCAAGTTCACTTTTATCGGCATCGAGCATAGCTACAAGACAAAATAAATTTGAACAAGAACATTAGTTTATAACAAATACATATCATGATAAATAACCATTTTTAATGTTATTACCTGAACCAAATGCTTCTACATATTCTACATCTGCAGGGAGTACACCTACTTCGTCATAGAACTCCTTTAGGAATGAGGTGAATTTTGCTGGCTCTCGATGTGGACCGTACTTTTGTCCTTCTTTGCCTGACATTGCACCAAATTGACTCTTTATGTGACAGACGTCGGCATAAACTCTAAGTACAAAGCAAATTTAATATAAGTTTATCAGAGATATGTTCGAAATATATAAACCGAATTAATAAACCTTGAGAATATAAATTGCAACCGATCTATCCACCTCCCACTTACATAATCTCTTTTTAGGGTACCGTAAACAAAGGGTAACCCACGGGACCGTATTACTGAGACGCCGCTGTCTGTCTGTCTGTCCGTCTGTCCGTCTGTCACCAGGCTGTATCTCATGAACCGTGATAGTAGACAGTTGAAATTTTCAAAGATGTATTTCTTTTACCAATTTAACAAAAAATACTAAAAAACAGAATAAAATAAATATGTTTATAAATATATTATATTTAACTTTTACGAGCTTTTGATTATTAAATTTATTATTAAAACAATTAAAAAATTATAACTCGATATATTTCGGCCCTCGGTATGGGGCCGTCATCAGTCGAATGTAAAAAATATGTAAAAAATAAATATGGTTTTTTTTGCCGTTTTTATAGATATTGGTACAGAACCCTTGGTGCGCGAATCCGACTCGCACTTGGCTGGTTTTTTAATTTATTTATTCTACTCATGACTGCGCTTTACGGTCCTCTGAAAACCTTCTTCTGGCCACTCCAACCTATTCTTACATATCTTTGACTGTCTGTGGATAGATTTACCTCGTTGCCTGTCTTCAAGAGATTACTAAAATTTATAATTTCCTTTTCTAACATGATTCTTCTCTATCTTACTCAAGTGTTGCTTTTTCTATGTATCTATGTATATGGTGTACGTATTAGTTAAGTATTTAAATAATATGAACATTTTATAAAAGTTTATATGTCAATATTATTAAAGTTTTTGTGTGAGATTTGTTTTTGTAGTTTGTATTTTTACATACACCGCCTTCGTGTTTTTCCCGAACAACGATTCCACTTAAATGTTGTCTGGTGAAATACACTTTAAGCAATAAGACGGCAAATTGTTACCTTCTTAAAGAAGTTTCCAAAAAAAGAATTGAGATCAAGTTGGGCAAGTTCCACGAAGGTTCCTCAAGTGGCCCTTTGTCGCTCATCTGATATATTTCCCTTCCCCTCCACACCACTTTCCAACCCATCTCTCATCAAGAGGTAGGAGATGGCAAGATATACAAACGGCACCGTGAAATGGTTGTGAAATGGTTAAAATTAAAAACTGTTTTTCATGAAACCGTAGCTGTTTATTCATAGAAAAGTATATATTCTTAATCTTCTTTACATGAACGACGTCTGTATTTCTCTTTTTTTATTTTCAGTATAGATAAAATAAAACAAAAGAAAACGAGGCAATATTCACGATATCCTGTGTTTATCACGGTGTTTCATCTAATTTTGCCTTTTGGGCTGTATAGAGACGTACTTAGATTTCACTAAATAATACTTATGAAAAAAAATATAAACAAAAATAGCTTTTGACTTCACAATCAGTTTTTACATTTTAAACTAATTTTAAAATAATCCAGGCGTAAAGGAGACTCATAAGTAAAAACAACAGAATTGTACAACGTCATTCACTTCTTTCAAAAAAAAATTTGTAAGGGTCCTTTTTATTAAATATAAAGAACTCGGCAAGTTTTCATAGTCAATTATTTGCGTAACCGTTGAAACTTAAGCAGTGAAAATTTGCCGAGTTCCGCATATTCAGTAGCAAAGAATATTACAAACTTTTTTTTTAAACAAGTATAACGTTCTTAATTCCTGCAGTTATGGACGACTTAAGGAACCTCCATTGAACTTGGCATCCAATTCTATCTCAATTATTTTTATGGTGAAGCCAACAATACTGCACTGCCTTTGTACTGGACACAGCCCCATTTTCAAATTTATATTTTCGTAGCTATAAATATTTCAAAAAATGTTTGCGAAAAAGTTATTGTATGTGTAGTAAATTGATATTTTGAATAAAATTTCCTTTATAATAAGTTTCACTATTTTGTTATAAAATTTTATTCTTAACTAGTTTCGTACATGAAACCATTTTTATGAGTTATTCCTAGTTTTTACCTACAAATTAATTAATTGGGAAATATTAAAAGTATTGGCTAACGGCACGTAAGATCGGTGTATCTTCCCAACAATCGAAAGTATAAACATTAATAACATTTCTTGCTAAATTACTTTTACTGCACTTATAATTTTTCCAACTATTTCTAAAATACCTTTTGGCATCCTTAGCTTTTTGAAGAAATAAAAATTGATAGCTTCTGACCTCGCGCAGCCATCCGCATTCTTATCGAAAGATTTCGTTTTCCCATCCATACAGAGGGTAATGGTTCTGAAATACAAAAAAATATATTGTAAAGCTATTTACATATATTTTATACAGTGACATTAAATATAAACTATTTTTTCTAGCCTTGCTTGTAAGGGATCCGAAAGTCAAAAAAAAAATACGAAGCCCTAACACTTTGATGTCCATCTGTCCGTAATAAATTTCATAAAAATTAATTCACCACGAAAATCTTTAGGGCACTAACAGTTGACTAAAGCACTATGAATTCCATTCTCTTCATTTAATTTCATTGTTCAAATAGGTCTTAAAGACGTAAACAAACTTATTAGAATGCTACGGAACCGTCAGTGCACGAAACCTACTCACACTTGACTGGTGTTATTATTTGAATTTTATTTACACTAGAACCTTGGCTTCTTGATCCTACACTCGATTCATAATCGATCAATGCTGATGCGTAAAACCATTCGCATGCCTAGAGAGGGTCTCTTTTTGTCTTGATAATAATGTACCTACATAATTATGTCCTTCTTAAGTTAAAAAATTCCTTAACTATACCTATGGAGTTTCTCTTATTTGATAATCTCTAAATAAAATCTAAAAGAAAGTTTATTTAATTTTGGTACATCTTAAAATCCAACCGCAACCAAAGATTTCAAAAGTAAAGATAAGCCCTCACCGTACTGTGACAGCACCAAAATGTTTCCACCTTTAAATGGGTGACGCTCACACGTCTGTAATCAGTGCTCACCTGAACACAGTGATAGTTGGACGCCTTAAGTACACTTAAAGTTTTGAATGTTTACGACTTTGGTAGTCTGATCAGTTTGCTGACCGTAGGTAGACAGATTGCGCACTCATATTGTACGCGCGTCGGCATTATGTTAACGCACACATTCAAAAACAATGCAATAGATTTTAGGTGCCAGGGATCATCTAAACTTTGGAAATCTTTGGCCGCAACAGGCTTTGGGAGGTGTGGAAATGGGAGAATATGAGAGGAGAAACTACTGACTGATATCATTTCTCCCTCAAGAGATTAGTAGTTTTTTTAATAAGGGTCCAAGGTGGTTTCTTCGAATATAAAATATCGGTCAAAAATTATGTGAAGACAATTAGAAGAACCCGCAACCTTATTTCGTAGCTCGTTTAATATCATTTAATTTTAATTTTAACATTATTTTGCATTTGTTGTGGGTCAATTTTACCGATGGCATCAGATTTTTTTTCCAGTGTTTTTCAATTGTTTTTTACATCTCATAAAATAAACATATTTATTATATTAAAATTAAAATATTTATTATCTTAGCTTAGATTTTTAAACCATGATTCTTTTTTGTCTGTAACCGGAAGAGTTGTGATAATTACGGAGATGGCGTGTGATAATAATAAAAAATTGCTTCAAACTTATATCGTAGAAAAAAATGTAATCTCTTATGTCTGAATGTTATAACAAAGGTATAAAATAATGTTTTCATTCCATCTATTCGAAGAACGATGATTGGTTCTTCAATAGGTGCGAATAAAGTAGGTATTTTCTGCAAGAGACTTTCATAGGGCAATAATGAGTTTTGAATTTGGAACATGAACGTTGTTTCGTGACCAAAGAGTTCGAACGAAAATATTGTATAAAAAAGTTACTGGCCGGTTATCTGGGCAGCGCGGCCGGCTGTATAAAAAAAATGATATGATAAACGCGCGATCTACGTGCTCGGTACGAATACCATTCATAGCATAATTTTAATTTTATTATAATTAAACAAAAATGGGATCGTCAGATAGTGAAAGTGTTACATTAACATCCGAAAATATAAGAAGAGACGCATTTAATGTGATAGAGAACCTATTACCATGTAAATCCCGAGAAAAATATTTTAAAGAATATGATAATTTCCTCATACGGAAAAATGCAAGCGGAGCGAAGACTTTTTCGGAATCTGTTTTCTTGGCCTATTTCCAAAAATTAGCCTATTTCAAAGAAATAATTCTTTTCCGAATATCATTGTGTTAATAAACAAGTTCTAGATTTGTATCTAATAGCGCCTTTTATTTCTTTTCCTCATAGATAGGATGAAAAGTAGAGTGTCTCACACGGCCGCAAAATTATTTTTTCTCGGGCGACGTATTTTGAATCCCTCGCTGCGCTCAGGATTCTACTTTGAAATCCCTCGCTACGCTATTAGTATGTAGTATATAGGATGGGATTTGGTTGGCCGCCTGGATTCGTGCTGGGGGTCGGTTGGTGATCATTGAACCTTGTTCCTGGTCCTTGGCCGGGTCTCCGGTATAGGTTCGGGTGGTTGATTGGATTTTACCTTGTATAATATATATTTTACCTATCATTTTAATCGTCTATATATTGCTACATAAATTAAATAAACCTTTAATTTAGTTCATGTACATTAATTATTTTATTACATATATTTTTTTTATTTGACGTGTAAAAAGTGTATATATGTATACCTGCTTTGCGAAATAAACTATTTGAATTTGAATTTATCTCCTTCAACAGCGTCAGTCAAGCGTCACCAGGATAATATAATTCCAAATAACTTGAAGTCTGATTTATGTAAAAAGGCTCACCTCTATACGTGTAATGACCGGGAAAGCCGACCAGTTTCAGCAGATTAAGACTGCCTTTATCTGGGCAAGTGAAGACGTTTACGTGACGACGACGTTACGCCTCACACTGTGGGCTGCAGCCCGCAGGGTTCGGGATGACATCGATGCAGATGGTATTGGTGATGGTGATCGGACCAGTAGTGCGTCCGCACAATTAGTTACTTCCGGGCCTGCGTTATTAATTACCGGAGTGTCACCGTACAACGATAAACACGCGTAACTTATAGTATCTACGTCACTTTCACTAAAGTCTATGAGTGATCCGGTAACTGTTTTTAGCACAGGTTTCCACACCGCGGGCAAACCCCAACCACCCACTGTCTCTATTGAAATTCGGACGTCGGCTTATTTCTATGGATTCGCGAATTTTACGTGGCACAAATAACTTTTCACGAACTAGCGCTTTCGCTTTATCGAAATTTATCGACAAAGCGAAAGCAAAAGTAGGCTTTCCCGATTATTACACGTATTGAGGTGAGCCGTTTTTGTATAAATCATTAATTATCCTCAAGTCTCATTTAATTCTATAACTTGAAGTCTATTTATATAATTCGTGAAACTCTACTGAGTGTCTCTAATAGGTGATAGTGGTTAAATTATAACACTCGTTACCCTAATGCACTTTTTCGATAACAATGAGCGCATACTATGCATGTTAATGACACAATTTATGTCAATATAGGGTAAATAATAGATGTTTTTGAGTTGTCCTCGAAATCGAAATACGGTTGTTGTTTTTTTTACATAATGAGGACATTTATAGGCATTTAAAAGAACAACAAAAAATTACCCATTTGTTAGACCCAGAGAATATTTTAATGCCTGTGCTATTTTGATAAGATGAACGTTTTCACTTTAACAAATTAATATTCGCTGGCTAGTACGTAGAGTATCACTACCTGGGTAGAATGAAAATTTCACATAACAGTTGAGTTTTCGATTCGTTTTTTTTCCAAAATCTATGATAATATTCCTTTAACTATCTCTTACAGATAAGATTCTTCCTATACTACCTCATCTCAAATCGACAACAAGAGTATAAAATGTTATTTTCTAAACCATGGACCAACTGACCAACCAACTAGTTGGCCCATGGGGAATTTGCAAAATATCTGAAATTTATGCCCCATGGTACAATTATTTTTGTATCACCCAAGGACAAACTCAGCTGATAAAGAAATAAAAATTCAAAAGCCAACATCCAATTGCCAAGTTCCATGATGGAACTTCTGCGAATACAAATTCCACAATTACCTTCCATAATGCAGTGAAGATTGAGGATGTAGGCATATGTTAGAGCCCCCGACGATTGCAGCTTCACATTGTCCAGTATTTATAGCTTCGTAAGCACGCTCCAACGCTATTAATGAGCTCGCGCATGCTCCGTCAACAGACATTGAGGGACCTTTTGAGTTCAGCCAGTATGAGATACGGTTTGCAAACATTGCTTTGCTGCATCTGTAACGACAATAACTCAAGTTCAACTAAATGTTTTAACTCAATTGATGGATGTGAAAGAAGTGAAAGGGGTGGAAGAATATCAGAAAAAAAAGTCGCGAGAGTCAGCGTGAGTGAGTGTTTGTGAGGAGGAAGTGATTGGGTTACTACCATAAAATACATAGACATCTCTTACATCTCTTACAAACCTTATCACTGTCTCCTCACAAACACTCACTCACAATTACTCTCCCAACTTCTCTTCCTGATATTCTTCCACCCTTTTTGCCTCTTCTATTCTCTAACTCTAAATGGATGTCCATTAATCTAATCATACAATATCTTCTTCTTTGCCCCTAGTTTATAAAAAGAGATTAATATTAAGTATTCTTTTAAAAAGTTTTATTTAAATGTCAGCATCTAGTTTAATATCTTTATTATTTACTTATTCGACTGATGATGACCACAAGTTGTTCGAAATATATATATTTCGAACCTAGTTAATATAAACATTTTTTAATAAAAATCTATTTAAAAGAATAAAATGTCAAAAAAATCTAAACATTTTATTTATCACATTAAAAGTTTAAGGTAAATGTATGCAAAAATATGCCTTAGGATGGCAAAAAATATCTACATTTGGGATAGTGTAACATAAAATCTTACCCAGCTATTCCAAATCCAGATATATAAGTATCAGCATAGAGCAAATTTTTTTCAGTTTCACTAAAGCATGATCCAATAAAAACTCCAACTTTTTTTCCAGAGATCTGTTTTAGGCTGACCCCTATGAAAAAGAAAGCAAAGAAATCACCACGAGATTATATAAATATACTCAAAGGTTGTCATAGTTGTTTCCGAATCTGAATTTGTCCCTGGATCAATCGATACACGTACTCTCTCATGGTTTACGGAGAAATTTTGTTTTTGGGATTCAAAAATCTCATTTTCCCTATACTGGTAGAAAGCAGTGAACAGTGAATATTAAGGATGACAATTTGACACCACCTGACATTTTGAAAACAGCGATGAAAAGTGCGAATTATCTTTTACCAGAAAAATCAAAAACAGCTTGATGTTGTCAATAATTCTTGAATTGCAAATAAGACAGGTTATATTATACCTATAATTTATACCTATTGCATGCGTGTATAAAAAGAAGTGTATGAAACTCCACATACCTTGGTATTGAAACACTCGTATAAACTTTTAAAAACTCACACTGGTGTATAATAACTTTGTTACTGGACTTAACCTTTCAGACTTCTTGCAGCGTTTCAAGAATTACTTATCCGCACGACGATAAAAGAACTGACTGTTTCGCTTAAAGAACTCAGGTCCTTATATACCCACGATAAGAGCGACTATGGTGGTTTAAGCGACTACGGCGGATTCGGCGACAATAGGTAATAATAATACTAGCATTCCTGAGGGTCATCGTTTCCCTTCTATTTAAAACTCGACCTAGTATGCACTGAAATAAAGTCTAATTTCATGATTGCATCATGGAAGTAATCACAGGTGTTTTTGGACTTTCATTATCTGTGTTTCAAATTCATGGAATAAAATTTATTACGTTTCAAATTTATACATGTGACTAATCTGCGTCTCAAAATTACGTGATCGTTTGCAATTATATGTAATTGCTTTCTTATTTTTGCCACATGAGTTTTAAATTTCTTTTTATCTTAAAGTTCTCGTAATGTTTCTGATATATGGTTTAGGTATTTTCTCTTTATTTTACATTTAATCCATGTCTTTATGTTTTATGGCTTATTAGAATTTGAAATTGAAAAGTTTCTCTTAACCTCTCGCATGTTAAATCTCCCGCATGGGACAGAAGCTTACTATTAATTAATTATCATTGAAAATCCGTAATTCCATCGAATATATTTTCATTTATTTAATTAGTAAAACGACAATCATGCATAATATTTTTGCTCATCGTCAGAACTAATATTTGTGAATCGAGACGTGGACTACTATGAGGTCCAAACCGTCTCAATACTCTACTGATGATACTGAACTCTAAAGAAAAATACCCGCGCAAATATTTGGAGAAGAAAATATTCAGCTGTTACTGAATGACTTCATCTCGCTGGAAAAAAGTCAATTTTAGAATGCTGCGCGTGAACTGCCTTTAAAGGATTGCATTTAAAGGATTAAAATGCCTCAAAAAACGTCTGAAAATCGTTGCATTACGGTTTATCCATTATTGATAAAAACTCAAACGCTTGCCAAACTAATAGTTTGCGCGGGTATGTTTCTTGGGAAAAGTGGTTAAGTATGATTGGTAAAATATTTGTTTTCATTTAACGGTTTGAAGATTATAAATACACTCAGTTTATTCTACTATATAAGTGAATACTAACCAGCATCATAGATAGCTTGATAAGTTTGTTCGAGCAGCTTGCGAGACATTGTATCCATGCAGTTACCGAGAAGAACATGGACTGTAAAGAATTGGGCGTCGAATCTATTCAGCGTAGGTATCTTGCCTAACTGTTTTGGTAGCTCGGGATGGTCAAAATTCCAACGAGGCTTTTCAGAAGTGACTGGGTTAACCTGAAAACCACCATGAGCTATAAATAAATAAAATATCTTTATTTCAGGCAATGCAAAACCCATAAAAATTAAAATTAAACTAAAATTCAAATTACAATTAAAATCAAATCAAATTAAAATCACAATCAAAATTAAAATTGCAATAAAATTATGTTACATACTAATGAAAATTATACTAATAAATAACTCAACCATGTGAGAACCAGAACCTATTTCTGGTTCTTATAGCAGCCAGTCTAAGCTGGTTCTATAAGCACTGGTTCTGAAATAGGTTCTATAAGCACTGGCTGCACATTCAGACGTCTGAGAACCAGAATCTATTTCTGTGCAGCCAGTGCTTATAGAACCTTTTTCCCCAGATGTTCTCGCTGGCTGCTCTAAGCAACTCATTACTCGATGTTCGCATCCGGTACCAAAATGCCGCCGCTCAATGCCTCAGTATCGCGAAAAACTCAGGAACTCTGGCGTCTGCGAACATGGGTTTCGCATTGCAGTACCGCGGCTGTTTCAATAATATACAGAATGCGTTGTTGTATTGTACTCTAAGGATACCATATGCTTTTTTGGTACAATGTATCCTTAGCTGGCATGTTAAGAAGCTTTGACAGTACGCCTTGAACACCAAAAAATTTACATCCTTAGAGCACTTAGCAAACCTGCGTGCGAGCATGTTACACCAAACAGCCAGGGCCCTGCGCTCCCACTCAATGTCAGCATCATCACGCAGACACTCTTTCAGAACATCGCCTAGATACTTGAACTGCTTTACAGTCCGAACTGTAGAGCCGTTCATAAAAACCTCCGGACCTCTTCCCGACCTGAACACTAAAACTTCACATTTGTTACATTTTAGACCATTTTTAGCTGCGTATTGTTCACAAACTGCCACTAGTTTTCGTAATCCGCTGATCGAGGGGGAGAGGAGCACCATGTATTATCATCGGCGTAACTCAGGTTATTAAAACATACATTTCCAATATGACAATTAAATAAGAGATTAAAGAAGTCCGGAGAGGTAAGTCCTCTTTGACGTACGCCACACTCTAGAACATATTCAGTAAAATGTGCATCAACCCATCTCACAATGTTGGTCTGATTCTCGTACCAGTGCTTTAACAGTCTTACAAAGTTAGATGGCACACATCGCGACATCTTTGACCACATTAATTTATAATTAACCAAGTCAAAAGCTCTACTTAAATCTACGAAGCAGGCGTTAATTGATGTATCTCTGTCCTTGTAGTAATTTACAGTATTTTTAAGACAAAAAATTGCTGAGTCTGTTGAAACACCAGGGCGAAAACCAAACTGCGCGTCATTTATCTTGACATTTCTCATGAGCAGGGGCTGAAGCAGTCTCTCAAGTATTTTACCACCGATGGTACCCAGGGAGATAGGCCTATAGTTTGCCGCGCTCGAAAGGTAACCAGTCTTATTTTTTACAATTGGAACTACCATTGTCTTCATCATTTGCTTAGGAAGGTAACTGTACTTTAAACAAAGATTAAAGATCACAGCCAACGCTCTGTATACTTCATCACTGGCATAGTCGATTTGCTCCACACTGAGTTCATCATGCCCTGGTGACTTACCCCGACTTACCTTACTATACTCTTCACTATGTTAGACTATGGGCTTACAGTGGGTAACCCTTTGTATCGAGTTACAAAATGGGACCAGTTTGTAGTTGTATAGAAAACAAAACTATATCAAAATAAACAGGGTTTACTGGGCACAACCTGGAGCATTTTATACTTTCTGATTACACAAAATGTGCCAGATTGCGCTCAGCCAACCTTGTTTATTTTGTTGTAGTTTTTTTTACTTAACTACGAATTTTATTTATTCATTTATTTATTTACACATCACATCTTGCGGAAACGAATTGATTTTGTCCAATTAATCGATCTTTGATAAAATCAGGCTGACACACATAGGACCATACCGACATAGGACGAACATTTTTTTTTTACATTTTGATACGCTCTATCAAACGAACATAGTAGAGCTCCGCTTATTAATTATTAACGTGATTTTTTACCAGACAAATAATGATCGTTTTGCTGACTGTACGAAATGCTCCAAGTTGCGCTTAGCCAACCCTGTTTATTTTAATGTAGTTTTTTTTCTACATATCTATGAATCGGTCTCGTCTTATTACTCGATACATAGGGTTACCGACTGTCCACCCGTAGTCTGTGATTTAAATCTGCCCATCAAAATATGAGATTGGAAAAACGACACAAATTTAAAAATCTTCGTATTTGGCACTGGAAGTCACACATCAAACTTACAGAAAAGCTATGGGTTAATTTTTCTCGTATGAAGTTGACTAGGTGCGGTGATATTATGTTGAGTGTTATTTAACCGAAAACCTGTAAATGGGGTTTTTGTGTATGGAATTAATAATTAGTGGCCAATGAGCACCTAAAAAATTATTTCAGCAAACAAATAACATTAGAAGAAGCAACCGGATTTGTGACTCAGCATCTATCTTCCAAATTCATACTATGTCTAAAAACTGTGTGCTAAAAAAAAACAACTATTTTATAATTTCTTGACAATTGCATGTCTAATTTAACATGATGTGGCGGAACGGACAACTATGACCATGGTTCACCATTTCACAAACAAAAAGGAAATTCAAGATTCATTTCAAATTCCTAAAATTAAACTAGTCACAAAAAACAATAAAAAAATATCACACTAAGTATGGCTTTACAACCATTACGGATCCTTAAACAAAAGCAAATGCATGGATTTTTCTAGAACAACGAACTATCAACAAAAATTTTATTGTGCTCTAAATTATTAGACCTAAAGTTGAATTGAAAGGGTGACCGACCGTTGAAACGGTCGAACAAAGGAATTTGACCCTTATCACAACACGATAAGAGTGATAAAAATTCAAATAAAGGGCCCGCTTTGGCTGGATTGGTTTGGGATTGGTTCACGTGGGATGGTTTGGGCTCAAAAGACATGGCGAATTTGGGATTTAAATAGGGTTCGGAAAAAAAAGGAAGTTCTGATTTACGATGGATACCACGTGGACGTCACGCTGCAAGATTGATGTGCGAATTTTTGGCTATATTTTGTTTATTCCTTTGAGTACTAAAGCGTTTCGAAAAATAGGGATCTCAGACAAATAATTTCTAAAACTATGTAGGGAAGTAAATTATTAGTTTTGGATTTTCTGAGAGGTGTACGAAGGCTTGTGTGTGAGCCTTAGAAATAACCACGAAATTGAAATAAGTGAAAATCCTTTTTTGTGAAAGATCAGGTTTAAATTGTGTTAATGATCCACAAATATAGCGTTTAATTTTAAAATGAATTTCCTATATTCGGCAGAGGTTGTGAGTTAGATAAAATAGGTTCCATTATTACTATTAGGGTATTTAAAATTGTATTTAGGATCTTACTGAAAGTATGTAATTGGCTTACGAAAAACATTTTATATTTATGCATTGATTTTGTTTGTGTATGCGAATTGAGGCAATAATTTCCTCTGAAAACTATTTTCCTGTATTTTTGTGAAAGACATTTTTAAAGTGCGTAGCCTGTGAATTAATTTTCGAGTGATTATGGACCACGAGACAAATAATTGCTTAATCTACGTACAAGGAATAAAATTATAGAGCCAAATTAGAATATTTCTTGTGAAATTTAATAATCTTATTGGAAAATCCATGTAAAGGAGTTAAACTGATAAGTCCAATTTCATTCAAGGAAATAAAATATTACCTATGAAATAATTATTTAGAAGGTAGAATAATTTCAAATTTTAATTTTTAATTCAAAGTGTTGTGTCTGTTTGCACTAAAAAAAAAAAAAACTTTCATTTTAACGGGTACATTGAGACCTTGGCTAATACCACTATATGTATACCTAAGAAGTAGTGAAGCCAGAAGCTAAAATGGCATAAAATAGATGCTTATGAACTCAATATTAAAGATCAAATTCATAATAAGTCAAGAAAAGAGACTTAATTCTTATTGAAATTATTTCAACTAAGAGTTTTCACAATAATATAGAAAAATGGCTTTGACTTATGTAAGATTGAAGAGAACCTTTCTTGTTATTTGCAAATATTTATATTATTTTATATGTTATTTGATAAAATTTCTAGTGAAAAGTAACTAAGAAAATATTAAATTTATTTATATAAAGGTAATTTATATTGATTTATTTCATATGATAGATAACTAAGTCTTAAATGGGTTTATTAAATAAAACCTAAGTTCATATAAAATAAGGTACTTACAGAAATTAGTTTGGTATTTGGTATGAAAAGGTAAAAAATTATGAATAGCATTTTGATATGTCAGGTTGTCAGGTTGTTATCAAAATGTATCTATAGATAAAATTTTAAAAATATGTAGTTTATTTTAAAGTACTAAGCTTTATTTAAATACAAACTACAGTTCAGAATTAATATTGTGTAATGGTTTTGTTTAATCCATAAAGTTAATAAATCCAGTTTTTAAGTCAATATGATTTACTGTTTACATACCCTTAAGTAATTTGTGCAGAAAGAAAAATATTACATCATTCAGTCTTGGAGAAGTTCAACAAACGGTTCCAAAAGATCATGCATGGTTGCAGCTGTTGTCTTATCATAAACAATAGTGTGGCTATTACATTTTTAATTAACTCTGTTTACCATCATAAATAAACTTAACAAAAGCTAAAATTAAATTAAATTAATTTTCTAGTGTAGATAGACGTTCACATTAGTGGATCTAAACAAATCTTTCATGTAATGATTTTCTGATCTTAATCCCCAATAAAATTAACATCTAGAGTCATATATAATAGGAAATAATAACACCTTGAATTCAAAATTTGGTTGAGTAGTTGTAGAATGGTTCACTACAAAATTGATTTGAAAAGAACAGGGGTAATTACTTAGTACACAACGTATGGTAATTTATCAGACGATCATTTTAAAACGTTTCTAATAGATGTACTGTGGTAATTAAGGGACAGTTTTAATGTCGTTTGAAAGGGGTTCAAGTTATGTGAATAGTAGATAGAAGTTTCTTCATTATACGGGATGGTTAGTACAATGAACAATTTCTAATAAAGCAGGTCCAATGAAGACGCTACAGTATGCTGATAATTTTTCTGCCCTAAATTTAGGTGGTTCAAAAATACGGCCACGCGGCGAATGAAAGGGTGCTGCGTGCACATTTTATGTAGCACGCAGAATTTTTCATTTTTCTTTTGGTAAGGCGTGTATAATCCCACTAATCCCACTAATATTATAAAAGCGAAAGTTTGGATGGATGTATGGATGTTTGTTACTCCTTCACGCCGTAACTACCGAACCGATTGGTCTGAAAATTTGCACAAATGTAGTTCTGGGCCTGGAATAGCACATAGGCTACTTTTTATCCCATAAATCAGTTCCCATGGGATGGCAATGGGGTGTCAAATTTCTTTAGAAAAGTGATGTTTTGCTCCTTCACGCCCCGTACCTACCGATTGGGCTGAAACTTGGCACAAATGTAGTTCTAGACCTGAAATCCCATCCCACTAATATTATAAATGCGAAAGTTTGAATGGATGTATGGATGTTTGTTACTCCTTCACGCCGTAACTACCAAACCGATTGGTCTGAAAATTTGCACAAATGTAGTTCTGGGCCTGGAATAGCACATAGGCTACTTTTTATCCCATAAATCAGTTCCCATGGGATGGCAATGGGGTGTCAAATTTTTTTAGAAAAGTGATGTTTTGCTCCTTCACGCCCCGTACCTACCGATTGGGCTGAAACTTGGCACAAATGTAGTTCTAGACCTGAAATAGGACATAGGCTACTTTTTATCCCATATATCAGTTCCCATGGGATGGCAATGGGGTGACAAATTTCTTTAGAAAAGTGAAGTGTTTTACACAAGCTCAAGCACAAGCTCCTTTAAATTTGAACAAGCGCAAAGTACAAAAAAATGGTACCAAATAAAAAGAAAAACGGTCAAGTGCGAGTCGACTCGCAAGTCGTCCGTAATTCGACAGTTTTGCGAATAGAAAATTTAACGGTGAGATTCCGTTGTCCATCCATCCGTATGTCACAGCCTCATAACTTTAGCACTGTTAAAGACAAAGACTTAGAATTTTGCACAAAAGAGGAAAAAAAAATTATTCCGAAAACCACAATATGGGTATCAAATTATAAGTATTAAGGAGCTGATTATAAAATTATATAATTTGGCTATATTAACTTGCACCTTTTTCAAGAAATCGTCGAAATACCACAAAAAAAATGTATGTACCCACCCCGATTATAGGTCATAACTGGCCAATTACAGGATAATTATAGCGTTTTTTTTTTAATACAAATGAAAAATAAAAATAAAGTTAAATAAATTTATACATATTTTTTTAATACAATATAGGTATTAAAAAGTCGATTGTAAAAATATATAGTTTTGATAATTTACTTGCATCTATTTCGATAAATCCTCAGAAAACCACAATAAATGTATGTCCCTTCCCTTATCTCCAAAACTGGTGAACCGAAAAATGTAAAAAAAAAAACCGCGGCAATAAGTGCTTACGTAAAGATTAAAGAAAAAAAAATTGAGAAATTCACGAAAAAAAAGACCAAAAAAAATTTTCTGTTCCCAAAACTGTCGAATTACGAAACCTAGGTACGCGAGTCTGATTCGCACTTGACCGGTTTTTCGTCAAATATAACAGAAATAATTAGCGTACTTACGGCTACAATCTACTACGCGGACTCAATGCGGAACTTATTGAAAATCATTTTTGAATTAGTAAACGTGCGACAACAAATTTTATAAGCAATCGTGCTTTTTCCGTTCAGAAACGCTGATACGCCTTCGACCTCGCCAAAGACACTTTATCTGGGGATAAAATATCTAGCCATCCATCAGCCTGTGTTCGTTTACTGCTGGAAATAGGCCTTTCTAAAATTTTGCCACTCTTGGCGCTCCTCCGTCATGCTCATCCAGCCGCTACCCGCGAAGTCCGCCGGGCCAGCAGGCACGAGGTCGGTCTAGGCTACGCTTTGCTGCACGTGGTGTCCATTCTAGGCCTTTTGGCTCCAACGGCAATCACGTCGGCGACAAATATGGGCCTACCCACTGCCACTTCAACTTACTGATTTGGCAGATTATGTCGATGACTTTCCGCAGTGCTTAAAGGCAAAAGTATTTAACTGATAAGTTATCTCTTACCAAGGGCTTGATCCACCGACTTAAGGCCCTACGCATCCAACACAATAATCGTATTAACTAATTTTGAACTCAATGATATTGTCAGAAAGTCTACATTAGATCGCTCGCTTTGTGCGCTGCGAGCACGCATAATCAGTGAATTTGCGAGGTTTTTCTGGAATTACTGAAAAAGTGTTGAGAAATAAATAAAAATGGGTCAATAAGTGTCTTTATTTATCTGTAAAGAAAATTCAGGAAAAAATTTAATTCTCTCCGTTGAACACCTTTGCTATAAACACATTTATCCGCAATTTGACGAGCTTACTTTGTGATTTTTTTCTATCGAGTGAAGTTAACTCTATTACGTTTTTAGATCAACTTGTGTTTAGAGTATATCCTTTATTGTAATATATATTTAACTTGTATTTGAATGAGATATTGAACTGACAATATTAATTAAACAAAATGCTCATTTTGGAATGGCAGGGCCTTAAGGTCGCTTAAGGAGCTATGGAGCGAGCTTTGCGTGGGATATCTCTAATGAATAAAATCGAATCAAATAAAAGTAAAAAATAATTTCGTTCGGAAACGCGGCTCGGCCTACGGCCTGAACAAAACCACTTTAGCAAAGTACATTTCAAAGAACAAAAAATAGTTTCGTTTGGAAAAGCGGCTCGGACTTCGGCCTCGCCAAAGACCACCAAAGATACTTTACAAATTATGATGACATTTTTCAGGGTATTCGGAAAATCATTCCATAAGGACAAGAATATTTTTCGAAATACAGTTGCTTTGAAGTTATAGAGCTGAAATTTTGTTTCTGTTACTAGGGTTGGGTTTAAGGATTTAATATATTTAAGAAAAAAATATTGTGTTTCAAAGTGTTAACACACTAACCGAAGTTTAATTCAGAGAAAAAAATTATAATTTCGTTCAGAATTTACCTAAATTTTCAATTACGAATTTACAAATTTTACCTGGGAATCAAATAAGTGATCGAGAAATTATTTCGTGAGGAAACGTAGCTCGGCCTTCGGCCTCGTCAAAGCCTGAGAATCAAACAAGAGATCAAGAAATAATTTTAAACTACAAAAAACTAAATCCACGCGGGCGAAGCCGCGGGCAAAAGCTAGTTCACAATATACCATCACATTTTCAGAAATTAAGTTCTTACTATTCACCGTTGTATCGACATATTTAATTTTATAAAGTACATAATACACAGTATAAATCGTCTTTTAATTAAATCAGCCAACAATAACACTTTTCTGTTGTAATGCGAGACAACGGCAGCCGAAAAAAAACAACAAAACTTGACCCCGATTCACAGATATAATTATTATAAATCCCAAAACATCCATCCATCCATCTGCCTAGTTCGACTACTGCTGGACATAAGACTTTTCAAATTTTGCTACTCTTGGCAGTTCTTCTGGTAAAAAATCCCACACGAATTTAATCCAAAATACGACACACTATTCAACAAGAATGTCAAAAAAATAACGGAAATACTCAAAAAAGGCGCGAAATCATAGTAGAAAAAAGGCAATTTTCTGGCCTTTGGCGCATAATTTAACAAGAGGGCCGAATCCGTTTGTTGCGCAACTATAGTTAGGCCACGTTAGCAAGGTGATACAGGTCATTGACCCGACAGCTACTGTGAACTCTTATTTCCAAACGTTACTTTCGCTCCATGATCGCTGCCCATACTGACTGGCGATAAACGTCACAATTCTATCGTATCATAATAGTTCATTGTAGTACAAAAAAACATATCTCCAAAATTTACGAATTCGAAAAATAGCGGAATGAAATTTATGTGATATAATAATTACTGACATGTATTGAAACCTACCAAGTGCAAGTCAGACTCGCATACTTAGTGTTTCGTAATTCGACAGTTTTAGGAACAATGTTGTGGATGAAAAAAAATATTTTGTAATTTTGTTCTCGCGAATGTCTCAACCGCTATATTATTCTTGTTGAATTTCCTTAAGCACATATTACTTTGTAGATGCTAGTGATTGTTGGAACTTGGTGAAATTTATAAAACATTGTTTTTAAAAAAACACTTGTACTTATCCACATAATATTACATATAACTTTATTATGCCCGACCGGTTTCTCTGTAAAGCATTTTCTAGGGCCTTTTACACATCCCAACTAACAAATAAATAATATACACTACAACCATGTCTAAAATGACGTGCAATAAATGCAACAACAAACAGACAGAAGGGGAATTTCAAATCCAAAATGGTCGTTAAACGATGGAACTAAGTTGAATCAAACGTTTTGATGGAATTCTATACAATATATTACGGATTATGTCTCATTGGTCAACGTTGTGTAAACAGTTGGATTAGTAAGGGTTTAAGTGATTGGGATGTCATATTAAAATATTTTTACCCATAATGGTGGAAATTTGGAAACGATAAAAATAAAAATATTACAAATTAAAATTAAAATGTATGTCATAAGAATTGTATAGAAACTAGATATTAAAATATGATTGGGTGAATATAAATAATTAAGAAATGTCAAATGTTATAAATGAAAAGTAGATAAAGTTGTGTTAAATTAGTTAGATGTCAAACTGATAATAACAATAAATTAAAATTATGTGAAATACTGCAATAATGGAGAATTATTTATGTCCAGTTGATGATTCAAAATGTCAGTTGGGTTAAAATGGATCAGTTTGTATATTTCCAGAGCTTCTAAGGCTGATAAGTTTCTGCCCTTTCCACAAACATGTAAAGTTTTGAAATTTTGTACCGAATCAAAGGTGTGATTTTCATTGATTAGATGTTCAGCAAAGTTTGAGTTGGTTTTCTTTAAACGCCAGGTTCTGGAGTGTTCGCCTACTCTTGTTTTGAAGGATCTTCCAGTTTGGCCGATATATATTTATTGCAATTGGCACAAGTGAGCTCGTAAATGCCGTTTTTTTGATCAATATTTGTCTTGTCTTTATTGTTACTTAATAGTCTTTTTAATGTGTTGTTTGTATAAAAGGCAGGGTTTCTATCTTTCAGTAAGCGTGAGCATTTTTGTGATATTTGGCCAAGGAAGGGTAGCTTAGACTACTTTTTTGTCTTTGGTTCAGCTGCTGGATCTGGGTGGTATAATAGAGCTCTAGTCATTTTTAATTTCTATTTGTGGACTATGTTATCAACAATTTTCGGGTTGTATCCATTGTTTAAGGCAATTTTCTTAATTGTGTTATTAATAAGCTGTAGTCAACTTTATTGAGAGGTAGGGATAGTAATCTGTGGGCCATTGAATGGAAAAACGCATATTTGTGAGATAATGGGTGTCTAGATTTAGAATGGATGATGTTATCACTGAAGGTGGGTTTTCGGTAAATTTTGAAAAAATGTTTCTGGTCTTCAATTTTTATGGTGAGATCCAGAAAATTAATCTCTTTGTGGCAAGTCTATATTGTGAATTGTATGTTTTTGTTAACTGAGTTAATGAAGATCAAGAAATTCTGTAGATCGTCCGATGAGCCCGACCAGAGGCACAGAACATCATCCACGTATCTGTACCAGTAGACTACGGAGTCTTTGAACTTTTTACAGTGAAGAATCTGTCTTTCAATATTATCCGTAAAGATGTCTGCGCATACGGGAGATAAAGGACTTCCCATTGCCAGGCCTTTCGTCTGTTTGTATATATTATCATTAAAGATGAAATAATTTTAAAATGAAATAAGTTTTGGAGATAAGCGGGAATCATACACTTTTTGTGGTTTTTTAAAGATTTCACGAAATCAGTGCCAGTAAATATAATGAAAGTATACATTTTTAAGATTTTAAGATTTTAAGAGGCCCCTTTTACGCATGGATTTTCCTTAACATTCATAGAAAAGGTAAAAACTGATTGTGAAGTCAACAGCTTATTTTCTTCATTCTTTTTTTTTCAAAAGTATTATCTAGCAAAATCAAACTACGTCTCTATACAGCTCAAAAAGCAAAATTTGATGAAACACCATCATGTTGGCTGTCAGGATGTCGTGAATAATGGTGCTAAAGTTATGAGACTGTGATATACGGACGGACGGACAACGGAGTCTCACCATAATAATGGTTCCTTTTGTACCTTTTAGGTACTACGGAACCCTAAAAACGTTGCAACTGCACTATTATTACTGTTTTGAACATGTTTTATAAGTTTTTTGAAGCTGAATAACAATTTATCTTAAAGTAATTTTAGTTTACTGAATGTTAATAATAAAAGGTAAAAATAAAAATTTTTGCTCAAGATGTATTTTGGGCCCCACTGGGCCCAGAATCAGTTGAGAATCTGACAATGACGTAAATTAAATGACATATAAATAATTTACAAAAAAGAAAAAAGTAGAGAAGGTTTTAATTTTCATTCAAATTCATTCATTCATTATATGTTATTTAAATTTTTTTACCTTTGATAGACAGTGGTACCAATTTTTATTTTTACCTTTTATTATTAACACTCGGTAAACTAAAACTACATTAAATTTTTTTCTTAAAGAAATTACCTATCATAGAAAGTGAAAATTTTAAACTTACACTGTTTCGTTTTGCGCGGTACGACGCGACGGCGTGCTACAGCGGTACAAAACATTTTTGGTTCCTCGATCATTTTGTTTTACTCGTTCCGTGTGTCAAAATTCGAATTCAGCTTGCGTTCGGTCGTTCTCGCCTGTTATTTTACGTTTGTTCAGTTGTTCGTTATTGTTTATTAAGAGGGTCTTTATACCTGGATTCTCCTTAAGATTCATACAAAAGGTAAAAACTATATATGATTATATAAAGTGCAATAACTTTTTTTCGCGTCGAGTTAGAAGCTTGATTTTTTTACAGCACCATGGCACCGTAGACTTTTGTAGGAAGTATCAGTTTCAACTTGATATCAAAAAACGTTTTCGCGGTGAAATTTTAAAGAAAGTATTTACGAAAGTACTTAGAAAAGTACTGTTTCTTTAATATCCTGCAATTTTTATATAATTTTGTTAAGCAAGTTTTATAAAACCGCGAAAGAATCTATGGGAATGATTTATTTAAAACATATATTATATTATTTTCAGACGTAAAATGTTGCAATTACATGGCTTGAAATGAATTTAAAAACTTACAGTCGAGATAACCAACCCTTAATATTTCGCGAACGAATCCTTGAATCAAAAAACTGGTTTTCACACACAAAGAACTCACCCCCACTTTACGAGTAGGTGAGGTTAAAACAATTTTTTTTAAGGTTTTATTTTACCGTTTCTAAGCCGTGGATAGATCTGCACAACATCTTTGGTTCCCGCCATTTTGTTGTACTCATTTCGTGTCAAAGTCACAGCTTGCTTTCTGTCGATTATTGGAAGATTTGGAATATTTCGTGTTATTTTTAGTTTTTTTTTATTGTTTGTTAAGTTTTGTTTCTTTGTTCTTTTCTTGTTTTATTAGTTTATTTTGTTGTTACTAATGTTACTGCATTTGACTGTATACACATTAATATATACCTATATATATAATTATATACATATTTATATTTTACGGGGTTGATTGCAAAAAGTATTTAGGTTTGAAACCCCTGCAACGACCGCGAAGTCAAACTCGACCGCTATTATGATATGCTAGAATTGTGACGTTTATCGCCAGTCAGTATCGGCAGCGATCATGAAGCGACAGTATCGTTTAGAAATAAGAATTCACAGTAGCTGTCGGGTCAATGACCTGTATCGCCTTGCTAACGCGGCCTAACTATAGACATTAATTCCAAAGTAAAGTCACACTCTGACACTCACGTTTCACAAATGATTATTTTATCACAGCGCGATGGGTGGTGAGTCTTATTGCCATACTTTTGGCAAAAATATGAGTACTTACCACATAAATACAAGCCAAATTCATTTATGCGATTCTCTTGGAGCCACGGTAAGTGATAAGTCCCTTCCTAAGATCACTTATTGTGACATTTGGAAAATTTGTTATACTTTTTTACTCATGGCTGGCAAGTTGCTCGTTACGGGGCAGTAATTAAATACTACTAATTAAATAATGTTTAACACATGGTTAAAAAGAATCTTGATCTAAATTCTGATCACTTACTGAATCTTTGGTATAGGTTTGGCTATTGTACTCTAGAAAACAGCCCGTGGACTGTAAAAACTACCTGATTGTAGAGAATATCGGATAGTTCCATCACATTTAAAGAGTTTGGGTAGAGACCCGACATCCTTGATATGACCACCGTCTCTCCATCTTGGCGAGGAGCTTCAAAAACCTCATATTCCACCGGAACCTTTATTTACTCTTGTAGAATAGGTGCCATGGTTGTTATAGATGCTGTTGTACTGCTTTATCTGTGAAAATTGAGAATTTATTACAGGATTTCTGTAGCTGTTAGTTAATCTATGTGTCCGACTCGACGTATAATTTCTAATGTTAAGTTACAGTTCGGGCTAGTAGAGTAGGTGCGCGTGAAGTTTGTTGTCACCTGCGCAGTAGTACGCCCTTCCTCGTCAGGGCTCCAAGAATTGCAAATGTGACACCATCTGTGACTCACGCCCGCCTTTTGTACCTGCCCGAACTGTACAGTTAGTTTAGTAGAGCTATCTTTTGGGCTAGTAGAGCTATCGTAGAGTTATCACACCACATCGATATATATTTGGCGGGAACATCAAGGCTGTTGGATCATACAAAAACAAATCAATATCATTTCAATACTATGTTCTATCTCTTTCTTACTTGTTAATATTTGTTTTTATGAACGAACTCTCTACAACACTTATCAAAAAGTCCCTTGGATAAGCTTGGATAGTTTGGTTACCACTGCGTCTTCAGCGTGATACACCTTTCCTGATAAAATAACGATAAATAATTAGAATATTATTTGGATCGTTAAACTCTGCATTTTACTGGAATACCTGTATCCTGACAAAGGCGATACATCCGTTACCTGAAAAAATCTTAACTTCTCTATCCGTAGCGTGGAAAGTGTCCTGGCAGCGCAAAATTTATCTTCTGTAGATCCGATCGTAGTGTGTTTAATCAGAAACAAATTGACCGGTAAAACATTAGAGGCTCTCTCCAGAGAAGTATCTATCGACGACTGGACTTCTATCAAAATTGCATTGAAAAATAGATTCGGTGAACTTTGAACGCAAATCCAAATTTTACAAGAACTAATACGATGCAATAAAAGTAAAAATAAAAATCGTGAAGCATATGGCAAAAAAATTCGCGACCTTCTAGACGCACACTGTAGTGTGGGAATAAATAAAGATAACAGATATTATCAGAGCATTGCAATTGATACTTTTATAGAAAACTTAGATTATACTTAAGCTTAAGTGTCCGTGTATACAATCCAGAAACACTTGAATCCGCAATATCCGCTGCAAGACAGAAAGAAGCTAAAGCTAATAGAAATAAACCTCAACCTTCACCATCATCCAGCTCAACATCGACAAACGCATCCAAGTTAGTGCCAAGAATCCCTTTTAAACCCAATCAAGGTTACCAGAACACTAAATTTTCGAGACCTCTGTTAAAACAAGCATATAATAAAGCCCCGTTGTTCCTTAAACCCAAAATAGAACCCGGAACCGAAAGCAAGGAAGCCATTGTCCCAACAAAAAGCTTACATGCAAAGGTAAACCACTCATACAATAAATTCTATCACATGTTCGGAGAACCAATTGCACAACCATCCACGTCTGAATATGAATATTTCAATGTACTAGAAAATTACGAATGTGACCAACAAAATGACTCTTTGTACTGTTTTATTATATGTATATAATAAAATAGCAACAAAATGACTCACAATTTATTATTTTCCTTATAGGAAAACCCACAACAACCAACTTAATTAATAATGTTACTGAAGTTACTTATATGGTAGACAGACTCCCGTTTATAATTATTCCCGAATTTAACGAAAAATTCTTAATTTACAGAGGAGCGTCCCGTTCCCTGATCTCCCCAGATATATTAAATTACCTACAGTTCTCTCAATACATGAAGACCGAACCATTCAATATTTCAACAGCTCACGGAATGTATTCCCACGATAAAGTAGCATATATTCCGTTAAAAGAGATATATTTTACTCAGAGAATTTACCTCTCTCATGTACCCACTCAGTTAAACATAAATTCAGATTGACTGACCTGTTACAGCTTCTTCGTAAAAATATTTATCATCATAAAGTTTTTTAGACCACAAGTTCTAAAATACAGCTTATGAAACCTTAATCTCGAAATGGTTTTCAAATTAACATACCTTAACATAATTTCATCTAAGCGAATTCTACAAATAACCAGTGTTTTATTTCGTCATCGAGAATTATGCCAAGTAATATTATTAAAAACAGACATGCAAACATTTTCTTATTAAAACAATATCTAAGTAAAATGTACCAGCGGTAAAAAAAAAAACACAAAAACATCTTCTAGTTAAAATGAAACAACTTTTCAGTCCTAAGACACAAAATCCTAATTTAATTATTTAACACCATGACTAAATAACTTTTCAGTCTTCGAGTATATTAATACTATCAAATAAAAATCAATCACTTTAAAAAATCACTCAAAGTCAACACGTATTTTCAGTACAACATTACGATAATAGTTTGTTATTTATTCATAGAATATGTTAATCTAAGCAATGGCACCATGTTATATGTTACAATGCAATAAAAAATATCAATCTATAAATCACATATTAAATGTATCTACAAACTAATTTACTTTTTAATAATAGAGTTTAATAATATTGTTTGGCATATTATGTTTTAATTACCTGGTAATTTCCATGATTATGGTGAAAATGAACACTCGCGTAACAGTCGCGCATTTTTCTGATAATTGTTATATACAAGCCAAAATTCCGGCGCAAATGATGGCACGTGCACGTGCAGTAACCCCCCGCGTGCCTCGTTGCCCCGTTAATTTGCTGACGGAAAGACGTGATGCATGCAGCAAAATCGAATCTATATACTTGAAACAAAGGTCTTACTGCAGGTGCAGTAACCCACCGCGCGCCCTGCTGCTTTTGATTTTCTAAGAAAAAAAGACGTGATTGACTTTGCATGCAGCAAATACGAATCTATCAATTTGAAACTAAGAGCTTACAAAGTAAGAAAGGCGCAAATACCACGCTGGCATCACGCGCGTCTTATTTGCTTAGTACCAGAATAAAAGATAGATTTGTCACTAATGAATAAAGGCGTAAAATGCTCTTTTTTGACTTATCACAGGGATGCGTCTTTTCTTCCTAGTAAATAATTTTAAAATATGAACAAATAGGGACGTATTTGCCAAATAGGTCCTTTTACTTTAGTATTTCATTTGAAGCGATTTTAAGGATCTTTTATACAATTATGCCCTTTTAACATTGATGATTGTTGTAAATGTGACCTTTTATCTAAGCAAAAGGAAATTTGCCTTTTCATTTTAGTATGTTTGCATTTTTTTGTGCATTTGCGCCTTTTTTCTTTAGTATATCTCTGTTATGTGACATTCTAGCAAAATATGAGTTAGTTCAGTAAATGCGCCTTCTATTTCTGATTCCAACGGTATATTAAACTCATTTCCAAAAAAAATACATTTACGCCCTTTTTCCGTAGAACGGCGGGATAAAAGCCACCTAATATGTACGCTCACCTTTTTTAATTAAATTAATTATTTTTTGAGTCATCTCATCATATACAGAATGCCTACCATTTTCCTGACTATCCCAAATTTGATGAAATACGGAGCCTGACTTGCACTTGACCGTTTTTTAATATACATATTACATGCATGATACATAATATGCACACGAGGCGAAAATTAAAGATTTTAAAATAGAATACTTACTAACCAATGTAAATAAATTAAATTTACCGTATGTTTTATTTTATAATTACTAAGGCCTACTTATAAAATAAAAAAGCTTTTCAATAAATATTTTCATTGCTAAGAATACCTGTCTTAAAATTGTTGCAGTTATCCTAACGAAATAGCGTGACGTCACGCACTGCATAGGTGTCAGGTGTGCGAGTTCGAGCCGCAGCCGGTGAGCGATCGCGGGATGAGGCGCGGAGAAGTGGGGGTGAAACTTGAATTCAAGCTGGGGTATTAGCCCACAAAATTATCTCACAAAAAACTGCAGCAGACAGTTTTTTTTTATTTTATTTTATTATTCACACAGAAATCGAACAGAGGCCAATAAAGGATTCTTCTTATACTAACTTAAATTGTAAAAAGCATGCAAACAAGAAATCGAAGGTGTATACAGAAAATTCCATTAATAAAAAATAAAAAAAAACATAACAATTAGTATAGAAAAGGACAAATATTAAACATAGTTAGATATAGATAAAGAAACTTTACGATCAAAACGAAATAAAAATAGCGAAATTTCCACCATCCAACCCGGACATAACGTTTACAAACAGGTAGCAAAAACCGCAAGAAGTAAAAAGACGGAACCCAGATATTTAGGCCCCTATACAATACTACACTTACATCCCAACAACATAGTTGAGATAATAGGTAAACACGTAAATGCAAAGTCTATAAGAGTGCATTGTAGGATGCTTAGAAGGAATCCTCAAATTTCAGGCTCATCCTTATCGGACTCGCCTCAAGGCTGAGCGAAGCATCGAATATTTGATAGATACCATAGAAAATAAGTTATTTTACCTTATGCCCAAATCGAGTAGACGATCAAAACGATGATTAATTAATGGACTAGAATCAATAGTAAAGGCAATCACAGGAAATCTCGATGAAAATGACGCACAAAGATTCGAAAAGGAAATTTACGTAGAAATTCTTACGCTAGCTCTAAAATAAACTAATGCAGCTTTTTATGGATGACTACGAAGAAAACCTTTATAAAATACAACGCAATCATTTGTACATTTAGTGACGGAACTTATCCATCTAACCCAATCAGAAAGTCTCAAAATACCGTTTGAACTCACTAGAGAAAATTTTCATTTCATTGAAAAATCCATCACTGTTATTAAGGCATATACAACTTTAACATCTATCAATTTTATATTAGAAGTTCCAAATATTAGTCCAAGTAACTACGATTTACTTCACTTATATTCTATCCCAAATGAAGATAACCTCACTCGAAAAGTCCCCGTACCTAATCCTAGGCAGTGAAAAGTACGCTCACCCGCGGGAACCCTGCGAGGACATCGCCGAAGGTCTCCAGCTATGCTCTCACCTAGAACTTAAACCTATCAAAGACTCAAGAGATTGCGTCATCCAACTTATCCAACATCGTAAACCTGAAAACTGTAACCTCGCTCGTGTACATCTTACTTTAACAAAAATTCAACAAGTGAAAGAAAACTTTTTGCTCATTATTCTACGTAGTCAAGAAATACACTGTAATGGAAACGACCAGTATCAGCGTGTGAAAGGCTTTTATCTGCTCACTACTATAGACAGATGCTATTTCAATATCAACAGAACAGTTCTACAAACTCACAAGAAGGAATTAGAAATCAAAGAATCCATTCCATTACCATGATTCCAAATACAAGAAAATGAATCGAAAACTAAAGAGATTCAGCTAGAAAACATTCACCTAGGCGAATTACACCAACTAACTACTCAAATCAGAATACGTGAAGAAAACTTTGAACCTGAATTTAACATCTCTACACGACCTAGCTACGTGTCCTTAATTGTTATTAGTTGCTGTGTAGCTGGACTTTCATACTATTTGAATAAGAAGTTCGGCCTTATCAAGTGCCAGTGCACTCAACAACGCACGAACCTCACAAGCGTTCACGACGGAAAAACGACGGTCGTCTATTCGCAACGGATTCCTCTTCGGCAGAACTCATTACCAGTGCGAATAATACGACAACCACCCTTTCCCCGCGCTTCACTCTTGGGGTGGAGGAGTAACGTTCGGTATAACAGTGAAATTTCGTCTAGACTGTAAGATAAGACTGTTTATCAGAAGTAATTGTAACCATTAGATATAAGTTACCTATGTGCTTTCTGTGTGAAATAAAGTTAGTCGCTTAGGCCTTCAGCCGAACACATGTCTTTTTAAAAACTCCTCCAGTTCAAAGAGTCGTATCTCGAGCAGTTGTTTACCAATCAATCACAGTTCAATAAAATTAATTAGTATCTTTTATAGGAATATTTCATGTGACAAGCTTTTTCAAAACAGAAAATTCAATATAAAGGAAATCAATTTCAGGTATTCATACTTATTTTCTTCGTTTAATGACTTAAACATAATCATCAATCAATACATATAATAAAAGAGTAGAACCCGCTGTGTCTGTACTTTGGACATTGGACAAAAGTAATAAAAATAGAAAGGGGGTGACTAAATAAGATTAATAGAATACAAATCATTGATTTTTAGAATTCTTTTCTGTCTGTCTGTCTGTCTGTCTGTTTGTTTGTTCGTGCACATCTCCGAAACTACTAAACGGATTTTGATGTAGTTTTCACAGCTAGACAGGGCTTAATTTGGAATAGAATATAGGCTTTATTTTATTAAAGTCGAATGTAGGAAAAAAAAGTTATCGTCATTTATCGATTATAGGAATTTACTTCATACTGTTAGAAGTTACATAGCAAATAATAATTTCTAGCGTTAAAGTTCTAGACGCCATGAATAAGTATTAAAAGAAAAGAATAAAGCTTTGGTAAGAAGTATGTAGCGTATCAAATTTTAGTATACACACATTAGTACTTTACGTAGTCAATTTACAAATTTACTTATCATGGAAAGATTTTGAAATTCCATTCACAAATAGATCTTATAGCATATGTTTAGGAAAAAACCGGCCAAGTGTGAGTCAGACTCACGTACCTAGGGTTCCGTATTGTGGATGATAAATTTAATTTTGTCATTTTTTTTTCGTGAATTTCTCAACCGCTTTATTTTTCCTGTAATTTTTACGTAAATACATATAACCATGATTTTTTTTATATTTTTCAGTCCATCAGTTTTGCAGATGTGGATGAGGGACATAATTTTTTTTATGGTTTTTCTAGGATTTCTCGAAGTAGAAGCAATTAAATATAGCCAAACTATTTATTTTTACAATCAGATTTTTAATAGGTACCTACATACAATTTGATACCCATATTGCATTTTTATATATAATATTTTTTTATATTTCTCATTTGTGCTCAACTGTTTTTAATCGCTAAAGTTTTCCTGTAATTGGCCAGTTATGATCTATAATCAACATTTTTTTTAGGCTGCTGGTGTCAACTTAAGGTCTGATTGTTTTTCTCACGGCCAACTGTATGTGGCTTGCTCACGGGTCAGTAATACAAACAATCTTTTCATGCTAGCCCGAGATGGAAAAACGGTAAATGTTGTATAAAAAGAAGATGTTTTATGTGGCTTAAATATATTAAAATTAAAACTAGACGCTTATTCGCCCAAAAGTTACGCAGTAACCTATTTTCATAGCAAAGCTTGAAATAAAAGGGAAGGTTATCATTTGTGCACATAAAAAAACTACTACGACTTTCCCTACTGTCTAATTACAATATTCAAAATTCTAAGTGTTGCAATATAACACTAAATTCCACGCGGACGAAGTCCCGGGCAACAAATATAATAAATAAATATTTTTTTTACCACTATAATAACTGAAAATTGTGAAGTATAAAAAATATTATTAAAAACTGTAAAATAACCGGGCCTATCTGTCTGTATACAGATGATATTCCAAAAAAAAAAGGTGAGGTGTAAGAAACTGATACAAATATGAAAAAATCGGTATTTTTGTCGGTATTTCATGCATCACGCAAAAACTAATGAACAAGTTTTGGAATGGTTACCACTGTTCGATCCTCAGCAGTAAGGCATTAATTACAATTAAAAAAGGAAGGAAGATCACTGTTCAATTACTTAATAAAGCCAATCCTGAAGGCTTAAATTTAGTTTTAGTGCTGTCAAAGCTTAAAATTTTCCAAAGAAATTTAGCTTCTAATCCTATCTCTTAAGGACTAATTTGTATCGAAGGAAATTTAGTTTTGACATCACTTAAACTAAAATTAAAGCCTTCAGAACTGGCTTTATTATCTAATTAAAAACTGGATACTTTCTATTGCGGGAATTCTACTGTGGCCGCATTATCTTCTTCCACGCGGACGAAGTCGCGGGCATCAGCTAGTGTTAGATAAGCCTACTTAGGTATATAAGGTTGAATAATATTAGTTGGCGAAACTCAAAACATAGGTAGTACTAGTCTATATGAACAACTGTTTGTATGGGAGCTAAGGGAAATTCACAACTTTTTTTCTCTTCCTCCCATACAAATTGCCTTGATCAGCTGACTGGTCCAGAGTGGAAAGGTGAAAACAAATTTCAAGAATTTCGCTTAGCTCCTATACAAGAAGTTGTTCATATAGACTAGTACTACTTATATTTTGAGTTTCGCCAACTAATATTATTTAACCTTATATATTTTTATTTATCTTGATCTCCATATTATTTTTGTGTTATTTTGTTTATCTTTCCATTAGGTACTTACATGAGAAATTGGTGTTATATATGGAAAAAGTAAAACAAAAAAATATATATATGATATTATAAATTTAATTAATCGAAGCATGTACCTATAGGTGTAGATGGACAGGTTTATAAGTTTAACACGTATAATGTTCACAATACAGTTATATTAGAAATATCCTATTACTACAGACTCAATACCTAATAACACTTTACCTATACCCACACATGCTCGCTCTCATTCTCATTCATTTAACAACTGCTTCACCGTTCGTATCATTAAATCATTTCACCCCCCTTTGACTGACATTGAACTGAGAACTTGGGAATCGTCTTACATTTGGTCACTTGGTGCCCACTACGGAGCCGGACTAAACAGACAACACTGACCGACAGACACACCCTTCTCCACCTTCACCAGATGAGAGCAAAAAGGTGAATGAAATAGGTTAAGAAAATAGGTTAAGTTTTTTTCTTTTTTAATTTTATTGTTAACTCTATTTTATCTATTTATTCCATATTCGACTGACGACGGCCCCAAGTGGGTCGAAATATATATCGAAAGTTTTATTTTGTATTTAATTTCAACTATAACATTCATAAAAATCTGTATATATATATATAATAAAACAATTAGAAATATCCACAACACCTTATAAAGAAAACACAATCCATATAATATCGTGCATAAAAATAGAACTAAGTTGTATAATTTCAAACTAAGATTTTTTTTTATTTATGTCAATGGATAATTTTTATTTAATATAAAGTGAAAGAGTAAAGATTAGCTCATCCATCATGATTCATCAACCTCATGTATAAATCTACCGATTTGGCCCAATAAACGTCAGTCTAGTACCCTAAGCCCGTGTCTTTACTTCATCTCTTCGACGCCAACCCTAGATGAAACCGACTTTTATTAAATTAATTATTATTATATTGGATTTCAATGTGTTAGAAGAAAACAACTGAGAGGAAAGATTTACTAAGCTTGACTTTACTAGCCATATGAAAAGAAAAATACATAATAACAAAAAAACACTTACAAATTTGGTTTGAATTTGAATATACTAAAAGTAAAATGTCAGGCCACTTGTCGACTCGAACAAAAAACAAATGAACGGAATTTTAAAAGGCAGTAGTCTGTTAAGAATGAAATTTTATATCTAGGCATTATAGGTTTAAGTATCCTTTGCCTCTCTCCACTGTCAGATAAAAGAAAACTTTTTGGTTCCTTTTCCGGCCGCTTGGTGCGCTCTCTTGCTTTTTGCTATTATTGTGTGGTACATGTGTTCCTGATTGATAAATACATTTAACGAAAAATTCCTGGTATTTTCATCAATATCCCTGCAAGAATCCTAACAGTCAATAGGTTATGTGCCCAGGAAGCTCTGCAAAACCAAGGAATAGAGAAATCAACACGGAATTATAGTTTTTTCTATCACCACCGCGCCACGCGCCGCCGTGAGCAAAGGCAAGCCAATTTTTTCAAAATGGATTCCACTGTTTGCATGGAAAGATTTGAAGGGAATAATTTCCGCCAGTGGAAATTCCAAATAAAGTGTGCTTTACAAGGAAAAGGTTTGGATATAAATACGCCACGACCAGAAAAAGGAGATGCAACTTGGTTGAAGAATGATGGCATGGCGAAAACAATAATCACGTCAGCCATGGCCTTGGACCAAATAACGCTAATTGAAAACTGTGATACTGCGTTGGAAATCATGAAGAAATTAGAATCTATTTACGAAGCTTGTTCCGATATGAATAAAATGGTAATCCAAGAAAAGTTTTACAAGTATCAACTCGATCCGTGTGACAACATGGCACAACATGTGGCAAAGATTGAAAATTTGGCCAAACAGCTCAAAGAAAGTGGAGAGGTAATCAGCTCCAACGCTATCATAACCAAAGTGTTGGCAACATTACCAAGCAAGTACAGATCACTTCGGCAAGCATGGTTATCGCTTGATCCGAAGGAGCAGACAATTTATAACCTCACAGCTCGTTTGAGGGATGAAGAAAACAGTCTTGCTGTAGAAGAAGAGACTGAGACTGCATTCTTAGTTGCCAGGAACAAGATAAGGAATCAGTCTTCCTATCAGAAAAATGCCGGCCAAAGTTCTGCTAGTAGCAGTGGAAGCAGTGCACGTCAAACTTCATCGGTAGAAAATGCACGTCATCGATTTGTTTGTTACAACTGCAACAAACGTGGGCACTTTGCTAGCCAGTGCCGGGCACCTAGAAAACCTAAAAGAAAACCCCATGAAGACTCAGACAAAATGTTGGCATTTAATGTTGAAGAGCCATGTTTACATGGTGGTGCAGAAGCTGAAGTTTGGATAATGGACAGTGGTGCTTCCTCACACATGACGTTTCGAAGAGAACTATTCTGTGAATTTCAAGTGTGTGACAAAAGCTTGAGTCTCGGTAACCAACAGACTGTTGAGGTGCTCGGAACGGGAAAGATCATCATGGAAAAGTGTGTTCGTGGACAGTGGGAAACTTGCACGCTAGAAAATGTACTTTATGTGCCTAAACTAAGAAGAAACCTGTTTTCAGAGGGAGCAGTGATGCGAAAAGGTTACAAAATTGTGAAAGTGTCAAATGAAGCTCTTATTTACAAGGACAATGACAGTTTAGTAATGTGTGCCAAGTTGAAAAGCAATAACCTATATGAGCTCTGTATAAAAACACCTGTCAGTGAATCATGTAATCTTGTACAAAGTGACCTCAAGACCTGGCATGAGAGGTTGGGGCATGTGAACTTGAAGGAGATTCGGAACATGTGTGACCAATGTGTTGTTGAGGGACTGAATATTACTGAAAAAACGCCTAATTTCATCTGTGAAGCATGTGCCTATGGCAAACAGACTCGTTTGTCTTTTCATAAGTCTGTTAGAGGAGAAATACAGCCGGGAGACCTCGTCTACAGCGATGTCTGTGGTCCCATGAGTCATCCGTCAGTACAAGGTATGAGATATTTTGTATTTTTCAAGGATGCTGCATCTAGTTACAGATATATTTACATTTTAAAGAATAAGAGTGATGTTCTTGAGTGTTTTAAGAAATATAATGCTATTGTGAAGAATAAATACTTGCATAGTGTCAGAACTCTGCACACGGACAACGGAAAAGAGTATGTGAATAACTCTTTTAGAGAGTATCTGAATCGTGAAGGAATAATACATGAGCTAACTGCTCCGTACACCCCAGAGCAGAATGGGCGTGCAGAGAGAGAACTCCGCACGATAGTTGAAAGTGCAAGATCAATGTTGTATGCTCGTGACATCCCAATGAACTTATGGGCTGAAGCAGTTACCTGTGCCGTGTACATATTAAATAGAACATCCTCAAGTCAGACACCAAATAAATCTCCATTTGAAATATGGAATGGTGTGAAGCCAAGTGTATGTCACATCAAAGTATTTGGTAGTGAAGGTTATGTACATATACCTGACCAGCTGAGAACTAAGTTGGATAAGAAAAGTGTAAAGATGATACTGGTTTAAGATAATAAAACGGTTCAACATGTGTAATGCTAATCCTAGCTGTACTCCAGCTGATGTAAATGTTGTTATAACTAAAAATCAAGACAATCATGTTGTGGTTGATTTTCCATATAGAGAAGCTATTGGGTCACTGCTGTTTTTAGCTTCTGTATC
The DNA here is from genome assembly GCA_934047225.1 of Ypsolopha sequella. Lineage (NCBI taxonomy): Eukaryota > Metazoa > Arthropoda > Insecta > Lepidoptera > Ypsolophidae > Ypsolopha > Ypsolopha sequella. The sequence continues at coordinate 99,594 of CAKOHE010000068.1, forward strand.
GAGACCAGATATCTCATATGCTGTCAATCTTTTAAGCAGATATATAAACAATCCAAGTCAAGATCATGTAAATGCATTAAAGAGAATTATAAGATATTTAATTAATAGTAAAGATCTGTGTATAATGTATAAAAGTCAAAGAGACTTAGTTGGGTATTCAGATTCAGATTTTGCAGGAGATTTGGATAGTAGAAAGTCAACAACAGGCTACATTTTCTTTTTGAATGGGGGACCAATCACATGGTCTAGTCAGAAACAACAAACAATTGCTTTATCAACCACAGAAGCCGAGTTTATGGCTGCCTGTGAGGCATCAAAAGAAATTTTGTGGCTTAAACAATTTTTGATAGATATTGACTCTGTGCAGTATTGTATAACATTGCATGTTGATAACCAGAGTGCGATAAAATTAATTCACAACAATATGTTCCATAAACGCACTAAACATATTGATATCAAATATAAATTTATTAGAGAGAAAGTGGAGCAGGGTCACTTTTTAATTAAATATATTGAGAGTGCTAAGCAGCTAGCAGATATTTTGACTAAAGCTCTGCCGGCTAATAAATTTCTATCACTTAGAGAGCAAATAATTGTATAGAACGTTTCATTTAAAGAGAATGTAATATTTTCTTGTTTTGGTATTTTTGTCATGTATTTTTATTATAAAATTTAGAGGGAGTGTTAAGAATGAAATTTTATATCTAGGCATTATAGGTTTAAGTATCCTTTGCCTCTCTCCACTGTCAGATAAAAGAAAACTTTTTGGTTCCTTTTCCGGCCGCTTGGTGCGCTCTCTTGCTTTTTGCTATTATTGTGTGGTACATGTGTTCCTGATTGATAAATACATTTAACGAGAAATTCCTGGTATTTTCATCAATATCCCTGCAAGAATCCTAACAGTCAATATAGTCTTTAAATACACTGGAATTGATAGAATGGGAGCTGCACAATAACAAGGAAAATAATATTTAAAAAAAAAAACGTCCATGTGCGAGTCAGACTCGCGTACCTAGGGTTCCGTATTGTGGAAGATAAATTTAATTTTGTAATTTTTTTTCGTGAATTTGTTTTTCCTGTAATCTTTACGTAAACACATATTGCCATAACTTTTTTTCATATTTTTCGGTCCACCGTTTTGAAGATAAGGGGGGGGGAAAACTTTTTATGGTTTTTCAAGGATTTCTCGAAATATATGGAATTAAATATAGCCAAACCACAGATAATATAATACTAGTATAGATACCCCATCTCATACATCAAAAAGATTCGCTCCGAATACTTGCAGTGAGTAGATGGTGTTTGTAGTTTGCACTTGCAGATGTCAGATGACATTACCTTCTTTGTATCCCAACCCCGACAAAATTGTGGTACGACATTCGTGACGACGACGTTCGTACTGGTTCATTCAGATAGTTTTAAAAATAAATCTAGATGTCGCTGTCGCCGTTGCTGTGAAAATGAACCCTTCAACAAAACTATTGCATTACTAAGATTCCAAGATTGATTGTTCGTACTCTTGATCGTAGCTTGGTCCGGCGCGGCGGTAACTCAAAGCACACGTATATAGCTACGTAAATTTGTATTGTATTGTGGTTTTTGGAACGGAGAAGATTCGAGAACATAAATTACTTGAGTTCTACTAGTTGCTACATATATCCATTTGCTACGATCCGGACGTACTTCTTTTACTTCCTTAATATTCATCAAACGAGTCATACCTACAAACCCTCTTATTCCGAGTGATCTTTATTGGCCCTTTTATTTGATCTTAACTTTTGTGAATATATAGGTATTTATAAACATTAGAACAGATAATATGCAAATAATTGATCGTGTGTTATTCAATTTATGTATGAACATAACTATAGACCGAGTAGACATCGTCGGTAGCCCTATCTCATCGATTACCAGCATGACACGCTCATTGTGGAAACAGACAAAAAGTAAGTAGAAGGTTATATTCAGTCATGAAAATGTGCGCAAAATTTCTGAAGAAACAATGAAAGTTGACTGAGACAGGAGACTTGCATTCGACAATTTATTTTTATATTTAAATATCTGGATTTTTATTCAGGATAATAATTTTATGTATTGGGCACGAATATAATTAATACCTACTACAAAATAGGCACATCCTTTTATTTTTATTCAGAGTTCGCAAAATACCATTTTACGCCTTATACAGGGTGTCCTATAATAAGCGAATCAAATTGTTATGGGAGGTAGCTTAGTCCAATTCCTATCAAATAAAATAAACATAGGTGAAACAAAAGTTCGATGGTTTTTGAGTTAATTAACTTTTTCAAAAAAATTTGAAAACATCTTCCCGTCCCTGTTTTTTTTGCTGTCATTACTTTATTTTTCAGTTAAGATTTTTTTTATTTTCAGAATATTATTTAAAAATAACTATTTCATGAATTTGCTACCAAACATTTTAGAAAAGTTACACCAAATTTAAATGGCATGACTTTGTTTTCACTTCTTGTGTAAATTCGAAAAAAATCTTTAAACTTTGGATCTCTGTGATGAAAAAAAAAAGTATGTAGTGGGAATGATAAACTATTTGAAAACTTGCTCATTTAATGTTATTTCCAAAAATTTATAACATTTGACCACTTTCATAAGGGCGAGACTAGTTATTGGCCTTGACCACCGGCAGGAATGGATTTTTAAAAATATTTACTTTCCATAATTTGAACTAAAATGCTATAAAAGTAAAAATTGTTGAGTTTTAATTAAAACAATGTGAAGAAGTGATTATTTTTTTTATTATAAAAAAGTGTATACCGACAAGAAAAAGTGATACAATTTTTTTTAAGAATATCTCCTTATAACAAATGTTCGAACTGACGCCCGCCTGTGCGAATGCATAAACGACACCTTTTCAAAAAATTTCGTTTTAGTCGGCGCAGGCTGAGTGCCGATATGCTTCTGGCGGCTTGTGTCACTCGTTCGCGTAGTTCTCCCTCATTGTGAATGGGCTTTGCGTACACTCGATCCTTTAAGGTTTCTACCAACGCCAACGACCTTGAACTAAGTAACTTTGTAACCATTTTATACGGCATCTACAGCATTTTTCAACAGAAGAAAAATACAAAGTAATCTGCAAGATACAAATAGTGATGTGGTTTTTCCTGAATTTCATTATAACATCCAGAAGTGAAGCAAGAAAATTCTAAGTTTACCCTTATTTCTCGATTTTTTGTTCACTTGTAACAACATAACTGCTGCAGTTTTTACCGAAACAGTATGAAAATTTATAAACTTCTAGAAAAAATAATATAAAATGATTTGGTTTTCTCAATTCTTGGAAATTAATTTTATTTTGGATAAAATAAATTAAAAACACACTATTTTCGCACTTGTCAGCCGCAGCGACTGACGTAACAGCCATGTTGCAAGGCGAGCTGATAAGGACTTTATTTTAATATGGTTATGTTCGAAATTTCAACCACCACGAATCGCTATTTGCTAATCATTCCGACGGAGCCACCTTAAACAGCCCCAGTAGAAGAAGTCGAGTGGATTAAGGTCTGGCGACCTTGGTGGCCACAGAATGGGGCCTAGTCTGCCAATCCAACGGCTGGGGTATGCTTCGTTGAGATGAGATCTTACTTGAACAGCATAATGAGCCGGACACCCGTCATTTTGCAGAAACATTTGTGCTCGGGCTTGAAGTGACTCGTCTTCTAACAAAACTGGCAAAGTATTTTGCAGAAATTCCAAGTAATTTTGTTCATTCAGAACTGAGGGCAGTTCTACTGGGCCCACGATTCGACCGTTGTAAATTCCGGCCCACATGTTCATTTTAAATTGGTACTGTGAATGGTCTTCCTTCTTTTCATGCGGATTGACCATCCGCCAACTGTGGAGATTATGCAAATTGATGTAGCCATCTTTCCTGCAAGCGGACTCATCACTCCACAATACGTGATTAAAAAATCCGGGTCTTCTTGGTGTTTGCGTAGCATTCGTTGGCAAAATACCACGCGCTTCGCATAATCGCGTGTCAGAAGTGCTTGTACACGCGTAACATGGTAAGGATGATATTGATATCGTTTGAGTACTCTATCTATCTAGTGAATATCAAATTTGTAGAGCATTTAATTTTATATAACTTTATTTATGTTCTTAAGTTGATAATAAATGAGATGCTGTTTGTTCTATTTAATTTGAAAAATATCGATCTCACGGTTAAATGATACGTGATTAATTTGTTGTAAATAAAATTTACAACAAACCTAAGTCCTTACAATTTTGTGAAAAAAAAAAATGGCAGTTGACATAAATACGGAAGTTAGTTTCCTTTTCGTATATTAAAATATATTTGTGCCCAATATACTAAAATAATATACCGGATGTAGCATAACAAATTTTGTAAGGTGCGGTTATCACAAAGTTTTCGCGTCGTTGTTTTGCTTGACGGTAAATTGCGGTTTACCCTCTTTTCTAGACATGAAGTTCGCTCGCTTGTCTGTTGCGATTTCCGAGGTTGTTTCTCGGTCATTTGTCGGCCAGGTTTTTTACTGTCGACTCGTGTTGTGTGTATCATCATTTTTTGATAATGGCGGATCTGCCAACAGGAGTTGTGTCTTTAATAAAATAGGTGGGTTTCGTGTTAAATTTGGTGTGTATATCTTGTGTGGAATAGTTCTATAATATTGTTTTTGTATTTCAGGAAAATATTTATTGATGGTTTAAAAAGGATTTATTTTCGCCGGGTTGGTGGGAGATCTGACCTATTGTCGGATCATGGTACGTATTGCTTTCTTTGTATTTTGAGTCACCGGAATTCTGTTTTCATCGTTCCGTGTAGTAAAGGTTTTAATATTGTTTATTTTCTTCTAATTCCAGGGGTTTTCAAGTTCAAGTTCAAGTTCAAGTTCAAGTTTCAAGTTCGAGTTTTTGCTGTTTTGCTTCTTTGGTGATTTTATCCAGCTGGCGGGGAAATGACCGCCGCGTGGTGAACACAGTCAAGCAGTTCCTTTGTCTGTTAGGACGGAGATCGTTGACCTTGAGGTGGGGCAGCGGTCGGCGTGCCATTTCTTGTTGAAAATGTTGGAGAATTCAAGTATGTGTTGGAATTTTTATTTTTAACCTCAAATAATAACGGTGCCTCGGACGGTTGTTTTCAGGACACTTAGTTATGTGTCTTATTGTTAACCAAGTGTAAATTCTTCTTCCTGTTTCACTGAATAACCTAAAAGGTAGAATTTAATAGTTCCGTAATTTTTCCTGGTAAAACTGAATGGTGTACCAGACGATTACCAGAGAATGATCGACAAATATGTATTGTTAGATGGATCTACGGCTCCACTGAGCTAGATTTTATTTGGAAATTATTTTCCCTTGTTTGTTTTCAAGTTTTGTTACTCTTAAAGTTTTTTTTTAAATGTAATTTCACAAGATTCCATGTAATTTAGTTACCTGTGGTTAAGGCGGTAACTAATCCATCTAGTTATTCACTTAAATGTTTTATTTATGTCTTGGCAAAACTAATTCCAATGTAATATTACTACCTGATGTTAAGGCGGTACCTGACACAACTATTTAGAGGTTCTAAAGGTTTTAGTAATGTCTTGGCAGAATATATGCCAAATGAAGGTCTTGGCCAAAAGTTTGTTACTATGTAATATTTTCCGTAACACCTTTTAACTTGTGAAATTGGACATTTCTTTGATAAAATTAAATACACTTAATTGTAAAGTACCACGAAGTTTTCTTCAGAACCTTTTTCCAACTGTAGGTTACAATTAGGTCACTTTTTAATTTTATCTTGTTCAGTTGTACGACTGGTGGAAAGACCGGGTACCCGCCGGTCGTGATATCTGACACGGATATTAAAATGTTGTCGTCTTCATATCATAACTATTTTTTATGAAGTTTAGGTAAATATATTCTTTATTCTTTATTCTTTAATGTACACAGAAAAGCAGTTAAGACATATAATACATTAAAAGATATGTACACAGGCGAGCTTATCTCTAAAAAGAGATTTCTTCCAGCAAACCTAAGTGGGAAAGGGACATTTTATTAAAACAAGTAATCATACATACGTGTACTACAAAATATATATCCTAAATAATATATTTATAAATATATTATACCTAAAATACATATAAAGTATACATAAACTTACCTATTTACTATGACAGTGAGAGATAGTGCTCTTTTAGCTTTTTCTTGAAAAGGCTCTTGGTTCCACAGTCTAATTGCTGTAACATTATATGAATTGCTGTAAGCCCCAGTGTTGTGTACAGGAGTTTTTAACAAGAACATTTTAGAAGGACGTTGGGGCTTCTCTTGAGAATACAGATATTGAAAGCGATCACGTAAATAAGAAGGGGACAGTGGGCTCTTGATAATATTATAAAGGTGAGAGAGGATATTATAATTGCGACGAAGGCGAATAGGGAGCCATTTTAACTCAGAGTGAAAGTGGGACACGTGATCAAATTTGCGCAAACCATAGATGAAGCGGATACCCAAGTTTTGAAGCCGTTCGAGTTTGTTTAGGAGTTCCTCGGTGATATCAACGAAACAGACATCAGCATAGTCAATCAGAGGAAGAAGAAGGGATTGAGCGAGAGTGATTTTAGTTTTAAAGAGTAGAAAATTCTGGAGTTGCTTTAGGGAGTGGAATGCACCGTGTACTCTACGGCTAATCTCATTGATATGAGCAGGCCAAGAGAATTTGCTATCAAATATAACCCCTAAATTTTTTGCCTTTTCCGTGAATATTAAAGGGATCCCATTATAGCACACAGGAGGTACCGACATATTATTAAGCACGTTAAGCATATATCTACTGCCAATAAACATTATTTGTGACTTATTTGGGTTGACCAGCAGACCATATGATTTTGCCCAATTAAATATGTTGGAGAGGTCACGGTTTAACTGTAGTAAGGCTGTTTCCACCTGATTTACCGGAAAATGACTATATATTTGCAAATCGTCTGCATAGAGATGGTAGGAAGAAGATAACGTTTCAGAGATGGAGTTAATAAAAATTGAAAACAGGAGAGGAGAAAGGACGCCACTTTGCGGTACACCAGCAGTAAGCTCGCACCATTCTGATGTAACATCATCGGAACGAATACACTGCTGACGACTGCGCAAATACGAATCAAACCATTCCATTACTAGAGGAGATACGTTAAGAGAGCGCAGTACCCCCAGGTCTAACAGGGTTAGCACAGTTACTTTTTTATTATCAGTAGCAAACCTGATGTGGTCAGTAACCTTGAGAAGTGCAGTGACAGTACTATGTCCAGGAAGGAAACCGGATTGAAAACGATTAAGTAGGTTATTTTGGGCCAAGAATAAGGACAGTTGTTTGGAAACAATGGCTTCTAAGACTTTGGACAGGATAGGTAGGATAGAGATGGGTCTAAATTCAGAGAAGGAACAGGGGTTAGAAGTTTTGGGTAAAGGAATAACATGGGCCATTTTCCACGCAGTAGGAAAGGAACTGGTTACAACGGAGTAATTAAGAATATGAGAAACGGTAGGAACAAGTTCATCGAGGATAGAAAGAAGCATCTGTGAACAAATCTGGTCATCACCTACTGCTTTTGAAGATATGGACAGAATAACTTTCTTGACGTCACTCATAGTAACAGTTTTAAATGAGAACGGAACGCAATTGGGCATAGGCATTGGGCATATACTGATCTCAATACCTAATAACCCTTTATAATCTAAAGACGCTGCTTAAAAACCTACGAGATCAGATTTAAAATACGACCATTCGGCAAAAACATGTACTTGTGTTTATTATAAAAATATCTTTATGCAATCTTTACAGGTGGCCCTTTTAAATATTCCTCACATGATTATATGTATTATTTAAAATTTTATTTTTGTTTTACTAATCTGATCTTTTTTTTTTCATATTTTCATAGAGACCTAATTCCAAATTTCCAATTCCTATTTTATATAATAAGTAAGCAAAACCTCTGTGACAGACAGACGGACGAACACGAGAATTATTTGATAAGGGTTCCTATTTTCCTTTTAAGTTAAGGAACCTTAACAACTAGTCACCAACGAATAGGACTCGTGGCCTGGGGGTTGCGTACATACCGTTTAAAACACAAACTAATTCCATGTGCAGCTTAATAATGACCAACTGAATTTGTCACTTACAATCCATGAAAATCAATGCATCCAAAAGATCTTATTAAGTTGGTCTAATTACATCTTAATGCATAGGTAACCTTAGTTTTCTTTACTAATACGTGTGCTATAAGACCTACTTGTAAACCAAAAAATTCAAGTTTCTAAGTCAACTGGAAATGCTCTTTAGGTTTTCACGGTGAGCCAATTTGTATGAAACTGATTATCTAAGGGGATTTCATAAAAAAAGCTTGTTTTCATTGATCAAGCTAGAAGCATAATTATCAGTCAGATAGAACGGCACTATTGGGCCGTAGACATTTGTAGGAGGTATCAGCTTCAAGCTCAATTTTGAAGTTAAATCGGTTTTGTCGCAAGCATTATTTATAAGATTATTTATAAGTAATAATGTTACTTACATATAAATTAACATTATATCATTGCAGTATAGAAACGCAGAAATAAAAGTAAATCTGGATGTGAGGAGCTCTGAACCGGGAATCGAAACCGATAAGAGAAATGTGTATTCTTTACTACCCGATACTGTAACAGGTGACGGTAGGGCATAATGGTCTTTGACTAGCTTTGAATACACTAGTGTCCTCTAGACGCCAAGTGGCTCACCATAAAGTGGGTATCTATAAATAACATTGCAGTATGGGAAAGCACATCGGTAAATTCACGAGTTGTGTTGAGACCTGGATAGCTCAGAGGTTAGAGCAATCGCCCGGCAAGCGAGAGGTCCCGGGTTCGATTCTCCTCACATCCAGATTTACTTTTATTTCTGCGTTTCTATACTGTAATGATATAATGTTAATTTATATCTCCTTGCGTTGGATAAATCGCCAAGTGTTCAAACATAGAAATGAATTTCTGTCATAGTTTACTTATATATGTTAATAGTTTGGCCACACTTAAGACTGCGTTTCATTAGCTACTGTATATAAATAGAATAAGAATAATTTATTTGACTGAAACCTTCAACATTTTTGTACAAACTAGATTTATAAAAATTTCAGGTGGAAGATAAAATGGTCAGGGCTCAGTTAACAGGGTCTTGCTTGTGAATACAACTCAAGTAGGAGCTGATTTTTAGCCCTGGCCTGATAAATATTATGGAATTATCAATTATTTCATTAAAATAAAATTTGATTATATCAAGAATTATTACGTAAGGATTACATAGTTGTGTTACTTTTGGAAAAAAAATTATATAAACAACATTATTTTTGAGCGAGACAGACACATGGATTTTATTATATATTGATCAAGACTACAAAAATAATAATTTTGGTTACACATAACAACTAAAGACAACTGAAATAAATCGTCGTCAAGTATCATCCATGAATACCAACTAAAATTGATCGGAAAGAACAAACTTAGTGCCGTTCTATCCGACTGATAATCATTCTTCTTGCAAGATCAATGCAAACAAGCTTTTTTATGTAATCCCCTTAGGTAATCAGTTTCATACAAATTAGCTCACCATGAAAACCTAAAAAGCATTTCCAGTTGACTTAGAAACTTGAATGTCCGTTCACAAGTAGGTCTTATAGCACACGTATTAGTAAAGAAAATTAAGGTTACCTATGCATTAAGATGTATTTAGACCAACTTAATAAGACCTTTTGGATGCATTGATTTTCATGAATTGTAAGTGACAAATTCTGTTGGTCATTAATAAACTGCACGTGGAATTAGTTTGTGTTTTAAACGGTATGTACGGAAGCCTCAGGCCACGAGTCCTTTTCGTGCTTGACCAGTTGTTAAGGTTCCTTACCTTAAAAGGGAAATAAGAACCTTTATCAAATATTTCTCGTGTTCGTCCGTCTGTCTGTCACACAGGTTTTTCTTAATTTTTATGTAAAATAGGAATTGGAAATTTGGAATTAGGTCTCTATGAAAATTTGAAAAAAAAAACAGATAAGTGAAACAAAAATAAAGTTTTAAATAATATAATCATGTGAGGTATCATTTGAAAGAGCCATCTGTAAAGATTGCATAAAGATATTTTTATAATAAATACAAATACATGTTTTCGGCCTAATAGTAGTATATTAAATCTGATATCCTAGGTTTTTAAGCAGAGTCTTTAGATTATAAAGGGTTATTAGGTATTGAGATCAGTATATTTACCTAAACTTCATAAAAAATAGTTATGATATGAAGACGACAACATTTTAATATCCGGTATATCATTTTAGTATATTGGGCACAAATATATTTAAATCTATGAAAAGGTAACTAACTTCCGTATTTATGTCAGCTGCCATATTTTTTTTAATTTTTCACAAAATTGTAAGGACTTAGGTTTGTTGTAAATTTGATTTACAACTAATTTGGTACGTATCATTTAACCGTGCGATCGATATTTCTAAAATGAAATAGAACAAACAGCATCTCTACAGATTTGATATTCATAAGTTTTTCCTAAAACCAATATTTAAGGCGTAAAATAGTATTTTGCGAACTCTGAATAAAAATAAATGGATAATTGGCTAAAAATAAAAGGATATGCCTATTTCGTAGTTTTAATTATATTCGTGCCCAATATACTAAAATAATATCCTAAATAAGAATCCAGATATTTAAATATAAAAATAAATTGTCGAATGGAAGTCTCCATTTCGTGAATCGTAATTGTCATTGTTTCTTCAGAAATTGTGCGCACATTTTCATAACTGAACATAACCATCTACTCTTTGTCTGTTTCCACAGTGAGCGTATCATGCTGTTAATCGATGAGGTAGGGCTACCGACGATGTCCACTCGGTCTATAGTTATGTTCATACATAAATTGAATAATACACGATAAATTATTTGCATATTATCTGTTCTAATGTTAAATATGGAACTCTAGAACCAAAAAAACATTGTTTTGTAATATTATATTGATAAAAGTTAAGGCACTCGGAATAAGAGGGTATCTTGCTACGGTAATATATCTTGCTACGTGTGTCTTTGAGTTACCGCTGCGCCACCAGGCCAAGCTACGATCAAGAGTACGTGGAATCTTAGTAATGCAATAGTTTTTTTGAAGGGTTCATTTTGACAGCGAAAGTGACAATGACATCTAGATTCATTTTTAAAACTATCTGAATAAACAAGTACGAACGTCGTCGTCACGAATGTCGTACCACAATTTTGTCGCGGTTGGGATACAAAGAAGGTAATGCCATCTGACATCCGTAAGTGCAAACTACAAACGCCATCGCCTCATTGCAAGTATTCGGAGCAAATCTTTTTGATGTATGGGATGGGTATCTGAACTAGTATTATAATATATTTGTCTGTGGTTCTACTACCTATCTTTAAAAATAAGCCAGAGTTAACAGAATATTGTACTTGCCAGAAGGTATTGGTAGTTAGTTCTTAATTGAACAATAGATGGCAGTGAAGTAGTTAGATTATTTTGGTTTTAATGGTACGAAAATGTTATCATATAACTTTTAAGATTAAAAAAAAAAACAATTATGTGATAATGAAATTTTAAAATGTGCAATTTGTCAATTTTAAAATTAATATTTTTTTTATTAACTGATACACGTAGTGCCATCTGTTGACACAGAAAAGAAATAAAAGTATTAGCTAGGGGTTGAGACCCCATGGCCAAACTATATATTTTCACAATCAGCTCTTTAATACCAACAATTTGATTTCCATTTTGTATTTTTGCAAAATATATTTTTTTATTTATTTGACATTTTTTTAATATTTCTCATTTGTGGCCAATTTTTTTTTTAATTTCTATTTCTTTGTATAAGAGGGGGGCAAGGAAAATGCGTATGCACTTACTTGTGTGATTTTTGTTTCCTCCTTGGGTGGCCACCCGTCCAAATCAGCAATATGAAGGTTCTCCAATTCTTGCTGCAGCTTTTGTCCAACGTGTTTCTCCGAAATTATGTAGGATCGTGTTGATATAAGCGGATTAGAAAAGTCATGGAGAAAAGTCAAGACCACACGGTCAAGGACAAAAGTCGAATGAATGACTCGAGATGTGACACATTTCACAGATCAAGTGCCAAAAAGTGCACATAAAAAGGATTGGAATAAGGATGGGGAAACCGATAACATATTATTTCTAAATCCAACATATACATATTGCATTATGTAAACATGTTACTTTTATTGTCTTTATAAAAAAAAAATATATATACAACGTGTAACAGAAAGGTGTAACCATATTTGAAGAGCTTATTCAGTCAATGATATAGAACAACTTTTACTATGGAACAAACCCTGTATCTCGAAAAAAAAAAAATGTTTCATAGAAAACTGCAATGCCGCTCGGTCGAAATGTATGGGAGAACAGTTTTTTTTTGAGATTTCAGGGTTGGCTCCATAGTAAAAGTTGTTCTATACCATTGACTGACTAAGCTCTTCAAATATGGTTACACCTTTGTGTTACACGTTGTATATATATATATAATTATTATTTTATTTTATTCAATTTAAGTAATCCTAACTTTGTATATATTTACACATAATAATATTAATATTATTATCATGTCGGTGACGTGAACTTATAAGATTTTCCCCTACCAAAAATCACTCGACAGAAATGAAAACTTTACTACCAACCTTCGATCAACAATCCTACAAAGTGACGCTTTGATGCGAATCCATAAGTCTACCATGATATACCGTGACAGATAATTACTATTTTGTAGCATAATATTAGAAAGTCACTAAATTGTTAAAGTTAATAAAATGTACATAATCACTACAGCTTATTTTTTTTTTGGTAAGGAATATCTATTGTGAGGATTCTGGTCTTGCCTAGTAACTCTATTTTGATTATAGTTCTCGTACTAGAATATGCATTAAGTATTAACGTCATTTCCTTTGTCTTTACCGTGTCATCAATTAGTGTGCAAGTTAATGCAATAAATTAAAAAAAATGTTAGCCCTTAGCCACTTACCACTAGTTTTGCTTCGGTAAACACTTACCACCGGTATAGGAGACCGCGTGAGTTAAATGGCTCAATTATGTTTAATATTTAAAGTTGACGGGTTAATTTGAATAAAATAGGCATTTCTAAAGTATATAGTATTTATTAAAATAAAAAAACATAAAATAAAATCAACCCTTTGACAAAAAAAATTCTTGTTGGACTCTAAATTTTAACAAAAAATAATTATCTATTTGGAAATTGAGATCAAAAATAATAGAACCTCTAAATCATATTTTTTTTACTTGTTTTTTTTAAGTTTACTAATCAAATAACACAAGAAAAATATTTTTGAGCCACTATTGTTTTTTTAAATAAAATTGCAAACAAGTGGTTTACCGTTTTTCGCGGCAGTGAATGCACAGCTTGTTTGAGCATTCGAGACATATTGGGGCTTTACATTCAAAACACAGTTACTGTGTCTTGCATTTTTGCTTTGTGTCACAGATGTAGCAAATCTTACGTATTTCCAGCTTATCAGAGCTGCAGCTGCTGGAATGTCAAAAAAGTGTAAAAAAAAATTACGTAACCACTAACCACCGGTCTCACAGACCGCTGACGATGTTTAGGACCTTACCGTGGATAAACGTCGGCACCTGGTGACATCGTTGGCGGCTCGCGCGGTACTAACGAGAACGGGGGGAAGGAACATGGACGCACGAAACTGAATGATGCGCTCACGCCGAAACATTAACAAAAATTACTTCAATGGTGTCTGAGAGACCGGTGGTAAGTGGTTAAGGGTTAAAACACTTTTTTTTGTTTACGGTGGACTACTATTTTAAATGAAGATACTAAGGTAGACGCCTTTCAATCGCCAAATGCAATTCAAAAAGTTGGATCTACAATAAAGAAATTTTACAGGAAGTTATTGTTTATATCTTTGTAATGAAAACAGACTGAATTTTGAAATTTGGCTATGTAATAGTTTAATAAGTAGTGCATGTTTGAGCTTTGGGCGTCTGCTTGCGCTGCACACTGATTCGTTCCATACAAGCTAGACGCTGATAAGTCACATCCAATTTGAGGTATGTAGCTATTTTCTACTCATTAAAGATTAACTAATGATGACAAAAATTAATCACACAATGCTACTGGTAGTCACATTAATATTTACTAACGACCGAATATACACTGCGGCCTGCAAAACTAAGTACTACACTTTTAAAATTTGATTTTTTCTAAACTATAGAATTTAGAGATTTAAAATAAAAAACGTTTTATAGCAAATTTTATAAGCTTTCTTTGAAACTATAGGTAACTATACATTAATAACATTTTTAACTTAAAAAAAGATAAAACAATAAAATAGCAATATTTAGCTTAGTGTCGAAAAACTCAATTAACATTTTATAAGTATGTTTTACATGTTATTTCATTTTTAATAACTGGTATTGCCTCCTCGGGATCTGACTACAGCTTCGAGCCAGTTTGGCATACTGAACACGAGGTTTCAGACCCGATTTTGGGGAATATTCTTTCATTCTTCTATCAGGGCCTGTTTTAATGCCCTGAGGGTGGTAGGTGGTGGTCTGCGGCTTTTGACTAGCCTCCCTAGTTCATCCCAGGCATGGTCAATCGGGTTGAGATCAGGACTTCTTGATGGCCAATTTTTGTTCTTAAAGTTTTTTTCAGCCAATTTTCAGACTATTAAGTGAATATATACAAAATTAAACTTTTTTTCAAGTCCTTTTTGTTTCAAAACTATATCTTGTGCACTTAAAAAGTTATTGCAATTTTAAAAGTGTGATACTTAGTTTTGCAGGCCAGTGTATTAAGAAATAGAGAATTGCAATCAATTGCATTCACAATTGTTCTTTCCGCAAGTTTGGTCATTATAAGTAGTTATCGGTGTTTTTGTATTGTAAAATAATTTGTGATAATTTAAAAAGGTATATTCAATACAAATAATACAAATATGTAGAAATAAATTCCTGAAAAGTAGTCAAAAAATATTCAAAATATAACAAATTTTCATTTTCAATAGGGATTATTTATATGGTACCATCCTGTAACATTTCTAGAATGCATCTTTAAATGTTCATTGTTTATCGTAGATTCAAAGTCAGTAACGCTCAGACATGACTAGAGTTGTCATCATTTTTATTTTTATTTTTTTCAGGACAACGGTACCAAATTTGCCGTTCCGAGCTTTGGTGTCTGATAGCACAAAAATTCAAAATTCAAAATTCAAAAAGTTTATTTTGCAAAGTAGGTATATATAATACACGTTTCACAAGTCAAAATTTAATCTTATAAAAATATATGTAATAAAATAATAAATGTACATGAACTACTTAGATTAAATGTTTTTTTAATTTATGTAGCAATATATATACAATTAAAATTATAGGTAAAATATTATTATACAAGGTGAAATCCAATCAACCGCCCGAACCCATACCGGAGACCCGGCCAGGGACCAGGAACAAGGTTCAATGATCACCAACCGAGCCCCCAGCACGAATCCAGGCGGCCGACCAAATCCCATCCTATATACTACATAGTAATAGGTTACGTATATAAATACATGCCTACCTCCGCCCATTCGATTAGTCTTGCTAAGAAGAACGGGCAAGAAACTTGGCAAGATCATGTCTTTTTTTTTAACATAAACTTACACTATACATTGAATTACTTATATCTACTTTAACCAAGGGATAAGAAAATACAAGACAGCAGGAATTCAGGTTAATGAAAAAAGAAAAACATAAATATCTTTGCCTACCTGTCTCATATAGTCTATTTCCTTTTACAGTCTGTAATCAATTAATGTTAACTCTTAAGAGGAATCAAAAGTTAGGAAATTATATTAATTAATTAAATTATTACCTACTATCATCAAAATCAGTGCTTTTCAGTCACCATGCTTCACCATCATCCAAATATTCATTTATTTTATAATATGCCTTTTTCAGTAGGCCCTGCTTAATATACTGTTTAAACTTATTCTCTGACAAAGTAAGGACCTCCTTTGGAAGTTTATTGTAAAATCTTATACCATCAACAAACAAATTGCTCAGATTCTGATTCTGAGTGATAAGCTAATTGTTGATTACCTAATCACTTAGAACCTACTTATGTTTAACTTCATACTATTTAAATTATTATGTGACACTTGTAAGTCATTAACTCTGATCTTCTTGTCATAATTTTTTTTTTTAAGTTCTTACATAGTAGTTTTTATAATTGTTTGCTAGTTTTGTACATATATTTAGTTAATCCATTGGGACAATATGTATTAAATAAATAATTCTTCTAATTTTGAATTTTCAAAATTTTGAACACGTTTTTTTTTCCCTTCCCTGAATGACCCCAATTATCATAAAACATTAAATTATGATTAGATACGTTATTCAAAGCATTAAAATTATATAAAATAATTTTCAGCGTCTTGCTTCTATGTTGTTAATATGATGAAGACGATACCATGAAGAAGCTTTCAGATATTCACTGGTATAATGAGATTTTAGCAATAATAGACTTATCCACTCTAACTTATTTATGTTTATGGGTAAGCAGATAGCGTTAGTAGTATTTTGACATGAATAAAAATTTTAAATCATCGAAAAATACCAAGTACTTACAGGGATATTAACAATCAAAGCTTGAAGTAAAATTAATGTACTGCTAAACGCCCGCCGAAATGAGCGCGTTGCCCACTTGACCGATTTGACGTCACACGACTCTACCGTTTGCAGACGCTCTACAGATTTTATGCTTTGTGTCTCGTTTTTAGGAGTTTAAATCAAAGGGTTTAAAAGAGGACTTTTTGAGAAATTGATTGAATAATTTGGCAATAATTAAATGCGTAAACATTTAAAAAACCGGCAAAGTGCGATTCAGACTCGCGTACGCGTTAGGTACCTAGGTCTGGTATTGTGGATGATAAAATTAATTTTGTCAATACTTTCGTGAATTTCTTAACCGCTTTATTTTTTCTGTAATATCTACATAAACACATATTTTTTGGTCCACCAGTTTTTAAGATAATGGGGGGGACATACAATTTTTTATGGTTTTTCAAGGATGAAAAAGATGCATAGATATGCATGCAAGATAGCCACACTATAATTTTACAATCAACTTTTTATTACCACCGTTTTATTATCACCGTTATATGTGGGCAAATTGGAGGTAGTTATGCAGACATATTCCATTCCACATCAATCTAGTTTAGAGATAATTAAAGTTATTTTATATGACAGTATGTTTAATTACGTACTTCTTTTATTACGAAAATAATAACAAAAAAAGATCTTTTGGATCACTTTGGATTAACAGATTATTTGCCTTTTCGATACAATAGATACATTTCGCCACTTACTGTTTTTCTTAAATAAATGATGAAATTATAAATAAATACATAAATTAACTACACCAATGTCTGATAATAAATTTAATCTAAATATTCTGACTCTGACTATTCATACACAATGTAATCCTTTTAAATAAATACAAACTTTTTTATCTCGAAACTAAAATGGATGTGGACTGGATCATTTCTGCATAATAACATTGTTATGTTATAAAGTAAATAGGACTGGATCATTTCTGCATAATAACGTTGGTTTGTAATAAAGTAATTAAAATAAAGTAAATTTATTGATTTCTAAATTGATTTACAACTTTAGTAAAAAAAAGTCCACAACACGTCTGAACTGGTCCGTCAGAAAGAAAAATAAAATAGCCGTTGCACCCAACATATTTTTTTTATTGGATTGATTTTCGAGGCTTGGGGATCGGCAGCTATAATGCCAACTGTTAAAAAAACACAAAAATTTATTTGAAATAAATGCGATGATAATTATTATTTAATTCATTCTGATGTAACAATCTAATAGCTAAAAAATTATAACACTGAATAAGAAAGATTCAATAGTTAAATCATAAATGAATGCTATAAATAGTTTTGCAAAAATAATCCAAGGGGTTTGGAAAGTTTTAGCTTAACAATTTTAGGGCAACTACAATATCTCAAGTATCGTGGATCATTTTCTTATGTTGCAAAAACGTTCCATGCAGCCTATACATTAGCACAAGAACAAAGTATACCGGCAAACTTAGAGTAATTTGAAAGGAAGTTGGAGTTAGAATAGGGGGGAAAGGAATTAACTGTTACATTAACGGCAGAAGAAAAACTATCCCAGTCAGCCTTATTGAGCCGATACCTTAAGAGAGGTTAGTCATTTCTATGAGAGACAGAGAGATTAGGAATAGAAATCAGAATAGAAAAATGATCACTGCCATAGGTTAAGGGGAGAACTTGAAAAGAAACCCACCCTATCTATCTATCTATCTATCTTGCTATCTAACTACCTATCTTTAGCTATCCCTAACTGGCTATCTACCTAACTCAAGCTGACTGACTACCTATCTCTATACCTAGCTAGCTCTAACTATATACCTAGCTGTCTATACCTACCTAGCTGTTTAATTACCTATAAACCTATGCTCTGACTAACCTAACTTGCTACTTATCATACTGAACTTCTCTATCTATAGTTATGAATTTATGACCTATCTAAATATTAATTAACAAACCGCTGGGCTATAAAAAGTTGCACTAATGAGGCATGAAACGTGTTAGTCTTGTCTTTGGCCATGATCGTCGTCTAGTGGTAAGAGCTCCTACGTTGTGTACCGCACCTACGTAACCCTGATTATTTTAGTAAGATCGAGTATAAAAATAAGCCTCCTACAACATAATCAAAATGTAATTGATAAATAATAAAAATAATTGACCTACAAAGTTAAGTACTAGTTCATCTATAAGAAGTTATATTAGTTATCATACGAGTAACTTTTAAATGGAAATGAGCTAACCGAAAGGAGCTAGTTGTAACCTATTAAGAGAAAAGTAAGGCACTTAAATTGTCTATGTAAATAAACTTTGTATGCAGATTATTTGTGCAACATTCTAGCTAAACATGACATGTCGTTGTAATCTCGAAGACCCAAGATCTATAGTATTTGTATACTAGACTCCATTTACATTGAAGAGTAATAACAAGACTATAAATGATAAAATCCTATGAAGAGTTTCAGTGGAAATATGGATTAATATTGTCGCTAGTAATTTTGTATGAGTTTGTTTAGTTATCGCTTTATTTATTTAATTGTGACGTAAAATTCTCTGTTATTTTTTTAATATGAAAGTAATGTAATTGTATAAAGCAAGTCAAACTATTTTTCCTTAGTCAATCCAAAATCATTTTATCTGGACAAACTGAGTAGATCTAGACAATTCACAATTTGGTGTAGAGGTTTGGAATTGGACTCTGCAAAGTTTTACAGCAATTTGTTTTTTTTTTTTTTTATAACCACAACCAGTAAAGCGGGAATGGATAAGGTCGAGTATCTTCATGTATCACATTTTATAAATATTTAAATGAGGATCCACTCTGAACATTTTCGATAGAGTCAATCACTTCGACTTTTAGTCAATAAAATGTTGTAGGAATAGAAGATGACTTATTTAGACGATCTTCCCAATAAATTCAACATATTTTATTAAGTAATAAATTCATATAAGATTAACTCTGATCATTTTCGATAGAGTCAATCACTTCGACTTTTAGTCATTAAAATACTGAAGGAATAGAAGATGACATAATTAGCCGATCTTCCCAATAAATTCATCATATTTTATTAAGTAATAAATTCATTTGAGATCCACTCTGATCATTTTCGATAGAGTCAATCACTTCGACTTTTAGTTAATAAAATGTTGTAAGAATAGAAGACGACTTATTTAGCCGATCTTTCCAATAAACTCTCCTATGGTATATATGTAACAAGAAGCTTCGATATGAAGTCTTAAGTTATGTCATGAAGGTACTTTCCCCTGGATATGGAATACTCCCAAGACTTTTTTTTATTTGTTTTATTTTTTATTTCTTAGTTAGCTTATTTTGAAACTGAGATTTTAACAAAATAATATTTACTTTACAATTTGAACATCATATTTATTAGATGAACAATAACAATACTTGCACCACTCTTTTTAGGGTGACAAACATTTAAGTTCATTAAATATTACACTATTTGTTTAGTAACTTAGGTCTCAATTTCATTGTCAACCTGTTATTACTACATTTCTGCTTCGCCGTGTATTTATATTGTACGACATTACGAGTATAATAAACGTTCATGTGGTTTGTCTTTTGATCAAACACCAGTTAGAACCTTCAGGAGAAATCTTTAAAAGGTTTGTATTGTTAGGTTTTTTTTATATTTTTATTTGTTTTATTTTTATTTTAAACGAGCCTACTACGAGTGTTTCTTTTAATTGTTTTATTTTTATTTTTAAATGAGCCTACTACGAGTGATGGTTCCCTAACTACACACCAACAGGGAAGAACCAACAAGAAACCCTGAAGTGCTCCTACTATACGAGATCTTACACCGATACGTAACTCAGCTAAAATGCTAGAAAGAAGATCAGTCACTTTTAACTGAATGAGAAGACATCTCTTTTTAGAAACGTAACCATGTGATCGTATTGGATAAGTCATAAGCCTATTTTTAGCCTGACTAAAGACGTAAATTGAAATGGTCTTGATTCATTTTTCAAAACAAACTTCGTACATGTATTCAGCTAGATTTACATGATTTTGGATCCAGAATAACTCCAATAGCGAAAGATTTATACCGCTGCCAATTTTACTATTTCTTCAAATTAGCTGACTGGAACATAAATTTATTTACACCTGACGAAGTGTAGGACATTTACCCCGTTTAGTTAATAAATGTCTACGATGGTATTGCATTGCTGAACCATAGGGCTGGGAACGGCCCTGGCGCAAATAAACTCAGCATTCCAAAAGGTACCTTTAATTTTCAGGCACAATACAAATTTGTCATTTAAAGAATTGTTCCTTCTCCAAAATTTTATGGAAAACCAAATTACTATTTCATATTATTTATAGAAATGTAATCCTTTGCTTTTATGCTAGTTACATTCCCAAAAGAGATGTCTATCTATAGAGCCGCGAGCTAAATAGGATACTAATTTTTAGATTCCGTAGCTACGATTGAGTTATACCTACAGTATTACTGTCTCAATGGGAAAGCTGTCTTTATTACAAAATTGGTAAGTATTTATGAAAATCTATAGTTTCTATGTAGTTCCAAACGAAGCAAGTTCAACATGAACGATCGTTAAAAGAAATTTCTATTTAAAATGTTCATTTAAATCTGAAGAATATAACTGTACAAGATATGTGATTCTTTAACACCTGGAACGTGTTCAAAGGGTTACTTTGTTAATACACAATTCCAAAGCTATTTTCAACAAGGCTTGGGTTGCGTTCGAAAATTCACACCCTACGTTTCATAGCCCCGTTGGTCCCAACACCTCACATAAGACAATTTCCTATTAATACATATTTTATCCTACACTTTGTTTAAATTTAAATGGGTAGAAAACGAGAGAAATCAAAGTAAATTAACACACACACACACATTAAGTAAAGTAAATGATGAAAACAAAAGACAATTATCAAAGAAAGAGAAAAGAATCCATTGTAAGTTACCTACTCACACAAAAATATAACTAAGTAAGAAATAACACAGCTAAAAATGTTCAGCAACCTGTTCAAAAACACGACGTATCGGACGTAAATATTCGGGTGAAATTTGAAGTACATTATTTACATACACACACACATAAATGTTAAAATATGGCAAGAAATAATGAAGATATCTGCTTCACGAATCCAAGACGTATTAGATGTAAATAATCGGGTGAAATTGCAGTAGCTTATTTACATACACACACATATTAAGTAAAGTAAGAGATGGAAACAAAAGAACCGGAAGAATCTTTTGTAGTTTGCCTACTCACACAAAAATATAACAAAGTAAGAAATAATTCAGTATTCAAAAACACGACGTATAGACGTAAATATTCGGGTGAAAATTGAAGTAACTAATTTACATACACACACACAAATGTTAAAATATGGTAAGAAATAATGAAGATATCTGCTTCACGAATCCAAGACGTATTAGTTGTAGATAATCGGGTGAAATCACAGTAAATTACTTCACATACACACAAGAATGAGAATAAAATTTAACACGGTGCACCTATAAGACGTAGAAAATTAAGTGAAGCCACTGCAAATTATTTACACACACGAACATACACAATAAAAAATATAGAATTTAAAGAAAGTGATAAAATAAACAACTCACCCGGAATCCAGCTCCTCTTGCACGAATGGCCTGATCCTCCTAGCTATCGCTCCCGAAAATTGATTTCCTCCTGTGGAGACTGGTTCTTAACGGCTGCCGAAGGTTAACTGACCTCTTTGTGATGACTGTTCCATCCCGGCTGTCGAAGACTTACTGATCCCTTTGTGATGACTGTCCCATCTCGGCTATCGATGATTAACTCTTCTTCATGATGACTGTTCCATCTCGGCTGTTGAAGGTTCCCTCCTCTTCGTGATGATCCTTCCATCTCGGTGGTCGAAGGTTGTCTGCCTCTTTGTGATGATTCTTCCATCCCGGCTGTCGAAGACTAACTGCCCACTATCTCCCGCTGCACCCCCTTTTATAACCTCTGTTCCGACCGGATGGAAGATTATTTTTAGGGTCCGAATTAGTAAAATGAAAACCTTTTAAAAGTCCTCCCAATTAGAATCCTTTAGGTGTTACCTTACCTTTTGTATCCTTGTAGTTAAAATCACGAACATAGGGTAAAACATAACCGATAAGTAATTATTACTTAACTAATATGTTGCCCTGCTCCTCGGACCCACGATGTAACCTCCTACAAATCCACTTTTCTGCCTTTTTCCTACCAACTTTGTTCGTACTCACAACCCTAATTTCCCTTTATCTAATTTCACTCGCCTACCTTATTTCACGATGCTCCAACCAACTCTGGCTCTTGTTATACCAACGCTCCTTCACATACACATACTTACATACATACACTCACTCTATCACTTGAATAGACATGAACTCACTTCAACCGCCCGTTTTATAAAACATTCATATTTGACAATGAATTATGGGAAGAAAACATCTTGATAATAATGATAAAATGTTGAAACCTAGGAATTAAACATAAAAATAACAATAAAATATTCATCAGAAATAAATGAACAATCCAACAGATTCCCCTTTAAAATTAACATTTACAGAACCCTCCTTTTATAAAGGTAAACTCGTCAAGCTACATCAGCCTATTAAATTTTTCATAAGTTTCCTTATCGGAATGACGCTACATGTGGTCACGTGATACAGCCTGTCCAGACTTCATGGCGCCTAATTCGAACGTCTGTCTAGACTTTGTGTCGCCATCAATTGAGACACCTATTTTTCAGAAACAAAATGAAAACCCTTAAAAGGCTTTCCAGGTAAATTTGTTTAAATGTAATCTAACTATTTTATTTTATTTTTCAATGTCACTAATCATTGATAAAATTCTCAAACAAATACGAATCTAAAGTAAACCAGAGTTGTAAATCATGTACAAACGTTATTACTATTTAGTAGTTTGTACTACACATCTTGAACTTCTGGTTGAATATTCTAATAAACACAAACTAGCTTCGCTTGTTCGTTCCATTAAACAATAGTATTTAACGACGAATGGTGAAAACAAAAGTCGCGATAGTATGAATGAGTTACAATATTATTTCAAACAATTCATTCAGATTTCCCCTTGAGATCAGTATTTGCAGAACCCTCCTTTTATAAAGATAAAACCGTCAAGCTACCTCAGCCTAATAAATTAAACATCTGTCTCGCCTCCCCCCCCATTTAGTTTAAAAATGAAATAAATCAAATCCTTTGCAATACTGCAGCTTCAAATGCCTATAATAATTTTTTTTACCGGACCAGAGGCAATGAAAACCTCATTCGATCTGGTACAAACTTTCCAGTTCAGGACCGAAGAAAGAGAAGGGGAGCAAAGGGATTGGTCACCAGCACTACCAGGGTTTTCATTGGGACTGGAACGACGAGTAGGTGTTCCTTCATTCAAGATGCACAAATTAAGAAAGTCAAACATATCTACAAGAACAATACCAAAGGAGTCGGTTTTGTAAGACCATGAGATGTGGTGGCCGTTAAAGTCACCCATAACAATAATAGGATTAGGAAGAGATGAGATTATTGAGCAAAGCTCATTAATAACAGATGGATTTGGATCTGCAATATAAACAGATAAGAATGACATGTTACTAAATTTTAATGGCAACAGCATTTATTTCTTGACTGTGAGGGGGTACGGGAATTTGAGAAAATGTCAAGCAGCGCCTGATAAAGATTGCAGAACCCGCGTATCCGTTGGATCTGTCGTCCCTAAGACAAGAGTAACTTGGGATCCTGAATCGGGATCCAGGCATCAGCCGTGTCTCCGAGACGGCAATGATAACGGGGTTATGATTGTTTATCAAATACAACACATCAGATTTTTTGTTGGAGACACTTCTAGTGTTCCATTGGAGGAAGTGATACTCTGTTGAGTCCACTAGCGCCATTATTATTAATTAATAAGAAAATATTGTTAAGTTAAGAGGCTACGTTGTTTGGTAATGAATCTCTACATTTAGAAATTATAATGATGAAGGTAGATATTGATTTTTTGCTAGGATTTAATCAAACATTAGAGCTATCTGAACCTACCAGACCTGAGAGTGGTACGTGCCTGGATAATTTTGCTCATAACATAAAACAAGGATGTAAATGTGAGATCCTTGTCTACGGCCTCTCTGATCATACTGCGCAACTATTGTAGTGTCCCGTTAAAAAAACGTGCAAATTGGTTTTTGGACAACTCGAAAAAGAGATTATACCAAGGAAAACATGGAAAAATTTAGGGAAAATCTAAAAAATGTATCTTTCTCAGAAACGTACGAGACAAATGAACCTAATTAATGTTATGATATGTTTTTAGAGACTTTCCTGCTTGTGTACAACTTGTGCTTTCCTTACGTAGACGTAAAAATTAAAGTAACAAAAAAGTTAAAATGGATATCGAAAGGCATCAAACTGTGCAGCAAACGACAAAGACAACTTCTGTGGCAATGGAGATCCAATCTATCGACATGTAATAAAAAAACATTTACAAGTTATTCCAAGACACTCAAGCGAATTATAAAATTAACCCAAAAAGCACAAAACAATCACAAGATCAAACAATATACCAATAAATCAAAAACTGCTTGGAATATAATTAATAATTCTAAGACAACACCTCACAATGAACCAATTAGAAAACTTCAAGTGGATGACCGCGAAATAACTGAACCTCTAAAGATTGCGGAAGCCTTTAATAATTTTTTTATTTACCAAATAAACCCGACAAATGAAGACCTTCCCTATTTCGAAACAAATATAAACTATCAAAGTCAATCGATGTTTATGAACCCTGCAACTCCAGTCAGCATATGGAAAATAATTGGTTCACTAAAAAACAAAAATAGTGTAGGTTATGATGGTGTACACACTAAGGTACTAAAATACGTCAGTGATATTATAGCTCACCCACTTAGCCACATTCTTAATGTTTGTATTGAATCTGGTGTATTTCCAGAAAGTCACAAGCCAGTAATCATTAAGCCACTTTTTAAGAAGGAGAATAGAGATTAAATGAAATTTTATAGACCAGTCGCTTTAGTATCTATATTCTCTAAGATTTTTGAAAAGAACATATACCACCCTATTGTATCTTACTTGGAAAAATTTTATATACTCACCGAGGAACAGAAAGGTTTTCGTTAAGGCAAGTCAATAAATATGGCAATCTACGAATTCCTCAAATACGTAACAAGCAGTGTAAATAAAAGACAACCCATAATAGCATTATTTACATGGATATGACAAAGGCTTTTGACTACGAAGATCATACGTTATTAATAAAAAATTATATGCATATGGCATAAGGGGAAAGCTACTAGATTTAATACAATCTTATTTAAGCGATAGAACGCAATCGATTGAAATTTCGAAGATTTGTGTGAAAAGTAAGCGTGAAACAAAATATCAATCAAATGCAAGACTTGTTAAATATGGCGTGCCTCAAGGAAGTGTTTTAGGACCGCTACTTTTTATTATTTACATAAATGACCTCCCGAAAAATGTTTCACACCCTATGACATTATTCGCTGATGATAGCACTTTAATAATAGAATGCAATGAATTTGATGACAATGAAACCAAAATTAATGACGCTTTAAAAGAAACAATAATTTGGATGAATAGAAATAATTTAACCGTTTATTTAGATAAAACTTACATGATGAATTTTTATCAAAATATTTCAAAACTAGGCAATATAAACATTGAATATAATGGCAACAAATTTACGATATCCAGTATACAAAATTTCTAGGCCTAACTATAGACAGAACATTAGATTGGAAACAACAAATAAAAACTGTGAGAGACAAACTCTGCAAATATGCCTTTCTATTATCAAAACTAGCAAAAATCCTAAGCGAGGAAAACTCTCTAACAGCCTACCACGGTTTTGTTATGTCGACTCTGCGATATGGGATTATTTTTTGGGGAAATTCAACACACACAAAAATTGCTTTTAAGGCACAAAAACGGTGTATTAGGGCAATGTGTAAACTAAAAACAACAGATAGCTTCCAACCGTATTTCAAAAAGCTGAAATTGCTAACATTACCATCACTTTATATTTTCGAGATTGCTATTTTCGTAAAATTTAATCTGGAATACTTTGTTAAAGTCTCCACTACGCACAAAAAAAGTGTACGCATGCAACATCGCCATAGACTATGTTTACAAAAATCCATCACTGCATTAATGCATAAGAGTGTTTTTTGTATGGCCCGATTTATATACCAAACGATATTAAAGACATGCATGTAAATTTGTTTAAAACTTTATTATTATATATAAATTTTATTATAGCGTCATTGACTTTTTAGACGATAAAACAATTTAATTCATTCATAACATTGACATCCAATTCTAATAATTTTGACAAAGGTATTGTATTTAATTCTCCAAGACTTTGTTTCATTTCTTTTGATAATACTTAATTATAATTGGGTGTCTGCTAATTAATATTCATATGCCCATATTGGTAGAACATGGAGTGTACTGTTAACAAATTTTAAGACCTATTTATATTGTTTGACACATGTTCATGAATAAACGCTACTTTACTTTAAAAGCTGTAGTAAATAATCTAAACATCCCGGAATTATATTGGGTTTATAAAACTAAAAACTCCACATTACAATGGCTAAACTAAACAGACATATTACAATGACATTCATAATTTTAAATATCATAGAGCCACAAAAGAGATCCCCTACATTCTCCCTGGCTTCAGTTTTGGACATAATCTTCCAAGTAGTGAGGAGTACGATGTTCCCTGGTTGACCGACGTAGTGGGGCTCCTGACTCGCGCGTTTCAGACATGACTGAGTGACTACGTACTGATTCTGGTGTTGATGCACTTGGTCCTGGCTGTGGTTCAGTTGAAGCCCGATATTCTGCCTCTCGTTCAAAATGTTGAGTCCCAGGTTCAGTGCTCAGATCAGTTTCTTCACTCGGTGCAAGGTGTCTGTTTGAAACCGTTATGTCCCTCCCACTCTGTAGTCTAAATGAGAGTGAAGTGGATTCACTTCTTGTAATTCCACTTCTTCTACTATTGGATCGTACTTGCTAGATCTGACATTATTTTTAAGAGAGCTTTTTTGCCTGTCGCGATGGAGCGCGAATCTTCAAACAATTAGGTGAGTGGCAACACTATGTAAATTTATTTATCTATGGATGCAACTGATGTTAAAATTGATAGTCTATGGTTTCCAAAGATTTGTTTCCGGTGGTGCGTAAGAAAGCACATTTTTGTAAAGCTAGAATCGTGGACGGTGTGTGTTCCAATAAAACGCATCTGTTTTTGATATTCTGAACTATGTGGTGCGGATTCCCATCTGTGCTAATAGACGTGACTGTGTACTGGATTGTGACTGTGAAGTAGTCGTGTACTGGGAGCTGTACTGACAACGGCTGGCAGAGTGACACGTGGCGTCGTGCAGACACATGCTGGATATGAAAGCTAAGTGGATGGCTTGAGCTTGAATTTCTATTATTTACATAATTTGATAATGTATACAGTGGTCTGTGACTCGAGTAAGTCGATTGACTAGTTACTTACACATCGCACCATGCAGGGATGCAGTGTGTGGTCAGAGCGTCTTCTAATCACTTAAGCTTGTAGGTAGTTAGGTTAGGTGTGGGTTTCTGGCGTGTGGTCTAGAAACCTGTGGCCGCGGGTGGAGTGATACTAGGGGGTGTCGTAAGGAGCCCGCAAGGTTCGTTTATGGTGTCTCCTTGACCTTGTCATATAACTTAGGGGCCCATTCAATGGCCAAAGGACTTCTGTGTTTACAGTCGATCCTTCCACAGCGGTGTAAGGACTTTAGCCAGGGTGGTGTTACCACGCCTTAGCGGGCTAAGCCAGTTGGGCAACTTTCTATCAACACATGTTCTCTCTTTCTTTCATTTGATGATGAATTTTCTTCAAAAGTAGATAAGTAGTTAAGTTAGGGGTGGATTTCTTGTGTGTCATCTGGAAATCTGTGGCCACGGGTGGAGTGATACTAGGGGGTGTCGTAAGGAGCCCGCAAGGTTTGTTTATGGCGTCGCCCTGACCTTGTCACATAACCTATAGGCCCATTCAATGGCCAAAAGACCTCTGTGTTTACAGTCAATCCTTCCACAGCGGTGTAGGGACTTTAGCCAGGGTGGTGTTTACCAGGTCTTAGAGAGCTAAGCCAGTTGGGCAACTTTCTATTCACACACTTATCATTATTTCATTTGAATAAGAAGAGTTTTCTTAAGGTGGTAAAACCAACACAATTTCATACGATTTTATAATTGAATACATACCTAATTACAACAAAACAGACTTCTCAAATAAGGCTTAAAAAATCAACGAAAAATGTTGTTTCCGCATATGCAATAATATTAATCAAAAATTGTTTAATTATTACGCAATTAAAAGATCAAAAGTATTCAAAACTCACATGATTTTTGAGTGTATTAGTGAGATCTACAACCACATAGAAGTTCATGATAGGTGTACAAATACGTTTCATTCATAAAACTTTGTTCCGATTGTAGCACAAAACAATAACTTCGAATATTCTAAAATTTGTTATCGATATAAAAAGCAATTGCTAATGTTTCAATTTAAATTATTTTGAAGTAACTTCATTCAAAAAAAAAAACACTTTTCTCATAACTATTGGAAAAATCAGCGATCATATTTCTTAGAATGTATTTTTTTTGTTTATCACCGAACTTCAGTGTAAAGATTCGGAACGGTAGCGGCCGCCATGACAGTGTCAACATCAGACTTACATCGCCGCAGCCGATGAGCTTTGCATCGGGTGCAAAGAGTTATAAACGATCATTTCAAAAGTCGGACTCGTGGATGTACATCCACTAGGGATGTACCATAAAATTTTTATTTGGGCATGTCTTTGGAACGGAAGGTAGTACATACACCCTTTAGGGTTGTACCATAGGCGGTCAAAAATATATATATTTTTTTAATGTCAAAACTTTAACGGCCTGGATCTTCTAAACGGCTGGGGTTAGACCCATGTTGATACTTTTTGTTTGATCACTATCAAACAAAAAGTATCAACATGGGTCTAACCCCAACACTATGTTCCTGATGTTAGGGTTATGCTTTTAACATAGCGATGTACCACTAGGGATGTACTGTAACATATAGCTAGGCAATATGTTAGGTTTAGGTAAGGCTAGGTTTTATAGGTAGGTTAAAGGACTATTTATTCGTGTTTAGTTGGCAATCGATAACCTTTATGGATCGACATACGTCGCATTGACTGAATTATTTCGTGTTTTCCAAAAATAAATACAGATCGAGTATAAAAGATCTTTCAGACAAAACACGAGCAAGATTCCTCAGAGAGTCCGATTAGTGCGGACGTAGTTCTCCATATAAGAAGATTCCTTGGAGAGTCCGATTAGTGCGGATGTGCTTCTCCATCCATAAATTATTGAACAAATATAAGAAGCGAGTGCTCTACCAAATTTGGAGCTCCCCTCCCTTAATGCTCAGTTGATAACTAGGAAATATCAAATGAAAAAAGAAAATATACAAGAAGTCAAAAATAATAAAATTAGTATAATTATCATAAAATCCTCACGAGATCCCGAGTACATGGTGTGCGCACCACAATTGGTGGAGGCGCCGGGTAATTAATAATTGGCATTGCTGGAAGAGCGGTGTATTGACGAGTATATATAGCGCGAGAAGAGCGATATAACTATCCTGCCGGGTGCAAAAGAAGTGTATCCTGCCGGATGTCAAAGAGACGATTTTCTACAAACTTGTGACGTGGATACCAAAGAAAAGCTAAGTTTTTGCATATTTATTTAATAAAGTGAAAGATGGAGCGCTTTGATGGCCTCTCCACTGATATAACGGAATTTGAATTCCAATTTAAGAGCCTGGCTGTCATAAAAAAATGGTCAGACGACGAGAAAAAAGTAGCTTTAGGAAGCTACCTCATCGGTCCAGCATTATCATTCTTCCGACAAAAATTCACGGACGAGAAATCGTACGATGATTTAATGAAAGAGCTCAAAGCAGAGTTCCCTCCCGTCACAAACTATTTAGAATTGTTTTTTTGCAAAAATCAAGGGCAAGAAGACCTTCTCACGTATTTTTACATCTTGAGCGAAGTGGCTGATAAAGCAAAACTGACTGACGAAGGGATCTTCATCGAAAGATTCTTAAAATCAATTAATAATGGGGAAAAAATTAAATTAGCCACGAGTGTCTTCAACACTAAAGATGACTTGAAAAAAGCCCTTTTGCAATTAAGAAAAATATATACTCAAAATAATGAACCGCAACCACTCAATCTCCCCATTAAAATAGAAAGAATCATGCCTAATGTGTGTCAGACACTTCCTCCACCTAATCTTAATGTTCGTCCTCAGCGGCAAGAATTTCACCAAGGGGGAAATAATTTCAGACCGTAACAACAATTTGTCCCTCAAAACGTGCAACAGCGGTCTCCATATACTAATGCCTCCCCATATTTTTTAAGATATCCAAGAAGACAGGAGGCTTATCTAAATGCCAATGAAAGAAAGGAAGCATCGGTTTCGTCCGCAAATTATGAAGAAATCCCCAAAAATCAAAATGTGAAGCCAACGAGTCTTCACTATGAACCGTTTATTAAGGTCAGTGTAAATAATTTCAATAACTCAGTGAATTACGCATTGTGCGATAGTGGTGCATCGGTCAGCTGCGTGTCTCAACGCCTAATTTCTTCGTTGGGTACAGAAATCACCGAAGGTGAAGATTTCTTCATAAGAGCTGTCAATGGTGTTATGTTGGACACTAAAGGGAAAGTGAACCTAAATTTAGTGATAGATTCTGTTCTGTTTAATCATTCATTCGTCGTGATTGATGGCATACAACAAGATATTATTTTAGGTCAAGATTTCTTCCAAAAATTTCATGCCGTCATGAACTTTAGTGAAAATTTCATAGAATTTGACAATAAATGTCATGCCCAATTTGTAGATAAAGAGTCTTTGGAAAACATAGATTCTTTATCAAATTCGATCTCCATGGTTGAATATAGGTCAGAGATAGAAAAAAGTTCACAATTGTCAAAAAGTGATTATCTTTACTTTTGTAACCTCACTGCGAAGAATGAAAACTATTTATGTAATGACTTTCTTGACCATACATCGGATGAAAACCAACTTGTCAAGCTTGATGTCAATCAAGATCTAACATCTGATAGGGACCAACTTGAATTAAAAAATAATGAATTAGGAAATTGTAACTAAGGGGACGTCGAGATACAATTGAATGATGATTTTCCCGTGCATAAAGCACCATATCAAACTTCTCCAAAACAAAGGGTAACGAAAACCTTAGGAGAACAAATGGATGAATTTAATATGAAAGATGCAGAAAAAGGAACAGATAAGTATGTAAAGAACTGTTTAGTAGGCCAGGAAAGAAAGGTTAATGCTATAACTAATTTACAGCCTGGGACCGTCGACGAATCGTTTGATAAAATCGGTTTAGATTCATTGGTGTGTTACGCTTACAATACTAGTAAACAATCATCAACTAGAATATCACCTTATACACTTATGTTCGCACGGGAACCCCAACTTCAGTTTGATTTGGATTTGAATATAAATGATAACCATTTTTCAAATAATTTGGCTGATAGGATGGAGAGTGTAAATGCGTTTCGTCAAAAGGCTCTGCTCAACATACGGAAGGCACAACTTTATGAAAAAAGGCAATATGATAAGAAAGCCAAACAAATAAATTTTCAACATGGTCAATTAGTTATGATTTATGTGCCCAATAGAATAACTGGAAAAGTACAAAATTACGTCGATTATATAAGGGTCCATTCCAGATTGTCAGAAGAGTCTCTGATACGAATTATGTAATAAAGAAAATAGGTACAAATAGATATAGAGACATTGTGCATGTAAATAGATTGAAACCTTTTCATTCACGAGTTTAATTGTTTATATAATTATTTATTTTATTTGTAAAAAGCAAACATGTCATGTATATAAATTAGTTTCATTATTATATGACTACTGTATTGTATAGTAATAGATGTATATTTTGTTACATGTGACGATACTGCGAAGACAAAGAGGCATGAAGATTTTATAATTAAATGATGTATCGATAAATCTGTGGGTCCGGTGAATAACGATATAAT
Organism: Ypsolopha sequella; assembly: GCA_934047225.1. Classification (NCBI taxonomy): domain Eukaryota; kingdom Metazoa; phylum Arthropoda; class Insecta; order Lepidoptera; family Ypsolophidae; genus Ypsolopha; species Ypsolopha sequella. Next base: position 132,427 of record CAKOHE010000068.1, read on the forward strand.
TAAAGTTATATCCAAAACAATTTTCTTAGCTTAAGATAAAGTATTTTTTTTTCTCTATCGAATGGTGTATCAGGATCTAAGATATCTCAATAAACAACTGAGATAGGGCTTTGTAATAATGGTTTATGTGCTAAAATAATACGTGCAGCATGATATAACTTCAGTTAAGTTCCATATTAAATTAATTATCAACTACATGTTTCGTTTATAAGGGTATAATATACTTAAATCAGTATTCAATTTTGTAATCTTGGTGAAAGACGATTTAATTGGAAATACAACTTTTATCCCGAAATTAGATGCGTTTTTTTTTTCGGTGAAAAGAGGATTAATTTTAATTGTATCCTTATTTACTACAAAAAATTAGTTGCAATCGTGACAACAGACATAAGTCCGACAGGCGAGCGGGTGAAGAAGGATATATTTGAAATTATACCTATTATCACGAAATTGAATGAGTATTTTTTTTCGGTGAAAAGAGGTTTAATTTGATTTGTATCCCTATTTACCAAATAAAATAAGTCACATTTGTGAAAGCAGATATAAGTCCGACAGGCGAGCGGGTGTTTGAGGGCCAAGGGCGGGTGTTTTTGTGCGTACGCGCTCCAGTGCCAATGGTTACTTTAGGAGGGGAAGACGTGTCGCAGCTCTGCATAAATTCGTATTTATGCTCTCTTCTCAAGTGAGTTATACCATTAATCACAAATATTTTTTGCCGTACCATAATGTATCTTTTAAATATAATTAGATCGTTTTTCTCATAACATTGAAATTATATCACTTTTCACATAGAATAAACTGATGCATACTGTAAAACCTTACCGTATTCTATAAAAGTTCGCGCGCGCTTTGCCTATAGTTTTCAAGCATTTTGTATTATTAATAAATAAAATCTAATTGAAACTATCTACATAACTCTGCTACTAAAACCTAGCATGAGTATTAAAAGGTACCTTTGTACTCGTATGGAATATATTTTATATATATTATTTATTTTTTGACAGAATGAAACCAACAAGAAGCTCAAAAATTATTCAGATGCTAAATAAAAACACGGAGGATGTTAAAAATAATCCGATAATATTGTATAACGCTGAAATAAATTTAAAAGATCCTGATATCACAATAATATGTAGAGATTTGTTAATAGAAATAATATCAAATATTAACATTGTTACCGACCAAATATTATCTGAACAAGGTGATTCTGACTACTCATTGCCAAGTTCAGACGACTATATTCCCAATAGCTATGAAGAAACTTCTTCATCTGATAATGATGCCAATAGAAAGCACTTCAAAAGTAGACGCATATGTGCTTCCCCAGACAGCAGCATCAGTAATATATTCTCACCATCTCCTCAGCACCATTTTTAGTAGAAAAAGATTTACATAATTTTAAAAACAGGCAGGAAAATTTAGAAAATGAAGATATGATAGAAGTTGAAAATATGCTCTTGGATACAACCAAAGACGCTAATATTACAACCGGAAACTGTCACAATTCACAATCCATCTTAGATGTCATTCCTAGTGGTGCTATCGACAGACTCGAGATTTCAAGACAGACAGGAAAACTTACACAATCAGGATATGGCAGAAGTTGAATTGGGTATTACTGCAGAGCAGTTCTGGGAAAAAGAAGGAATGTCTTCCTTCTTTTGGAAGGAATGGAAAGAAAAGGAAACCTAGACAAGTGTTAAAAGAAACTAGAGCAGACAGGAAAAAGAGAAGCAATTTGAGGAACATGGGAATGGCGTACACAACTTTCACTGGCAAATATGTAAAAGAAAGAACGATGAAGCCATTGGAAACGTGTAAAAGGAAGTGTGGTGAGAGAATATCGGAAAGCTTCCGTAAAAACGTATTTAATTACTACTGGACATTAGGAAGTTACAACGAAAGAGTAAATTATGCGTCTAAATTTGTTATAGTACAGAAAAAAATTCTACTAGGCTTTATACCACAGGAAAGAGACAAAGAGAGTTTGCAAATAAATACGAACTTTCCTTCGCGAATGAACATCATCCTATTTGCAAGGGATGTTTATTGAAAACTCTTGATGAAACTGACAAATTTTTGCAAATACTGTGCAAAAAGATGCAAGAGACAGATGGTGTTATCCAGAATTCAGTCAAAGGATGTACACCGTGTCTGAACAAACTCGACGCAAACCAACTTGAAGAAGCTAAACAACACATATTGTCTTTTCCATCATACGAAAGTCATTACGGTAGAAGTAAAACTACCAAGAAATTTTTGGCCAATGGTTTGAATATTGATAAAATGTATAAAGAGTTTTTGAGTACATCGACGGTCTACAAAAAATTAATAAAACCGCATACACACAGGTTTTTGAAGCGCAAAACTTATCATTTAAGAGTCCGAAACTAGACACTTGTGTAAAATGTGATACCTTGAAAATGAAAATAGACATAGCTTAATCTGAAGAAGACAAATTGGCGTTCTCTCTATTGCTAAGAGACCACCACGAACAAGCACAAATTGCATATGACATGAAAACACTTGACAAATACGTTTCTTGTACAGCGAATGACAATATGGTACTGTCTTTTGATCTACAGCAATGCCTTCCTACACCAAACTTAACAGCTGTCCCAACATTTTATAAGAGATAGTTGTACACATACAACCTTACAATAAAAAACCTAACAAACACAAAATCTTATTGCTACATGTGGCATGAAGCGATAGCTGCTCGTGGAGCCAACCAAATAGCGTCGTGTATCTACAATTTCATACATAATGTTCATGCTGCCATCAAAAAAGCGAAAAAGCATACGAAATTACGTATTCATCATCCAAGAGATTGGTACCAACTTGTGAGAACAACCTCGAAAAAATATGAGGTGATTGAGATGAACCAAAATATGTTTTATGAGTTCTGAGCATTACTGAAATCTTGTTACAACATAAGAAAATATAATGAAAACCAAGAAAGATTTTATTTCAAAGATGTTAAGTGGATGAGATATACCAAAAGGTCATATCCACGCGTGGAATATAAACAGGAATTAGGTGAAAATTCTTACAAGACACTTGATTGCAAAAAACATAGACATAAATATGATGAGCCAATCCACAAGGAAATGTCATATAATGATTTCTTACCTATTTCCAATGAAAAAAAGAAGGACCTCATGTCTCTTTTAGACCTTATAGATGAAAGTGTAAGAGACTTCTACCTGAATTTGAAATCGTGTGCTGATGTCGCAAACGTAGATCCAGATTTGGAGGAGCAATTATTTAACGATGAGTCCGAAATGTGATGAGTAGACTGTAGTATGTCTTTATTCAGGGGTCTTTATTATTTCACATTAGAATTTATTGTTTATGTTATGTACCTTGTTATTTCATAATTATAATTTAACGGGGCATTAAGCATGTTGGATTTAGTTTTATGAAGGCAAACTTACTTAAAACTGATGATAATCCTATGTTGATTGCATATTGTCGTACTTAGATAAGTTTATTATTTCAGATTCGAATTGTTTTTATCTCGTTATTTCATTCTACTTTAACGGGGCAATTAATTGCGTATTGTCGTATTTGAATTTGATAAGTTTAGTATTTTAGGTTCGAATTGTTTTTTTACGTATCTCGCATTCAAATTTTGTTTTTAACAGGGTGTTTAAGCATGTTAAATTAGGTTTTTTTTATTTTTATGAAGGCGAATGGTATTTAAGACTGATAACACGTAACAATTTTTCGCAAGAATTATGTGTTAAGTGATTTAATTTAATAAATACTTGTTAATTTACCAATATTTGTTTTTATTTCACAAATGACACACCAATGTAATTACCTGATGACACAATATAATACACGTCTTGTCAAAAGTTCATGTTTTAATTTATCAGACTTGTAATAATGATTTCAAATAGTTAACAAAGACATTTTGCATAAAAAAAATCGCATTTTTTATGTAGTGTAAAATGATTTATCTAATTTAATGCGATATTCACAATAATCACATAAAATTTGTTTTGTGAGTAAGGGCTTAATTCAAATTCAAACGCAGATATTATTGAAATTAATAAAGCTAAAACAGTTAGATAAACAAAATAAAATACTTTAATATTAGAAGTTTTCTGCTGCAGTAACTTTGGTGTTATAAACTAAACAAATTCTTTTTAATGATTTTTTTACCGCCAAAACTTTTTTATTTATGCTCTCCTGTAAAATCAGTATTTTACACATAAACCGTTATTCACCGGACCCACAGAAATATAGTAACAAATTTAAGGCGAGATGTCATCAAATAAGGTAACAAAAAAATTTTATATTTTATTGTATGTTTCGTCAAAGTGATAGTTATAGGCTATTTCCAGAGGAGCTTTACAGATATAAGAGCGGGTCACAAAGCTATAGGTAAAATATCTTTATTTATTTACTTAAGGATTTAGGGATCAATAGGAAGACTGGCTGCTCTGTGAGAACTCGCTTAAAGGAAATAATTTCCATTCGCGAGGTATATTGATCTAATATACACTCTCACATTCTAGGTCACTTCAACCAAATAGGGTTTTTTTTTATAAAATTTCAATTTTGCTTAAGTAAATAGACACTTGAGACTCGCAAGAGCTAAGAAGCAGCAGTTTCATGTTAAGACTCCTCTAGAAACAAAAACTTTGCTTTGTATAAATGAGAAGTTAATAACAAATTGATGATGACATAACAATTGTTGATTTTGATTTTCAACTTAGAAATAATTTCAAAAAAAATAATTAACACCATCTTTGTGTCGAAAGATTTTTTTTTTGCTTGGATGGAAGAATATTAGTTATTCTTAGCGACATTATTTGTCCTCATGATGGATTAAATTTTCATTTCATATTACTAATAATTTATTATTTTGAATTGTATAAAAGCAGAGATAGGTTATGAGATTTACCAGGACTTCAACCCTAAAATAAGACGTTGGTTCATTATCTGAATGAACTTGATCTTTGTTTATTTGAGGTAGCTTTGGACTTTAAAGAGACTAGACTGGATGGGTCGATCTTTTCAGCAGGTTTTGGTCGGCTAAGCTACTTTGTAATCTTTACTTTGAGTTTTGACTCTAACTTAAGATTTTAAGGTATCTGCCTGCAGTGAAGGCCATCCACCCATTGTAATGTCCCTGCACTTTTAGGTAGTTAGGTAATTTTGTAAAGTAAAATTTTGTTTGTATTTTACAAACAAAATTTTTCTCATTAAGGGGGGAGATGTAACATATAGCTAGGCAATATGTTAGGTTTAGGTAAGGCTAGGTTTTATAGGTAGGTTAAAGGACTATTTATTCGTGTTTAGTTGGCAATCGATAACCTTTATGGATCGACATACGTCGCATTGACTGAATTATTTCGTGTTTTCCAAAAATAAATACAGATCGAGTATAAAAGATCTTTCAGACAAAACACGAGCAAGATTCCTCAGAGAGTCCGATTAGTGCGGACGTAGTTCTCCATATAAGAAGATTCCTTGGAGAGTCCGATTAGTGCGGATGTGCTTCTCCATCCATAAATTATTGAACAAATATAAGAAGCGAAAGCTCTACCAAATTTGGAGCTCCCCTCCCTTAATGCTCAGTTGATAACTAGGAAATATCAAATGAAAAAAGAAAATATACAAGAAGTCAAAAATAATAAAATTAGTATAATTATCATAAAATCCTCACGAGATCCCGAGTACATGGTGTGCGCACCACAATACCATAAAAATTTCGTTTTGGCCTTATCTTTGGAATGGAATGTAGTACCTACACCCTTAAGTGTTGTACCATAGGGGGTCAAAAATATATATTTTTTTAAATGTCAAAACTTTAACGGCTTGTATCTTCTAAACGGCTGGGGTTATATCCATGTTGATGGGTGTCTAAAAAAAGGTCTCGCCGAGATCTACCCCGTCGATGCGACGGGTAGATAGGTACTATAGCAGCGTTCAGAACAGCCGAAGTCACTTTTTGAATTGAAATTTGATAATTATTATCCAAAATCGTTGGCTGCGACCGACCACGCCTGATTGTCTAATACGGACAAAGCGGCAACGTTTGGCATCGATTTACATGAATGAATAAACTCACACTTTGACAAAACAGACAAAGCAGTGTGCGTATCAGTTTGACAACTTATTTAAATATGAAATATTTGAATGCATATTAAAGCAAAGGGATTTCACATTTATTTATTAATCCAAAGCGACGTGAAATAAATCACTTTATCCGCAAATCAACTCAATTAATACCCAAAAGCAACAATAACAGATATAATCATTAATTTTTTCTAGTTTCTTAGAGCGTGGCCCCATCTAACATTCTGAGCTCATTTCTGTTTATGGCTTTACCACCTTAATTAAATATTAAATCAACTTAGACATTATCGAAATCGACTTAGACAGTATGCTACCATATGCTTATAGGTAGGCTATTGCTTTCTACAAAGAGTGCTCTAAATTGTAATGAATATTGACAACCTGAATTATAGACCGTTCTTATACACAGTTTAATTGAGAGTCCTAGTGGTTTTACCCAGGTAGAATCATACTCTGTTTCCAATTACAGATGGAGATCACCGTGCTGAGGGGTCGTGCACAACATCCTGCGTGGAGACAGTCTGATAATCTTCTCACATAGGTTTACTTAAGCAAAGCAGATGAGAGAGTATAACATGGTAAACCTCTTTGCTAACTAAGATACAGAATCGTTTCGCGACATTGGCTTCTGTGAGCCAGGTTGACAATGACTTGCCATTGGAAGAACGTCTAGAATGAGTGAACATTCTTTCATGAGGGGTACAACCTGTTGAGGTACATAACAGTGATCGGATGGAATGAAGGGCTTGGGTGAGTACATTCTCCCAAGCTGTTATAGGTAAATTTTGCGTCTTTAAAGCGAGTTGTGCTTTCCAAATTATTCCATTGTACCTCTGTGTCTGCCCATTTCCTTGCGGGTTATACGGAGATTATTATTATTATTATTAAATAATAAATAAAACATTTTATTATTATAAATATATTATATTTAACCTTTATGAGCTTTTTATTAATACTGTTATTAAAACAATTAAAAAAATTATTATTACTCGATATATTTCGGCCCTCGGTATGAGGCCGTCATCAGTCGAATGTAAAAAAATTTTTTATGACATATAATTTAGGTATAATAATAAAAAATAAAGAGTAAAAGTGACACTGGTAAACAATTTTAGTTTTAAACTATTTTCTAAAAAATAACAAAGTAGGTTTCTCTAAAAATTATGTTGGTTATTTTTGATATTATTTAATCACTGCTCTTCTTGGATGATCGATGATGGTGGTTGGGTGGTTGTGTGATGTTGTTGGTGTTTTTACTAGAAAATTTGAGCGGTCTAATTCGTCGGTCGGTCGGGTCATGTCTGTCAGTGCTGTCTGTTGAGTCCAGGTCCATAATGAGCACCAAGTGACCAGATATATGACGTCTCCCAGGTTCTTAGGTCTATGTCAGTTAATGGTGGAGTGAATGATTTAATGATTCGAACGGAGAAGCAGTCGTTGAAGGTGACGTTGTGTAAGCGTGTGTGTGTGGGAATGGGTAGGACGTTGTTTTGTATAGTTGATGTATGTCTGTGGTTGTTCATCCGGATGTGTAAGGCGTTTCTGGTTTCACCTACGTAGAATGCCGGGCAATGTCGGCATTCTAGTAGGTAAATACAATTTTTGGTTGTACATGTTGTGTTGGGTTGTGTTTTGTAGGTGCTGGTAGTGTGGTGAGTATTGATATGTGTAGAAGTGTTAATCATGGTGCATGTTTTGCAGCGTGGCCGTCGGCAAGGGGATGTTCCAGGAGATGAGTTGCTGGGGTTGTTGGGGATGGTGAGTTGTTGTGTCTTGTTGAGTGTGCATTTAAGGTTTCGGTTCTGTCTATAACATATCTGAGGAGTATTAGGTAGTAGGTGTTTTGTTTCGTCGCTTTGTCGAAGGATGGGTAAGGAGTCTTTGATCAGTGTTTTGAGTTTATGACTGCCGTGAAAATATGTGGTGATGAGTCGTGTTTGGTTGGTTGGTTTTGCATGTCTGTTGTTTCTATGGAATCTTGGTCTTTGGTGTAAGTGTTTTTGTAGGAACTGGTTTGGGTAGTTTCTGTTGAGAAGTGCTTTATGAATTGTGTTATGATAGTTGTTTAGTGAATTTGTGTTGTTGCAGATCCGACGGCCACGGAGTGAAAGAGAATACGGAATGGATTTTTTAATATGTGCCGGATGACAGCTGTGGAAGTCTAGATATTGTAGTTTGTTAGTGGGTTTGAAATGGACGGAAGTGGAGATATGGTTGTTGTTATTTATGGTTAATTCTACGTCGAGAAATATGATGTTTTCAGATGAAATTTCGTGGGTGAATTTTAATGAAGTATGATTGTTTAGGCGGTTTAAAAAGTCAGTCAGGGTGTTTCTGTTGTGTAGCCAGATCATAAAAATATCGTCTATGAATCTCCTCCATACGAGGGGTTTCAGAGGCTCTGTGGCTAAGAAGGTTGACTCGATGCTTGCCATGAAGATGTTAGCATAGCTGGGAGCCATCCGAGTTCCCATAGCTGTTCCTTTTGTTTGATGGTAGAATTGATTTTCAAAGCAGAAGAAGTTATTTTTGAGGATTATGTCTGAAAGTGTGATGATGAAGTCGGTAGATGGTTGATGGGGCACAGGGCGGTTGTTTAAATGGGTGCGAAGGGATGAAAGGCCTATGTCATGAGGGATGTTTGTGTATAATGAGATGACATCAATGGTGACGAGAAGTAAGTTAATGTTGGTGGGCAGTTGAAGAGAATTTATTATTTCAAGAAAGTGGTTTGTGTCTTTGATGTATGATGGAAGTTGTTTTACTAAGGGTTGAAGGTGATAGTCTACATAAGCGGAAATGCGTTCGGTGGGTGAGTCATATGATGCTACGATGGGTCGACCTGGATTGTTAGTTTTATGAATTTTAGGTAGCATGTAAAAATGGGGAGTCCTCGGATGGTTGGGGAGCATGAGTGCCATGTCAGCCTCAGATAGACCTTCTGTTTCTCCCCTCGTATGGAGGATATTTCGGATGATGTATACAATCTGGTCACACGGGTCACTTGGTGCAGGTTTGTAAAAAGTTGTATCAGTTAGTTGTCTCAGTCCTTCATTTGTATAGTCCAATTTATTCATTACAACCGTGGCCGAACCTTTGTCTGCTGGTAATATTATAATATCTGGATTATTTTTAAGTTTTTTTAATGAATCTTTTTCTTTGAACGTTAAATTTTGAATGGGGTCTTGTAGCGTGTTTATGTAATGATCATCGGATAGTTTGGCTAGGATGTTGGTTATAAAGATTTCTAGGGGATGGTTAGGAGGGAGTGGTGGTGGTTCGTTTTGGGAGTTTGGTTTAAATGGTTGCAACGCTGCGTGTGTTGGGATATTGTTTTGGTGTTGGTGTGTCTGCCAGTAATGCTGCCATTTTAATTTTCGACCGAAACGTACAAAGTCGTTAACTAATTTGATGCGATTTAATTTTTCTGTGGGACAAAATGTCAGCCCCTTGTTCAGTATTGATTTGTCAGAGTTGGTTAGTTGTAGAGACGACAAGTTTACTATTGTTTCTGAACAGTTATTTTGGCAAGTTTGAATTTGGGGTGGAGGGGGCATGCCGAATGGATTAGACAGGTCGGTTGGTGTTAGATTAATATTTTTAAGTGTGATGATTTGGTGATGCTGCAGAGGTAATTTTATATTTCTTGATCTGTAGAAATCTTGAAGGTCTGAAATTTTTCTTGACAGTCTGGTGTTTTCATTAAATAGTCTTATTTTTGCAGTTGATAGGATGTTTTGGATATGTAGAAATAAATGTGGGTAGGCAATGAGGCTAATGGTAAGAAGATCATTGAGAATATTTTTATGATGAGTGCATAGATGTAGGTATTGTGTGTAGAGAATGTGTGTTGTGTGGAGTGCGTTAATGAGGTTAATTGTTATTATATTTGGTCTTATTATAGGTGGGATGGCTTCTAGTCCAAGTTTAGGAATCAATCCTTTTGGTGCAGCGCCAATTTCTATGCACTTTCCGAGATATTGTAGATGGATTAAGTATTGACCAAGTTTGTTTGCATCTTTTTTGATTTTGTTCAGTATTTCTTTCATTAAGGATGTGAGAAAGAAGGTTTCAGAATAGTTTATGGTTTGATTTTGAGTGGACTTTGATGACAATTTTCTTTCAAGGTTATGTAAGAAGGAAAAAATAATATAATAAATACGTGGTTACTCTGAAGAATGCAGGGAAGAGCAGTGATTATGAAGCGACAAAAAGATCACTCTTATTTAAACGTAGAAAGCAAAAACTGGAACACAAAATATAAAATATAATAGATAAGTCAGTTCTTCTTCACTAAACCGAGTCTTCAGAATCAGTTCTTCTGGATTATTCATCAAACTTTCAGAAGCAATCCAAGCATCCGACTATTGCAACGTACCGATGATTGCAATGTAGTGATTGCTCCGCTCGGAAGACGCTCACAGGCTGGCGAATAACTCCACTCTAGTGCTTATATTCTCGCTGAAGTCGCTACTGGATGCAGTATCAACGTAATCATAATGTTGGCTTTGTTATTCTTAAAACTTGTGATAATATATTATGTGTGGTGCACTTATTGTTTTCTTCGTGTGGCTGTTCGCATATGCGATCAAAACGTTTATAAATATATTATATTTAACCTTTATGAGCTTTTTATTAATACTGTTATTAAAACAATTAAAAAAATTATTATTACTCGATATATTTCGGCAACTTCCATCATACATCAAAGACACAAACCACTTTCTTGAAATAATAAATTCTCTTCAACTGCCCACCAACATTAACTTACTTCTCGTCACCATTGATGTCATCTCATTATACACAAACATCCCTCATGACATAGGCCTTTCATCCCTTCGCACCCATTTAAACAACCGCCCTGTGCCCCATCAACCATCTACCGACTTCATCATCACACTTTCAGACATAATCCTCAAAAATAACTTCTTCTGCTTTGAAAATCAATTCTACCATCAAACAAAAGGAACAGCTATGGGAACTCGGATGGCTCCCAGCTATGCTAACATCTTCATGGCAAGCATCGAGTCAACCTTCTTAGCCACAGAGCCTCTGAAACCCCTCGTATGGAGGAGATTCATAGACGATATTTTTATGATCTGGCCACACAACAGAAACACCCTGACTGACTTTTTAAACCGCCTAAACAATCATACTTCATTAAAATTCACCCACGAAATTTCATCTGAAAACATCATATTTCTCGACGTAGAATTAACCATAAATAACAACAACCATATCTCCACTTCCGTCCATTTCAAACCCACTAACAAACTACAATATCTAGACTTCCACAGCTGTCATCCGGCACATATTAAAAAATCCATTCCGTATTCTCTTTCACTCCGTGGCCGTCGGATCTGCAACAACACAAATTCACTAAACAACTATCATAACACAATTCATAAAGCACTTCTCAACAGAAACTACCCAAACCAGTTCCTACAAAAACACTTACACCAAAGACCAAGATTCCATAGAAACAACAGACATGCAAAACCAACCAACCAAACACGACTCATCACCACATATTTTCACGGCAGTCATAAACTCAAAACACTGATCAAAGACTCCTTACCCATCCTTCGACAAAGCGACGAAACAAAACACCTACTACCTAATACTCCTCAGATATGTTATAGACAGAACCGAAACCTTAAATGCACACTCAACAAGACACAACAACTCACCATCCCCAACAACCCCAGCAACTCATCTCCTGGAACATCCCCTTGCCGACGGCCACGCTGCAAAACATGCACCATGATTAACACTTCTACACATATCAATACTCACCACACTACCAGCACCTACAAAACACAACCCAACACAACATGTACAACCAAAAATTGTATTTACCTACTAGAATGCCGACATTGCCCGGCATTCTACGTAGGTGAAACCAGAAACGCCTTACACATCCGGATGAACAACCACAGACATACATCAACTATACAAAACAACGTCCTACCTAGGGTTTGCACTATTCGTTTAATTTTACTATTCGAATAAAATGAATACTTCTAGAGCCAAATATTCGAATATTCGGATATTCGAATATTTTTAAACATTGATTGAAAACAATACAATATCAATTCAAAACAAACAAAAGCAGCTAGACTGTGGTTTGGTTTGATTGCTGCATAATTTTATTCAAATAAAATCAAGTATTTTAATTATTTTTCTTGTTTGTGTTAACACAAGTTAACACAACACAGATGCGTGCGCGCTGTCGCTGGCCGCGTGACTGACTGAGTGAACGAACGAACGAGGCTGAACGAGTAAATGAACACAAGGTGGGGTGGGACTCAGGGGCAGAGTAAGAATAAGACCAAAAACAAAAACTTTATTATTATTCAACTATTCGAATAATTTAAATGAATTATTCGAATTTGAAATTGGAGCGGATATTCGAATAAAATGAATATTCGAATATTCGAATTGCAAACCCTAGTCCTACCCATTCCCACACACACACGCTTACACAACGTCACCTTCAACGACTGCTTCTCCGTTCGAATCATTAAATCATTCACTCCACCATTAACTGACATAGACCTAAGAACCTGGGAGACGTCATATATCTGGTCACTTGGTGCTCATTATGGACCTGGACTCAACAGACAGCACTGACAGACATGACCCGACCGACCGACGAATTAGACCGCTCAAATTTTCTAGTAAAAACACCAACAACATCACACAACCACCCAACCACCATCATCGATCATCCAAGAAGAGCAGTGATTAAATAATATCAAAAATAACCAACATAATTTTTAGAGAAACCTACTTTGTTATTTTTTAGAAAATAGTTTAAAACTAAAATTGTTTACCAGTGTCACTTTTACTCTTTATTTTTTATTATTATACCTAAATTATATTTTATTATTATTATTTATTTAATATAAAAGTATAACATCACAGCTTATGCTAAATCGCTATACTATAAAAATAAAAATAAACAGTAATTGTAAAAACTTTACACAAACAATAACAAAAACAAATAAATTTACACATTTAAATTATAATCTAAGCCTTTCATAATTCTCTCTCGCAGAACGCCATGTTTTGGTGTTTACGAGCTCTCAGGTAGTTGCCTGGTACAAAGAGACGACAGACTTTGTTCACAAGATGCGGACAGTCAGTGTTTCCACGCAAAATTTGGCACACGGTAACTAGCTGCTCACAATTACGCCTAACCTCTAGAGAGTTATAACCTAGCATCCCTAAGAGGTACTGTGTTGGGTACATAAAGGGGTAATAACCGTATATCCTCTTGAAAAGAAATCGTAGAAAAGCCTTTTGTACTTTCTCCAACAGAAGCCTGTATTTAGATTCACTAGGACTCCAGACAACAGCTCCAGCTTCGATTTTGCTCCTCACTAAGGCTGAATAGAGAAGTTGTATGGCAGCCGGATTTGTGAACTCTCTGGCATTTCTAAAAACGAAGCCTAACCTTCGATAGCAGTTGGTGGCTAGGGTCTGTATGTGCTCACGGAATGTGAGACCTGTATCAAAGGTAACTCCTAGGTCTTTGATGTTATTGACGCGTACAATTGCTTCAGGCCCTAGCGTGTAATTTGCGTTTGTGGGTTGGTGAGCCCTAGTGAACGACATACAATAGCATTTGCTGAAGTTAAAGTGCAGTTTGTTTCGTAAGCTCCAGTTATAAACAGCATTTAAATCCCTCTGTAGTAAGTCACAATCTGACACTCGACCCACTTTTAGGATTAACTTCAGGTTATCCGCATACAACAAACAGGAAGCATTCTCGAGTATAGTCTCCAAGTCATTAATCATTATTACAAATAATAATGGTCCAAGAATCGAGCCTTGACTTACACCTGACCTAGTGTGGTACGGTGCAGAGATATAACATCCATATTTAACGTACTGATGGCGATCCCGAAGATAATCAGCCATAAATTTAAGAAGGCCTGGAGCAAATCCTATGGCACTTAGTTTTTCCAGGAGGACGTCATTATCGACTTGATCAAAAGCCTTCCTGAAATCAAGATAGGCTACGTCCACCTGGAATCCCTGGTCCATGTATCCGGATATTGTATCAACGAGTGTCAGTAACTTCGTATCTGTTGATCGACAACTCCTGAATCCATGCTGTGAGTCTGAAAGGTATGGCTGGATCTGAGGGCGTAACTTGGTGTGCAAGACAGTTTCAAAAACTTTTGCTGTCGAGCAAAGGTTAGCAATAGGGCGATAGTCTTCCACACGGCAGCGGTCTGATGTTTTGGGAATCGGACTCACACGTGAGAGCTTCCACCGCGATGGGTATTTTCTACTCGACAGTGCTAAATTAAACAAATAACACAGTGGGGAAACAAACACATCCGCAAATTCTTTCAGAATAAAAGGCGGTACGTTGTCTGGACCTATAGAGCTGCTAAGTTTTCCAAGAGCTAATTTCACATCTCGTTCTGAAATGAGTGTGACGTTAATAAGATTAGCAGTTGGGTTAACGTCAGCTTCATTTATTATATTTGCGTTTAGTGACGGTGATTCAGGCAAAAAAACACCAGAGAAAAACTCCGCAAAAGCAGCCGCTGCTGCCGCACCAACACATTCATTCCCTGCATGTTACCCTGGGCTCAAATCCTCCTTTTGACTTAAGGTCAGCCACATGCTTCCAGAAAGCACGAGGGTTTGCGTTTATGTTGGTTTCTATACTACGCACACAGTTATTATATGTTTCGGCAAGTTTTGATTTTAATCGGGCTTTGGCTACACTAAAAGCATCGTAAACAGCTTTGTCTTTCGTTTTCTTCCATTTGCGGTGCAGCGAGGCTTTGACGTTGATATCGTAGATCAAGCCACCCGTAAACCATACTGGATATCGTCTCTGACTACTCCTAGATCTTATCTTTTTCGGCATAGTCTCATTGAAAACACTGTACAGTGTATCATAGAAGATATCCACGGCAACATCGACATCCTCACACTGATACACAGCTTCCCATGAAACTTGACAGATTAACTGGTAAAAAAGAACAAAGTCTCCTTTAGCAAACTTCCAATCTTGAGCAGAATCAATGTTACTTGAATCAAGTCTACTGGATTGTTGAACACCATGAGTTGACGGGATCGGTATGTCCAGCGGAGGGTGGTACGCATCAGTATGCTCAACCAGACCGGTATCAGACGAACGTACTATTACCCCTCCCAGGGCCTCCGGCGCCAGCACCACATCTAACTTACCACCACGTGCAATCATCACCTCGTTCCTCTCAGTTATACCCATAAAAATACCCATAATAGTTGGAAATATTCATTGAGGCGCTATTCAAGTTCAAATCTCCCAAAATTATTACAGTACTATAAATTTTTGAAAATCTATCTTCAATTAAACAAAACCAGTTCAAATAGATCTGATCAGAGGATTTAGGATGAATATAAATTACCCATACTACATAATCTACATTATCAAACGAAAAGGATGCCCAGAGATCTTCACCTTCTTCGGTTTCTAGGTCTCGGCGTTGCCTCAAAGAGATGCCTGGACGTGCAGCCAATAGTACTCCACCACACGAGGGGGGGGGGGTCCCGTCTTAAAATGGTCCAGCCTCCTTCGGTAATTTCGGCATCTTCAATAGACTCATCCAGGTTACTTTCCGTAACAGCTAAGATATCTTGCTCAACCAACAAAAGATTTTGTCACCAGTATTTAAGTTTAGTCCTTAGGCCTCTAACATTTTGGTACAGTACGCTTAAGGCTGGCTTATCGCGTTTTTTATTGTTGGGAGTTCTGGCCACTATTTCTCTGCCTTCGAAAGGGAGTCCACGGCTTAACACGAGCATTATCAGGCCAAACATCCGGGTCAAGGCATCTGCTGTAATGTTCAATCGGCACACAAATTTTGTAGGATTTATATTGTCTCTTCGGAGTGAGTTCATCAACCGTGCAAGTTTCGCCTGGAAATAATTCAGAGACTCTTTTGTCGTATTAATAAGGCAGTAGGTAAAACAAATTTGAAGGCTTTAATTTTAGTTTGTGCAGTCAAAACTAAATTTTTTCCAAAGTAAATTTAGCTTCTGTTTCTTATCCGATCCGAAAAATCTTTCATTGGCCTCTGTTTAGTTGATATTTTCTGTTATAATTTTAACTTTGTGCTGTGGGTTTTTATGTGAATAATTAATAAATAAACACTCAAGGACTATTTGTTATAATGAAAATGAAGTTTTGACAGCAATTAAACTAAAATTAAAGCCTTCAGAAACTTTTTCGTATTTCTAGAATATCAGTTTTCATTGAATAAATCAACATTATCAGCTTCAGAGTTCACTAAGGGCAAATTAAACCAAAAATCTCTTCTGTTGTGAGGCATGAGTGGAACTAATTTGTTAATAATTTCGTTTCTTCTTTCAGCTGTAATTCCTCTTGGTATTTTTTTTGGTATTGCTTTGGGAAATTCTTCACTTTTAAAAATCTTAGTTTGGAGAAAATCTAATGTATTCTCAAACTCGGAATTATGATCAGTTTTATATTTCAGGGCATATAATCTCCTTTCGACTCTCACAGCCATTATGTCTTTCAGGTATGTTCGTTGCTCGTTCTTTCTCAGCTTATATTGAGATGAAAAGTCTTGGAACTCGTAAAAATCTGTAATGCTCATTACTTTAACATGAGTTTTTCTCAAATTTGTAGCCTGAACACACTCTACGTAGTCCGAAAAGTCATATATTTTTTTTTTAGCTTTCATAGCTAATTCTACTTGATGGTGGAATGAATCGGCAGACATAAAAGTGTGCCCTGGCTCAAAGTACTTAATTGTTATGCTGTCAGCTGCAATTGCATTACTGTTTATAATGTAAACAAGAAAGGACATAAATGCCCAGTTTTTGTTTTGGGCCGCACAATTGTCAAGCCAGATCACAATATTTTTAGCATCTCGTTTATATGTTAGAAATGTCTGAAAGGTAGAAATTATGTCTTCTTGGTTTCGCCCTGAAATTGATTCATTCCATAGCGCAGCAAAGGGTCCATTGACACCCGTTTTACCTAGCGGGACAAATCTCTCATTGAAAGCAATGACTCTTGGACAAAAGATTGCTAACTTAAATTGATCCATTCTAGGCAACATTACAATTTTCTGTAGATCGGCAGAGTAAAAGATGGTTTCGCTGCTAGGTGTTGAATCGGCGTCATTTTTGTATGCCAAGCGTGATTGGGTGTAACGTTTGTGATGTTTTATGTATTTTTGACATTGCTCACATAACTCGCAAAACCTGTCTGGTGTGCCAATATGGCTGTCATCGTGTAATTTGAATTGAGCACATTGCTCGCACTCTTCGTTTCCTAAGTGGGCAAAAGAAATATTCATTTCATCTGTCACTACTTTTCGGTACAATTCTTTACATATTTTGAAATTGGGCATTTTTTTGAGAAATTGTTTATACATCAAAGTTATATTTATATTTATTGTCAACGAAAGCAGTGATGAGGACTTTGATGATAAGTCTTCCCAGTCCAGCTCAGACGAAGTTTACAAATCCAAGAGTGGAAAGAAACTCAAAAGAACACATCATAGCGATCTGGAATCAATTGATTGGGATCACTTGGATAATTTTAAAAACGTCTCCGGCAAAACGTATCCAATATCTGGAAAACAAGTTAAGGAGTATCTCACTCAAACATATGGAGTTAAGGATATATCAGAAATTACTTATAGTTTCACAGAAGAAATTGGTGCCTTGGCTGAAATGTTTACTGACTTGATACCGATCATCTCGTATCGTAGTGTTAAGAACAGACTCTCACGTATCATAGTTAAACTTAAGCTCTTATCTCGTAAGAAAAATCCTAATATACCTATAGATAAGTAGGTTACTTTTAGGTAAGTATTATCTTTGTTTTTTTTTTTTTTTTTTTCTTCTTTTTTATCTGTTGTCTCTTGTTTTGTGTGATTTAATGGACTTGACTATAGGTTTCAAACTTAATATTATTCAATGGAACTGTCAAAGTCTAATACCAAAATTAAGTGAATTGGATTCATATCTGCATAATGAAAAAGTTCATATATGCATTCTTTCTGAAACTTGGCTACAATGTGAACATCAAATTAATATAGCAGGTTACTCTGTCTTTAGAAAGGATCGAGCAGACGGATATGCAGGCTTAGCTATCCTAGTCCACCAATCTATAAATTGTAGACTAAAAATTCTCCCAAGAAATTATAATAATATTGACGTTTTGTGTCTTGAAGTCCTTAATAGCAATAAACTTCAACATATCCTAGGGGTCTATTCTCCCACAAATGTCACAGTGAGCGTGGGGGACTATCAGGAGCTTTTCAGATACTTTTCTGAGAAAACTCTGATAGTCGGAGACTTCAATGCTCATCACACGGCTTGGTCATACACAACTGACACACGGGGTAGGCTTTTATCGGACACTAGCATAAAACATAATTACGTATTTCTTAACAATGGAGACTGCACCCTTTACGCTAAGCTTAATGATAGTTTAGTATGCACATCACCTGATATCTCATTTTGTAGTGCTGATCTCTCACTTGACTTCGATTGGAACGTCACTAACGAATCTTTTGGCAGTGACCACCTCATTATTTCTATTAAAACGTTAGACAGTACTCAATATAGCTCCGAATTAAAAAGGAACATCAAAAAGGCCAACTGGGTAGAATACACTCAACACATAGAATCTGCATGTGAGGGTTTAGATTTCGGAGATAATGTACAAAGTAACTACGATAAACTCATAGAAATAATTGAAGAAAGTGCTAACAAAAACATCCCATATATTTAAACCGATTTTAACCCAAAAAAATTCAAGCCAAAACCTTGGTGGAATCCTGATTTATCGAAGGCAGTAGCTGAGAGACGATTATCTCTTAAGAACTTTAGGAAATCACGCACGGTCGAAAACTATTTAATTTACAAAGAAAAAGTAATTATTGCTCGAAAATTAATAAAACTTGCTAAAAGGAACTCCTGGCAACAGTTTTGTGACAGCATAAACTACAATACGCCCAGCCGTGAGGTCTGGAGGAAACTCAGATGGCTTAAAGGTTACCGAAGCCCTAAACATTACTTACCAGAAAGTACCGCAGTCTCCTTTGTAACAGAACTCACTCCTGATAGTGTTTCTTTCCAGCCCTTAGATTCCAATATAAATGTTTCCAATCCTGTTTTATTTACACTTTCAGAACTTATCTTGACTCTTAAAAGAGTAGATACTTCGGCTGGTTTAGATACTATTACTTATTCTATGATTAGTCATTTACCGGATAACGCGAAAGAATATCTCCTGCACATATTTAACACAATTTATAAAAAAGGTGAGATACCAGAGCAGTGGCGTAGGATCAAACTTATTGCCATACCAAAGAGAAAAACTGATAAGAATCGTCCTATCTCACTCATTAACTGCCTTTGCAAGACTTTTAATTTAATGATAACTCGTCGTCTTGAACATCATTTCGAAAGCAACAAACTATTTAATAGTAGCACTTTGGGTTTCCGCCGTGGACTTTCTTGTCAAGACAATCTTAGTAGGTTCATTGTAGATACAGAAACTGCTTTTATAAACAAGGAATACGTTTTGTGCGCTTATGGAGACATAAGTAACGCTTATAACAATGTGGCAATTGAACCTCTTATAAACTCTTTATTTGAATTTGATGTCGATCTGCTCATATGCAGATATATTAGAGAATTTTTAAAAGAAAGATTTTTGACATATAGGCTACGGGACGGTACAGAAATAACAAGAATAAGCAGACAGGGCTTAGCGCAAGGTGACCCAATGTCACCTATTTTATTCAATATAGTCACAATTAAATTATGCAACACACTCATTAAGACAGTTAAGGTCTCACAATATGCCGACGACTTCGCTTTGTACTGTATTAATCAAAGTATTGATTTTTGTGCTAGTACCATTCAATCAAGTCTTAACAAATTTGTAAGAATGTTGCAGGAAATTGGATTAGAAATATCTCTCTCAAAGACTAAAGTCTGCATCCTAACTAGAAAATATAAAGTGCCTCCTATTTGTATACGAATAAATAATACTGAAATTGATTTCACTAATTGTACAAAGTTTTTAGGTGTTTGGGTGGACGGTCGCCTGAACTGGACCCGACATGTCTTAGAAACTGCCCAAAAATGTATTCCATACGTTAATGTCCTTACTTGTATATGTAGTTCAAAGTGAAGTGTCCATCCAACTCACTTAAGAAGACTTTATTTATCACTGGTGCGATCTCGACTCGACTATGGATGTATCATTTACGGTAACGCCAACCCTAAGCTCCTACAGAGGTTGGACGTGATTCAAAACCAATGTCTTCGCCTATGTGGAAGCTTTATTCGAGACACCCCAATTTTTACAATGGAAAGCGAACTATGTATCCCACCCTTGAGTCTTAGAAGAATATATTTAAGCGACAAATACTTTTTGAAACTTTCTTCCAGAACATCCGATCATTTGAAAAAACAATTAGAAATATTAGACAACACATTAAATTCGGGCACAAGATATTGGCGCAAAAATCAATTTCCACTTCTGCTTGAGAGTTTCAGAAACTATTCCAACTTACCTATGTCAAAATTTGAAATTTTGCCCCAATTTCTGCTCTCCTTTGATATTAAAACACTCCCCTGGGATAAAATCATAATTCATAGAGTGAACACTATTAATAAACCTAAAGCTCAACTACCCATTCACGATCTTAAGCAACGTACCGAAGATATGATAGACATACAGTTCTCAGATTACATTCAAATTTACACCGACGGGTCCAAAACTAGAGACGGTTCTAGTTGCGCGTTTTACGATGAAGCTGCGGATTTTGGGGCCAAATTTCTTATTGAAAATCAGTGTATACCTATAATGGGAGTTGAACTGACAGCAATTAATGAAGCAGCACACTACATAGAGTCGACACCATACCATAAAATTGTAATCTTTACAGATTCTAAGAGTAGTCTACAACATTTGTTAAGAAGTGCTAAGGGCGGTAGTGTCGGTAGAAACGAAGCTTACCTCATTATTAAATGTATCCATAGATTGATACGTAACGGGGTTGAAGTTCGTCTACAATGGATTCCTTCACACGTGGGCGTCAGGGGTAATGAGATAGCAGACTCACTTACATCCAAAGCTCTACAGAACGGCATACCTCTCGAAACCGTACCGCACTATACTGATCATCTTTCAAAAATTAAAAACGACAATTATATAAAATTTAAATCATATTTTAATGAGTGCTCTCAAAACAAGGGCATCTGGTACAGGACCATTGTAGAAGAACCACCTCGCGTACCTTGGTTCGCCTCAAGAAACCTCAACAGAAAATATCTAGTTATATGCTTCCGAACTCGAACTTACCACATCCCACTTAACAAGTTTAACTTCATCATGAAAAAAAGAGACGATCCAAACTGTACACGATGTGAGAGAGAAGAGGACCTCCTACACTTAGTACTCGAGTGTAAAATCAACGAACAATGTAGGTTGGATTTCTTAAATGAAACTCGGTGCTCTACTGGCGATTTTCTCTTCTTTCTCCATCAAATCTTAAGTTCAGGGTTCACGGCCGAATATAGTGATAGATTTGTAAGTTTTATAATAGACTCACTGAACCTTAGATCTGAATATTATAAAAACACTCATAGTAGTAATCTCAACTGTTTTACACATCGTCCAACATTGTAATTATTTTTAAGCCGAATTAATCTTAAGATGTATGGCTTGTAAAATAAATAAGATTTAAAAAAAAAAAAAAGTTATATTTATGTCACTGGGGAGATAAAGCTTTTTCGGCGCATGTTTACGTCTGTAATGCGATATACATGGATTATAAGTCATCACATGTGCTTTTACAACTTCCCTGTCAATTTTATTTTTCCTCTCATAACTTCCCCGATTATTCCGTTGACCATCTACTGGTTTTTTCAGTACTCCCATGACTCTCGTGTCATTTGTAGCATTATAGCCTAGAGTGGTTAAAAAAAAAGTTTTGCATACTTCGGTTCGTTCAAGATTATTGGATTTTAAAAAGTAAACATATGTGACTTTTTTTCGGGGTTCAACAACATCAGTTCCTTCTTCTCTTGAACGACCGACACGTCTTGAAACTTCTTTCTAATCAACCAAGCATTTAATAAACAAACCTTGCGCTTCATATCCTTACTGTACGTATTTTTCGTTTATTTCTTTTCTTTGTGTGTGATTTATTTTCGTAATACATTTAAGCCGGCAAGATATACCACATGGCGTTTTCATCGAAAGTTTATCTTCGTTTTCCTTCTTTTTTCTATTTTTTTTTTCAGACAGCAGCTCTCTGTTTTTGTTTAATTGATAAACATCTTTCGGAAGTGACGGCCTGGTTTCAGTATCTTCTTTTTGTGTCCCTTGATTTGGTAAAATATTTTAATCAGTTTGAAACATATCGCTTTTTTCCTTCAGTGTAGCTTTTCCAGTTAAACTTTCATTATTTTCATTGTGTATTGGATTTTGATTTTTTTTTATTTGTTTCTAGAGATGTCTGTTGGTTGCTATTATGTTCTTGTTCTGTATTCTTATCTTGTATGGTTTTTAGTTTTCTAGAAAAATGTGTAGCCGTTTTGTTTGTAGAAGAATTTCCTTTGTAATTTTTTTTGTTTGCTTTTAGCTTTTGACTCGCTCGTTTCGTTTTAAGTTTTGCATCTGTGGTACAATTTTTATTTGTGATTGTCTCATTTTCTGAATTGAATTCATCCGAATCAGGAATATAGTCCGTGTCTCTGCTGTCATCAGAATTATGATAAATATCAACTTCATTATTGTCTTTAGCAGACATATCAGTCTTGTCATCATTGAACTCTTCATGACAAAATAAATCATTAACAGAATAATCTATATTATCATGTTTTAATAAACTGTATTCATAGGATTCTACCAACTGGTGTGAATTTTCATATTCGCTAGAGTGAAATGGTCTGCATTCTTGTGGTCTTTTAAATAATTCTTCTGTCAGTCTTTTTCGGCTCTTGAGTTTTAGTTTTTTTGGCATAAAGCGGATTATGTATCAAAACATCGTTACTAGATTGTTCTGCTTCAACAGGTTCATTTATCTTAGTATTTTTATGCGTCATTGTAAGTATTTTATCAATTCTGGCTTTGGATGCCATTTTTACTGTAACATAATAATACAGAAATTAAATATATCAATAATGCATCATACTCGCTCGACGCATACCTACCAGTATTTAAAACTAAATGGTAGTATGTGTTTTGAACTACTTCTATAGAACACATCAATGGGGGTCGAAATTGATGTTCCAGCTATATCTTTCTTATATCATATCATGAGTCCGAGAAAACTGGAATATATTGGTGGATAACTAAACGGTGAGAGGAAACTAAACGGTGACAGCCACCATCTGGTCGCAGCGGGCGAAAGCGGGTGGGTCAAAATCCAAGTCATTTTCGAGATTCTTCCGCGAAAAAGATAATACCCAACAAATAAGTTTGTAAGGAACAAGAGGGGGGGAGGGGGAACTAATTTGTAATGTACTCTCCACTATGTGGTTATGGGAGGCAGGGGGGATCAAAATTAACGTTATTTTTGCGATAGCTCTTACGGTTCTCGAGAAAAATGCATGTTTAAAAAAAAACTTGCTTATATGCTGAAAGACAATAATATCTGAAAGTTCACTCACGATTTCCCGCGTCAAGCGTTCACAAAGAAATAAAATTGCCACCCTCTCCTCATTGATACTTAGCATCGACTGACTATTTGGTCAATTTATCCCCCGCCCGCACACCTCTTTTACCCTTTTATCATCAATAGTTGTACACTTACCTTTTCTAAACGTAGTACAACAGATTAAATACAAACTATAAAACCAATCATAAACACCGTAAATGCAGATAAAATGCAGTTACCTTTCTTATGTGTAGTTTTTCTAACAAAAAAATAATTTCTTTTTTTTTTAATGACTGCCGTATAGTTACATACGGTTGTTATGTGTTACAAAACATCGAATTTTATAGAAGAATAGCTATTTACGAAACCGTATTGACAGTTACGGTGGTAATGAGTGGGAACCAACAAAAAAAAAATGGCACTTACCTTCCTTATGAAAATTCTATCTTTGTTTCTATAAGAGTTATCAAAATTTCATCTAAGACAAGATTGTAGATCTCAAAACGCTGATTCAGAATATATAATTAACTCATTTTCGACAAAAGTGGCACTTACGGTTGTCATGATTTGGGCAACAGAGTAGACGTAGTGGCTGCAGTAACATTTTCTGTATTTGCTGTGTAATTCACTGTGTCAGCATGTGTCGTTTTAATAGAGTTGATCAAAGGAACGTTTTCTCGTTGATATATCTCATTATGTATTTGAGCCAGTTCTAGAGCTCGAGCTTGTTCATAAGCTGTATCTAAGGAAAGATTGCGGGTCTCGAGAAGTCTTTGACGAGAGGCCACCTATGAATGCATCTCATACATAATCATTTTCGTTTTGTTCAGCTGTTACACTTTTGAAATCACAGTCTTTAGATAAAACTTTTAACGCTTGTAAGTACTGGTGTACGAATTCTCCAGTTTGTTGGAATCTTTTCATAAATTTGTGTCTTGAAAATATATCATTTGGTGATTTAATAAAGAGTTCGTTCAGTTTTTTTATTGCAGTCTCGTTACTGGTTGTTTCTTTAATGTGTGTGTATAACGCTGGAGATAAATGGTTTACGAGCAGTTGATACTTCGAAGCAGTACTCACTGATTTTTCTGCACTCGTGATTGCAGTAAGAAAATTCTCGAATGTTTGTTTCCAATGTGTCTACTGAGGGGACAAATCCCTTTCGGAGGAAGGGTCTTCTTTGAATCTTTCTGGACGTAGATATTTTTCCATGTTTATTTAAGTTTAATAAATTGTAGTAAATAATCTAAAGATCCCGGAATTATATTGGGTTTATTAAACTATAATAATAAATATTTTTACTTTAAAAGCTTTTTTAACCGTTTTATTATATATATATACAGATTCTTATGAATATTAAAGTAGAAATTGAATAAAAAAGAAAATTTTCGAGATATATTTCGATCCACTTGGAATCGTCGTCAGTCGAATATGGAAAAATATCATAAATAAAATAGAGTTAACAATAAATTGACAAACTTAACCTATTTTCTTAACCTATTTAATTTACCTACCTTTTTGCTCTCATCTGGAGAAGGTAGAGAAGGGTCTGTCTGTCGGTCAGTGTTGTCTGTTTAGTCCAGCTCCGTAGTGGGCACCAAGTGACCAAATGTAGGACGATTCCCAAGTTCTCAGTTCAATGTCAGTCAAAGGGGGATGAAAGGCTTTAATGATACGAACAGTGAAGCAGTTGTTAAATGAATGAGAATGAGAGCGAGCATGTGTGGGTATAGGTAAAGTGTTATGAGGTATTGAGTCCGTAGTGTGTCGATGATGGTTCATTCTGATATGGAGCGCATTTTTTGTCTCACCTACGTAGAATGCCGGACAGTGCCGGTATTCTAGCAGATAAATGCAGTTCTCTGTTTTGCATGAAGTGTTGGGTTGTGTGGTGTAGGTGTTTAATGTGTGGTGTGTGTTGATTTTTGTGTCTGTTCTAATAATGGGACATGTTTTACATCGTGGTCGTCGGCATGGAGCGGTACCAGGTGATGTGATTGATGGATTGAGATGAGTAGGAGATTTTGGTTTAGTTTTGGTGAGATATGATCTGAGGTTTGGGCTCTGTCTGTAGCAGATTTGTGGGTTTGTGGAGAGGAGATTTTTGGTTTCGTCGTTTTGTTGTAGGATGGGAATGAAATCATTAATGAGTTTTTTGAGTTTATAACTGCCATTGAAGAATGTAGTTACTAATTTGGGGTTGTCGGATGAGTTGGTTGATCTATTTTGAAGATTGTGATATCTTGGCCTATTGTATAAATGTTTCTGTAGGAATTGATGAGGGTAATTTCTGCTACGGAGGCCTTGGTTGATTTTGTGGTGGTATTGCTCGAGTGATTCCTGGTCACTACAAGTCACTGGTTTGGCAAGCGAGTCGTGGCACTAAGGATTTTTACAAATTCTTTATGTGGCAACATTTTCGAACTGTCATGTCAAACGTCACAAATCTGTTTTGTAACCTATCGTCTTGTGTATTTTTATCAAAATATTCCGAAATTATGTCGAAACCGATAAAAAGTGGCGTGAGAAGTATGTTGTATACTAACTATGATAAATAATTACGAACAAGTAAAAAGTGAATTCAGTGAAGCTGCGATGGAAAAACAACGCCTTTTGGATGAAATCCTGTCCGCATCAGGTACTATGACCAAACGTTATTGAAACTTGACGGTATATATTTTTATGTTTCTACTTTTTCTTTTACTTAGCTAGAAATCAGCATTTGTTCTTTTATTCTTTCAGCTCGTGTGGATGATGAAGTTAGAAATTCAATTCAAGGTCTAGTTCTGGAGTTACAAAAAAGTCAAGAAAATGAGATGTTGAATTCAAAGTCACGATATATTACACAAATCAGCACCATGACAGGTAGTAAACTAAAAAATATACCTTTGATAATATCCAATTTCTTGATACTATCTCTGTAAAAAAATCTGACTAATCAAAATACAGGCTTTCGCCTAGTTTGAGGTACGTTCTTAAAGTAATCTGTTGAACTGTGTAATTTCACAATGAATAAAGATTTGTTTTTAATGTACTTAGCATTAGTTAAAATATATTAGTTAATATAAAAATAACACTACTACTAGTTAGATCGTCCTTGAAATATTATGTACTAGTTTAAATACTTTGTACTAGTTTGATGGTCCTTGAAAAATTTTAATTAACACATTAATCCGTTTTACTTTACAGGAGTAAGTGTTAGAACATTACGACGAATACAAAAAGAAGGTTCTATGAACCAAGGTGAATGGAATACACTAGGTAAAAAACGACCACGGCAACCGACAGTGTCCAATTTGGATGATTTTGATATTTCTGTCATAAGAAACAAAATAAACGAGTTTTATGTTGTCAAAAAGTGTGTTCCAACCTTAAGAAGCTTACACATGGAGCTGCAGGATTCAATTCAATTCTCTGGAAGCCGGGAAACGCTGCGACAACTTTTACATAAAAATGGCTTTGAATTCAAAAAAAATAAAAATGAGCGATCTATTCTTATAGAAAAATTTGAATTAGCTGCATGGAGGCATAGATACCTGAGGACCATTCATCAAAAACGCCAAGAAGGAAAACAAATTGTTTATCTTGATGAAACTTATGTCCACCAAAATTACAAATCCAAAAAATCATGGCAAGGACCATCTACAAGTGGATTAGTGGATAAAATATCTGCAGGAAAAAGACACATTATAGTCCACGCAGGATCAGAAAAGGGTTTTGTTCCTAATGCTTTATTAGTGTTTAGCACAAAATCGAAAACGGCTGACTATCATGATGACATGAATAAAAACAATTTTTTGAAATGGTTAGAAGAGAAGCTAATACCAAACCTGATGGAACCCTCTGTAATTATCATGGATAATGCGAGTTACCACGTAACTCAAATTAACAAGCCACCTACAATGCACAACTTGAAAGCTGACATTCAAAAGTGGCTTTCTGATAATAATATTTCGTTTGACGAATGCTTTACAAAGGCTGAGCTCTTATGTCTAGTGCAAGAAAATAAACCAACTCCTCTATATGAAGCAGAAGAGTTACTGAAACAGCATGGGCATGAAGTTTTAAAGTTGCCTCCGTATCACTGCGACCTCAATGCGATAGAACTTATATGGAGCTTGGTCAAACGAAAGATTGCAAGCAAAAATTTGGGCGTGCATGGCACTCACACCGAAGAATTAATTCGAGAATGTTTCTCAACCATCACCGCAAGCGACTGGAAGAAAATCACTGACCACATAATTAATGCGGAAAATGAATATAAAACTAGAGACAGAATTACAGAGACTGAACTGGAACCATTTATTATAAATGTTCGTAAAGACGATAGTGACAGTGACGATTCCCTCTCTGGTATTGAGTTTCTCGAATCTGATTTTGATTATGATGAATAAAATGTTATTATTTTTAGTACTTTGTTTTTTTTAAACTTTATATTTCAATGGAAGTTGAATAGTGCTCCAATGTGTGTTCTCTTTCTATGGAAACCAATAGCGAGGTTGTGAGCAGGCAAGGCTATGAATAAATGTCATTATCATTTAATATTTTGTTAGGTTTTTGTCATGTCAGTGGTTTTAGCAGAAATTTAAACTCATTTCAATTTCTGTCCCGGCCGGGAATTGAACCCGGGACCTCTTGCATGTTGACTACTGAACCACTCAGGTCGTCCGACAGCACGCACCCACAAAAGAACAAAAGCAGTTCTTATAATTTTAGACAATGTCCATAAATAACCAATTATCAAAACCGTTTTATCCTGGTATATTGAGTGTTGTCTGCTTAAGATTTTTCAAATTTGCCGCCGTTTTCTTGTGCCACGACTCGCTTGCCAAACTCTATCCGACGACCACGAAGTGATAGTGAGTATGGTATTGATTTTTTGATATGTGGTGGATGACAACTGGTGAAGTCGAGATATTGAAGTTTATTTGTAAGCTTGAAGTGAACGGAGGTGCTGAGTTTGTTGTTATTGTCAATGGTTATGTCGACATCCAGAAAGATGATACTGTTTGAGGAGACGGTATGGGTGAATTTAAAAGAAGAATGGGCGTTCAGTCTGTCAATGAAGTCTTTTAGAGAATCGCTACTGTGTGGCCAGATCATGAACACGTCATCAATGAACCTTTTCCACACAAGAGGTTTTTCAGGTTCTCCTGCCAAAAATGTGGTTTCTATTGCACCCATGAATATATTCGCGTAACTGGGAGCCATCCGAGTTATCCATCCATCCAGCCATCCATCCCATCTGGGCTACAGACAGAGCCCAAACCTCAGATCATATCTCACCAAAACTAAACCAAAATCTCCTACTCATCTTGCCACCGGGCTAGCTAGCGGGAGCAGATTAAAAGGTGGGTCGTAGTTCAATAGATATATTTACAATAAAGAAGGAGGAAAAGATCAGGTTTATAAAAGTATTTACAAAAAGACAGCACTGGCCTCGATTTAGTCCTAGGTGAGCGCAGGCGGCTATCAAGCTTGAGTGGCACAGCGTCCAGATACTTCCGTCAATTGTCGAAGATAGTGGTCGAAGGTAGAACAGGATAGGAGATGAGAGTAGGAAGATAGTAGTCCAAAAGGAAAGGCTGGAACAAGGACAGTAACTGAAGAACTGTCCAAGGCGCATCTGGCTCCCTCAATAATCGATATACCAGTTCAGTCTTAGTGAGCCAGACATGACTTGGACAGAGTTTCACATTGAATTATTATATTTACATACCTGCAGTTAGGCAGCCTTTCTATTTCAGCAGTTACAAAGTTTTATCAGTAACAATGTGGTAATAATAATTAAATCAGATATTTATAATTTTCTTATCTGCAAGGATGCTTCTTTGGAAAATTCTCCCAAGAAGTTATTCTTTTGTTTTAGTTTTACGAAAAGAGAAAATTTTGAATTTAGATTTAAAAAGTTACATTTGGCTTCGAGTGCCAGCAAAACCAAAAGAGGTTATCGAAAAATAAGGATCAAGAAGTATTACAAATATTGCAATGCTACAATCTCAATCCATCAATCACATCACCTGGTACCGCTCCATGCCGACGACCACGATGTAAAACATGTCCCATTATTAGAACAGACACAAAAATCAACACACACCACACATTAAACACCTACACCACACAACCCAACACTTCATGCAAAACAGAGAACTGCATTTATCTGCTAGAATGCCGGCACTGTCCGGCATTCTACGTAGGTGAGACAAAAAATGCGCTCCATATCAGAATGAACCATCATCGACACACTACGGACTCAATACCTCATAACACTTTACCTATACCCACACATGCTCGCTCTCATTCTCATTCATTTAACAACTGCTTCACTGTTCGTATCATTAAAGCCTTTCACCCCCCTTTGACTGACATTGAACTGAGAACTTGGGAATCGTCCTACATTTGGTCACTTGGTGCCCACTACGGAGCTGGACTAAACAGACAACACTGACCGACAGACAGACCCTTCTCTACCTTCTCCAGATGAGAGCAAAAAGGTAGGTAAATTAAATAGGTTAAGAAAATAGGTTAAGTTTGTCAATTTATTGTTAACTCTATTTTATTTATGATATTTTTCCATATTCGACTGACGACGATCCCAAGTGGATCGAAATATATCTCGAAAATTTTCTTTTTTATTCAATTTCTACTTTAATATTCATAAGAATCTGTTTATTAAACTAAAAACTCCACATTACAATGGCTAAACTAAGCAGACATATGACAATGACATTCATAACTTTCAATATCATAGAGTCCACAAATGAGATCCACTACAAAAGCTCTAGAAGATTATCATTGGGAGAAACCATGGGAGATTGAGACAGAGCGCAGCCATTCGGATGAGTTGATACAACGTCGGCAATAATTTCTGCGTGTGATTGTTTATCGTAACCTATACCCAAAGAGGGACGGGGCGAGGGGTAGAGAACACTGTTTTTTTGTAGGAGGAGCCAATAACTGCATTAGCAAATGATCTTGATGGAGAGGAAAGGGTTGAACCTGAGGAGGGAACATCTTGAGTGAGTTCTGCATACGATCTGCAAACTGTTGTAAACCTAGCAGATGCTTCTGCATAAGAAATACTTTCTTATGATATAACTACTTTAATATTTTTCTGACGATCTTGTTCTGGACATGTTTTGTTAGTAGTGAAGTGTTTTCCCAGGCAGTACAAGCAAGTTGCCTGTTCTTCAGACAAACAGCAACTATGACCTGTGGGGGGCTGGGCACAACGATAACATCGGGGTTTGAACCTACATTGTGTCGCAATGTGACCAAACCTGCAATAGTTGAGGCATTGATGGTGGGAAGCTGGTAAGGCACTACAGGGAGGGAAGTGTAGAAACAGAACAATTTGTCAGGGAGAATTTGTCCTCTAAATGTTACTGCAACCGATTGAGTACGGGTCCATGTAGGAGCTCCGTCTGAGCTTTATATTTATGTAACTTTAGGATTTCATTTGCCATAAATTTATTTGCATCCAGACCACTTTTAAATTGTACTGAAATCTGTTTTCGGCCAATATTTTCAATTCAATCTAGTACAATATTCGAAATTTTACTGTCGAATAAAAATTTACCAAATTTTATTGGACGAATGGAGGAACCAGAGGAGGGCTCGTCCTTTACACGAGAAACGTGAATGATGTATGGACCCAAGTCTTTGGCATCGTATAATTGATTTGCCTCAAAGCTGGAGTGTAGGTTTATCGTCTGAATGGAAGCTTTGGCTAAATCAGGGTTTAAGATAGTACGTTTTGTCGTTTGTGATTCAGTATCAAGGTCTTTTGCGATTTTTATCACCAGTGGCATCGGCAGCATCAGACAAGGGAGTCAATTAAGAAAATATTTCGGGAGATTGAAGTTCATTTTCTGTTACTTTCTGAATATCCGGGGGGTCCGGAGGTTTAACAAGATCAGACACTGGTTTGGCAAACAGACAATCATACCTTTCTCTCACGCTTACACTAAAATTAACATATATGTATTTTCTATCTCTTTCCTTTTGTATCCCCTCCTCGTACCTCTCAAGAAGACAGCCATATTGGAATCATCTCTTACAAAGCGCTGCGCTTGATATTTGCTGCTTTAAAAAATATATCTAATAGAATCCGCAACAAATATAAGAAAAATCAAAGAAACAATAGAAGTTTGAAGTGTATAGAAGTGTACGTATTTAGACAAGTGGTATTTGCATAAGAATTGCATACTGACGTGCCTCAAGAAACCAACAGCCTACGAAGGAATCTGCGCACGAGATACGATCCTTTTCCTCACATTTTTTGGTCCTTCTACCCGTGATCCTCTCTGTACGATCACCGATCGCGGGGTTGATAAATGATAAGTTTTGATAGTTTTATGAATTTATTGGACAAACACACGTAAGTATAATTGATATTGATGAGTGATTGATGAGTACACGCGGTATGGACGGTGACCGATTGTGAACTGATGAAATTAGGGCGATGATCGACGACGGCTAAGTAAACAGCCAACGCAGCAGAATGTGCGGCTTGCCCGTACATGCTCCCGGGGGAAAAGAAAACAAAATAAAATTGGATTATTGATATGATGATAATGATATGATAAAATGAGAGGTGAGGTGCTTTACAAAGTGATAAAACATTTTCTTCTTATATGTAATGCTAGTGTCTCTAAAATAGTGTCCATTGTTCGGATTTATTATAAAATGACAATATACACTAAACACAATTTTCTGCGCTAGGGAACCTTGCTTTAAAAACAGGTGACGTGCTCGCATCAAATTTACGCACACTTGCACTCGCCCATTTGCGTCTGATGTATTGAACATTCGCGCACTTTTTGTCACTATCACTGCTGCTTGAGTGGGCGGCGGCGGGCTGCTCCGTGGTGACAGCCCCGGCCGCCGCCGATGCTGCGAGCGCAGGCGCGGACCTTGGGTCCGCCGCCTGCCGACGACGACGCCTCCGTAGTCTCCGCCAAACCCAGATTGATACTGCTGATCCAATGATCGCAAATGCCATACCATATATAGCCGTATAGTGATGCACATCGTGATATGATATTTCTTTTGCTAAAGTCCCTTTTTGTTTAATTTGCTCTATTTGCTGATGTATTTCTTGCAAAGTCTGCTTTTGGACACCGATCTCTTTACTAATATCTGATTCATTTGTGGGCGGAAGTATCGTAATGTTGAAAATCTGATTAATTGGCGAAATATCTGGCAATATAACATCGAACCTTGTTTTACTTATGCTTTGATCAAGCTTCCGCGAGTAAATTGGGAACTCATCGGTTTTGATTATGCAACCAGGGCTAATGGAGGTTATACCGGCTTCAGCCAACTGTGCTGCAGAAAGTTGATCTTCACAGATTATCCTTAGTTGACACTTGTCGCAGCAGAAATACAAATATTGGTTCTGTGCATGCATCTCTTGCCATATGTTGCTACAAAGAGATGTCACAGTCTTACAATTATCTTCTATCTTTCACACAAAAGCTCTCGTCCTGTTTCATATGATAGATTGGTTTCTGCGTATGACAGAAAAATTATTCGTCGGCTTGATAGCATTCTTTGATCTCGTCTCGGGACATTTCTACGTAGGCATCCTTTTTCAAATTGATTGCTAAGTACTCTGCGGCAGGGATCACACTAATCATATCTCAACCAGGGCTAATGGAGGTTATACCGGCTTCAGCCAACTGTGCTGCAGAAAGTTGATCTTCACAGATTATCCTTAGTTGACACTTGTCGCAGCAGAAATACAAATATTGGTTCTGTGCATGCATCTCTTGCCATATGTTGCTACAAAGAGATGTCACAGTCTTACAATTATCTTCTATCTTTCACACAAAAGCTCTCGTCCTGTTTCATATGATAGATTGGTTTCTGCGTATGACAGAAAAATGATTCGTCGGCTTGATAGCATTCTTTGATCTCGTCTCGGGACATTTCTACGTAGGCATCCTTTTTCAAATTGATTGCTAAGTACTCTGCGGCAGGGATCACACTAATCATATCTCTACCTTTTTTCTCGGGTATTGCAGTTGCTTTAAAAATTTCGTATGCATCTCTGCTAACCAAGGGAAGCTTTATTTCCAGGAGAAGATACTCGTTTGTCATTCTTGCTTTGACTTGAAGAATTTTGTAAATATTTTTGAGGTCTGTTTGAATGTTCTTGATTGGAAGGGATGATTCTTTTGATATGTGACTTGAGATCGTGCTTAGCTCATGTCGAAGTTGTTCTGGGGTTAAGATATGAAAATTAAATCGTCCTTGATAAATATCTGTTACCGTATCAAGTAACATGCTCTGAATAGTCTTCAAACACTGGAGCATTGAGCTTGCTGTTAGTGCCCCTAGGGTGAAGTCATTGATATTTGATAAAATTTGCAATTCGTTGCTCAATTTGTTGATAACTTTGTCTACTTTAAAAAAATGTTGATTTATAATTTTTTAATGCTTATTCATGCTATCTTTCATTCTTTTCAGGAGATTATATTCGGATTCAATGACCGACTTCTGATTTTTCCATAGCGAAGCTAAATGATTTTGATTATCTCTGATGAGTTCGATGTCCTTTTGATATTGCTCGGCGAATGACTCATCTAAGACACCGAACAGCTTGTTAGCTATGTAACCGACGCCGTTGATAAGCCCGCGCCGGCTTCGATGCCCTGTCTGCGTACTGGAATGCTGACTCAGTAACAGGTGATTGTAGTATTCCAGTTCCGAGAAGCCTTGTTGGAGTTGAAGTAATATGACGTCACAATGTGATTGATCCTTTATGTTTTGGCAAGTCTGTTGTAAATGTTTTGTATATCTTTCAAATGCTGTTGTACCTTGCCAATATGGATTTAAATCGTAATAAACTACCAATTTCCATTCGTCACTTAATAACTTTTTTTGTTGCTTATTCATGCTATCTTCCATTCTTTTCAGGAGATTATATTCGGATTCAATGACCGACGTCTGATTTTTCCATAGCGAAGCTAAATGATTTTGATTATCTCTGATGAGTTCGATGTCCTTTTGATATTGCTCGGCGAATGACTCATCTAAGACACCGAACAGCTTGTTAGCTATGTAACCGACGCCGTTGATAAGCCCGCGCCGGCTTCGATGCCCCGTCTGCGTACTGGAATGCTGACTCAGTAACAGGTGATTGTAGTATTCCAGTTCCGAGAAGCCTTGTTGGAGTTGAAGTAATATGACGTCACAATGTGATTGATCCTTTATGTTTTGGCAAGTCTGTTGTAAATGTTTTGTATATCTTTCAAATGCTGTTGTACCTTGCCAATATGGATTTAAATCGTAATAAACTACCAATTTCCATTCGTCACTTAATAACTCCATATTTGATATTTTATCGAAAAGAATTCGCTGTTGGTCGCGTAACTTTGTTATGTTATATGTACATTGTGCGCCGGTTATCATAATAATGCACATTATAAATGATATAAGTGAGAAAGGACTCTGTTTTCTGATTCTCTTATCGATTTTTCTTTCTACCTGATGATTTATGTTTGTTTCACTTTGCTGTTTTTCTTGCTCCCTTGATAATTTTGGATAATGATAATTTTCCCGACTTGTTGGTAAAATTGATAATTTGATGATTGGACGTTTCATGAGTCCGTTTTTTGTTTTTAATGTGACGACTCTCACATAGCCGTCTTTTCCGGGGTGCAATTCAACAACTCGACCTAGAGGCCATTTACCCGCTAAGATGTTATCGTCGTGAATTAACACTACGTCATTTAATTTGATATTTTCCCTTGGATGCTGCCACTTGCTTCTGATTGATAATTTACATAAATATTCAGCTTTCCACCGTTTCCATATATCTTCAAATATTTTCTGGGTAAATCTCCATCTTGTTCTGTTATCTTGTTCTGTCTCTATGATAGTGAGAAGTGGTCCACTTGATAGAAAATGAGATGGAGTCAGAAAGTTGATATCTTCGGGGTCTTCACTGATTGCACACAATGGTCTGGAATTTAAGCCCGCTTCCAGCTGTGCTAATAGGGTAGAGTATTCTTCGAAGGTGAGCTTTTGAGTTCCAATGACTCTGACAAGGTGATACTTAAGGCTTTTCACTGCTCCCTCCCACAAGCCGCCGGCACTTGCGTGAGCTGGGCAATTGAAGTGCCACTGCATCTCCATTTCTGATATTGACGAGAAGAACTCTTCGTCCAAGGTTTGCTTGAGATTGATAAATTCACGTTGTAATGCTCTGTTGGCTCCTACAGAATTTGTCCCGTTATCAGAGTACATATTTTGGGGTGCTCCTCTCCTAGCAGTCATTCTTTTCAGTGCTGCTAGAAATGCTGATGATGTGAGGTCCGAGACTAACTCCAAGTGAACAGCCTTTGTTACCATACATACAAACACGGCTATATATCCTTTTGTTGTCTTAATTCCTCGGCCCTTATTTGATTTAATGTCGACATACCCAGTGTAGTCAACTCCTGTATGATAGAACGGTCTGGTAGGATTTATCCTGGCTTCAGGTAAGTTTCCCATTATTTGACATTGCTTTATTGGGTCGTTTTTTCTGCAAATAACACACCCTCTTAATCTTTTCTTTACAGCTCCGTTTCCACCGATCAGCCAATACTGCTGACGAAGCCATGATAGCGTGAGTCGTGCTCCGCCGTGAAACGTCATCTTGTGTGCATGATCAATTAATAACTCTGTTAAGTGACCATTATGTGGGATAATGATAGGATGTTTCATATTTTCGCTGAGATTTGCATGCTTGATACGACCACCGACTCGCAAAAGCTGATTTTCATCTAAAAATGGATTTAAATTTGATATTTGGCTCTTTTTATCTACTTGGTTATGCTCTGATAGAGATTCTATTACATCTGAGAACTCTGATTGTTGTATGACCTTAATAATCTGGATCCTTGCTTGTCTGATTTCCTGAATTGTTAGGAAAGATTGTTTTTGGTGATCACGTGATATGAAGCGTAGTATCCAGGCGACCACTCTAGTCTAGTCTTAGTCGCGTAAACATACAACATACCTTAACGGTAATGTGCTTGATGTTTCGACGTCATGCAGCAACAGACTGTCCTTGGCAAGCCGGCGGTAGTAAAACAGTCATTAATTTGCACTGATCAAAATGATCAAGAAAAAAATTAAAGATTAAAACAAAATACAAGTTAACTAATATGAAAAGATACAAAATACTTTATGAAAATTGGGAAAAAAATATTACTGATTGAAGAATTAATTATAAAATTATAGGAAAAGTACATTATCTTTACTTTCATTTAGGTATTCAACAAATGGAAAATAAAATTGAACCTTTCTATATAGCAACAAATTTAACTAATAGTATTAAAAAAATTGTGACAACTGTGAAATCTGCATAAAGAACAAATCAAGAGGAAAATATAAATTTGGACTAATGTCTCACTTAGGTCCCGCTACTTACCCTTTTGAAATAGTATCTATAAACATCATTGGTGGATTTGGTAGCTCACATTCTACAAAAACATATTTACACCTACTAGTAGACCATTTCACCAGATATGCCTATGTTTTGACATCTACACCCAAAGTTCCTGTTAATTTTTATAAAGCTTGTTCAAAAATTACCACAGGGAAATAATAAAATTGGAATGATTCTGTCTGATCAATATCTAGGCATAAGTTCAAAAGATTTTAAGAAACTAAACTGCTGCCGTTAATTCGAGAGAATGATGACAGATGGAGTGTGGCGATGTCTCGAAAAATACTACAAGTCAACAAGAGCTTCTTCACGACAATGGTCCCGCCAATAAATAAAAATATTGATTTTAGTGGACTGTATGCGAAGCGTCAAAATGGCGGACCATACTGGCGTGACAAGTATAAAAATTTGGAAAGCTTGTTACCTTAGTATCCCTTGTGATCCAATCTCGTCCAGGATGCACACACCACAGAGTCTGCTGCCAGGACTATGTCCTTGTCGGAGGAACACGATTATGGTCTTGTCTAGGGTCTTGACAAAAGACGGTGCGCGCGCGTGTTCTGTTTGCTGGTAAAATCGCAACTGATCAAGGTCAGCGCGAGCGCACGAAGGGTCGTTGCCCGCAGATGGCGCATGCGTATAGCGCACACACCAAGGATTTGATGAAATCCAAAAGGATTCCAAGGATCCAAACTTATCCTTGGTTATTTACACTAGCCCGCCAGCGTATTTAAAACCAAAATAAATATATATAAATACTGGCGGAACCAACAAAAATAAATAAAGGCACGTTAAAAAAATATCAACGGTACAATAAATGGGACGAAATAAATCCAAATCATGATTATTTAAACCTTTTTATAAATAAAACCCTAGAATAGAATATATATACGATCTTATTATTTGGTAAGGTATATCAGTTTCATAATACGACAACACTGCCTTACACCGCAGATATTATAAACCTTTTTCTGAAATGTCGATTCAAAAAGACGAGGATTCATACTGCAGGCATTATGATTGCTGATTTGACATAAATAACTTGACACATTTTATTGATTAAACAAATAACTTCATTCGGCTTCTATCTTTGTCCTCGAATGTTTTATTATGCGATCCGTGTTTGTGTATTAAATTATTTGATTTGTAATTATTTTTTAAATTTTCGTTATTTTAGTAGGTAGTTTTTTTATCGAAATTTACATTTTATTTGGTTGACTGGCACTAAGACATAAAATGGACCCGCAACCGGGCTTTTCAAGAAACACGGACGCAAAATTTCTTTCACCGAGAAAGAAAAGAACACGTCGTGCAATAGTTCCTGGTGAAAAAGAAATTATTCTTAACGTATACAAGTACGTGGTGAAAAATTGGCCGAAAGCACCCGAATTATGGGCTGACTCTGATACTGCTGCCTGTATTGAAAAGGTGATTGAAATGACTGGAGTATCAATGGCAACTATATATCGCATCATAAGAGAATATAAAGCAATGAAAATATCAACATTTTCAAATCCACAAAAAAGTGGTCCAAAGCTTCAGTTTGACGATAAAATTGATGATTTTATTTTATGTGCTATAAGAAGAAAAATTCACCAATTTTTTTACCGAAATGAAATATCAACCATAAAAAGGCAAGTTATTAAAACAAAATCTTATTGTTTCATTGTTGCTATTTTTTTAATACAATAATCTACAGGGATAAAAGAATTTATTTATTTTCAGATTTTACTCGCTGTGAACTCTGATAATTCTTTACCAAATCTCAAAAGGACAACGCTTCAAAATGTAATGAAGAAATTAAATTTCAAATATGCCACGCGCAAACGAAAAAGCGGCCTCATTGACAGGCAAGACATTGTGCTTTGGCGCCACAAATACTTATTGAAGATTAAGCAGTACCGTAGGGAAGGTAGATTTATTTATTACCAAGACGAAACTTTGCTAAATGAAGGCCATACTGTGCAAAAAGTTTGGACCAACATGGAGGTGCAGTCGTCTCGGCAAGCTTTTTTAGAAGGCCTAACTACTGGCCTCAAAGCTCCTAGTGGAAAAGGACGAAGATTAATCGTAAGCCATGTAGGAAGCGAAAAAGGTTTTTTAGAAGAGGGCCTTCTGCTTTTTGAAGCAAAAAAGGGGGATGGGGATTATCATAAAGAGAAGTGTTTGAACAGTGGTTTAGGGGAATCTTACCAAAACTTAAACCTAACTCGGTTAT
This sequence comes from Ypsolopha sequella, assembly GCA_934047225.1. NCBI lineage: Eukaryota > Metazoa > Arthropoda > Insecta > Lepidoptera > Ypsolophidae > Ypsolopha > Ypsolopha sequella. The sequence continues at coordinate 171,854 of CAKOHE010000068.1, forward strand.
TGTGATTGACAACGCCCCATACCATTCTAGAAGATGAGAAGCTGTGCCAACTTCTTCCTGGAGAAAATGTGATATCCAAGCATGGCTTACCTCTAAAAATATACCGTTTGAGCAGAGCATGATTAAAGAATTTCTAATGGAAATTGTTAGAAGGGTAAAGGGGCAATTTATTAAATATGCCGGAGATGAAATGGCTGCAGCTCAAGGAATAACAGTCCTCAAGCTGCCCCCATATCACTGCGAGTTAAATGCGATTGAGTTGATATGGACAAACGTAAAGGGACATGTGGCAAGGAATAACAAAACCTTCAAAATGACGGAAATTAAACAATTATTAGAAGAAGGGTTGTCACGTGTCACAAATGTAGAATGGGCAGGCAGGTGATATACATATCACACACCATAAAAGAGGAAGATAAACTTATGAAACTTGACCATCTAATAGATGATGTGGCAGAACAGTTTATTATAATTACTTCTGCTTCGGATACTGACGATGAACTCTACAGTGAAAGCTGTAGTGAATAAAAATGAAACTTTATTGAAAATCAACCTTTAGATGAGATTTTTATTGTCAAAGTAAAGTTATGAAGTAGTCAAAATTCAAAATTAGTAAATCATTGTCTGCTATAACATAAAAAGGTTTAACACTCCCCCTAGAGCAGACTAATTGCGGCATCCTATAGCAGCCCTGAGTTCCTCGAACTTTTCTTTATATAAGGGTTTCGTAAGGATGTCCGCCAACTGTTCCTTCGTAGGTACATAACAACAAAAATTCCATCCTGATACATTTCCCTAACAAACTTATAACGTACATCAATGTGCTTTGTTTTGTTATGGAATTGGGGGTTCTTGATTAGTTTGATGGCACTTTGGTTGTCCATATGTAGAGTAGGTACTATCTGCAACCCATTGATGTCTTTGAAAATGTTAAGAACCCACACAATTTCTTGTGCTGTTTGACTAGCAGCAATGAACTCTGCTTCCGTAGTTGACAGGGCCACACTTCTTTGCTTTCTGCTGCGCCATAGTATTGCTCCCCCTGCAGAAACAATCAAAGAACCAGAAGTGGATCTACGGGTATCTCTATCCCCTGCGTAGTCCACATCACTGTAGGCGTCGAAGACCTGTTTTAAATTTGCCTGGTATAATATCCCATAACATGCGGTTCCTTTGAGATATCTCAACAACCGCTTTGCCATTTGAAAATGTTCACATTTTGGCTTATCCAGATATTGCGAGAACAGATTTACCGTAAAAGCTATATCTGGACGACTTACAGTTGATAAATATAATAAAGCTCCAACAATTTCTCTATATGGAAATTGTTCCATCGGTTTGACAGATTTTTCCTTGTCATCGTTTACAGCGGACTCTGACATTTGACTTTTGTCTATAGGTGTTGAAACGGAGTTTGCATCATTCATATGAAGCCTTGTTAGTAGGTTTTTCACATATGCTTCTTGGTTAGCAAAAATGGAACCATCTTTCAAGTGATGTATTTGCAATCCTAAATAGCAACCATCTTCAGATATGCGAACTTGAAAATCGTTTTTCAGCGTTTCCACGAATCTTTCCATATGACATTTATCATTCGCAAGAGTCAGTCCATCGTCCACGTAAATTATTACCATTAGCTGCTGGTTAACGAATAAGCACGCATCAGCTTCACTTTGTTTGAGATTATACTGCAGCAAAAATTTGGAAAATGTCTTGTTCCAACACCGTGGAGCTTGCTTCAAGCCATAAAGGCTTTTCATCAATTTGCAGACTCGACCAGAGTTATCATCATAACCCGTAGGCTGTTTCATATATATTTCTTCGTCTATGTCTCCGTACAAAAAGGCAGTTTTTACATCAAACTGAACCATATACAAATTTCTCCGAGCTGCTTCGCTTAATAGTGCCCGAATAGTTTCCCAGCGGACAACTGGGCTAAACGTCTCATGGAAGTCGATTCCGTATTCTTGATTATAGCCTTTTACTACCAAACGAGCCTTGTACCTTTCGACTGATCCATCAACCTTAGTTTTGATTTTATAAACCCATTTATTATCTAGGGGTGTTCTGTCCTTAGGTAGCTCAACAAGAATCCATGTTTCATTTTCTTTCAAAGATTTTATCTCATCTTCCATTGCATATTGCCACTTTAAGTGATTTGCTGACTCAATAGCCTCTTTGTATGAACGCGGTTCTTCTTCAGCCAGAAAAATACTATTCAACTGAGAAAGAGTCTGTAACTTACTTCTACTTCGCAAGTTATAATTGCATTCATTTCTCGCTGGTAATTGTGAGTCACCATCAGCATTAGTATCAGGAAGTACGTTGTTATGGTTGCATTCATTTCTCAATGGTACTTCTAGGTCGCCGTTAGCATTGGAACTAGCAATGTTTTCTGCTTCTTTTTCCATCTGATTGTTGTCAACCATATTTTGATTTTCGGTCTCGCCGATGACATCACCTTGCTCAGAATAAACGGGTAACTTACACTGTAGTTTCTCAATATGATTAGTGATAGGCAATTTTAAGAAATCGTTAGATGCTTTTTTAGTTTTAAATCGAACATCTCGTGATATAATGATAGTGTTCATTTCTGCTATCCAACAACGATAATCATCATTGTCTCGACAGTATCCAACCAAATACCCCTTGATAGCCTTTTGGTCTAACTTTTTACGCTTTTGGCTAGGCACGTGGACAAAGCATTCTGTTCCAAATATCCGCAAATGCCCAATGTATGCTGATCTATCAAACCACAATTCATAAGGTGTTTTACCTTCAATTCCAGTTGGCCCCGTTCTATTTAAAATATAGGCAGCTGTATTTATAGCTTCTGCCCAAAGTGACTTTGGGAGACTTGCTTAAAATCATGCTTCTAGCAGCTTCAACAAGGATTCTGTTTTCTCTTTCTGCAGCACCATTCTGTTCGGGCGTAAAAGGCATGCTTATACGATGATTCACACCAATAGCATCTGTCATACGATGAACATCGGCATTGTTAAATTCTCTTCCACCATCAGTTAAAAGCTCCTTTGCAGTATGGCCAGCGGTCTTCACTTCAGCCAGAAATTTAGATAACATTGTGGATACTTCAGACTTTTCTTTCTTTCAATAGACTCTTCTGTATTTAGTGAAGTTATCTTTGAAGGCAACGAAATACCTTTTTCCACCAATTGAAGAAACAGGCATAGGGCCACAAACATCTGCATTAATCTGATCACCAGGTTTTTCACCACGCTGCCATCGCGTGCCAAATGAAAGTCTTGTCATCTTACCAAACATACAGCCATCACATTCGGTATCATCAGGAAGAACAGAAATGCCCTTTTGATCTAAGAATTTCTTTACGTATGTTTTGTTTTGATGACACAACCGTTCATGCCAAATTTGCAAGTTTATTCCATCTGTGACCATACAAACATTATCTGTCTTTATTCGCATCAGTAGTTTGTAAAGATTGCCTTCTCTGATGCTCACAGCAACAACTTCACCGTTTTTATTTTGGAAAATTCTTTGGTCACTGTTTGCTACCTCTGTGTACCCATAATCAAGAGCAGAACCAGAGGAAAAGAGATTTTGGCCTGCTTCTGGTACAAACCATACATTGTTTAAATGAGCTGGTTTCCATTTTCCCGCTACAGACATTTCAACATTTATTTTTCCTTGTCCAAAAGCATACATTACTCTACCATCGCCCAAATTAAGTGGCCTTGGAGTTTCAAAGGATTCATAGTTTCTGAACCAGTTTGAATCTGAGGTAATATGGTGCGAGGCCCCGGAATCAACAATCCAGAAGGATTGTACTTTATCGTTATTTCCAATAAAATCATTTCCTTCGTCTTCCTGGATTTTATGAATTTCCCGTCCTTCGAGTTTACTTTGCTTCATCTTATTAATATACTTGAAACAACTCGTCTTTAAGTGCCCAGGTTTTCCACAATATGAACACCTTTTGACATTTCTTTTACCGGAAAGGAGAGCTATCTCAGATGAATTTCCGGTACTATTTTGATCTTTTAATCTTTGTTCATGAAGGCGAAGTCTTTCTATTAACACTAGAGTGGGCGCGTGGGCTGCAGGTGTAGACCAGGGTATATTATTCGTACCTCTTTCTCAAACGCGTCACACTACTGCGCTGTTTTTCCGTGTATTCCTCGACTATGGACCCCCGCGTCACTCAGCAGCGTGTCGCTTACCTCAGCACACGGACTTCAGAACAGAACGACTAATAAAGTGGATGGGCTGCGTATGTAGCCCGCGTGACCTTTCAGGGAATGTGATAAATCCCTATTATTTATGCAAAGATTCATACTAATATTTTAAGGGTACTTTATTTCAAATTAATTGTAATTAAGTAATTGTAATTAATTAATTAATTGTAAATAAGTAATTTTTGCATTTTAAATACTGTTTTATAACAAATATACTTATTATTAATATCTTTTTAGGAAATCATCGCGGCGTCTGCGTCTCATGTTGATTTTTCCAAAATTTCTGTTGTTTCGTTAATAACTACCTAAAAAATTTATGATTTTTATTTTTTTATTATTAAACGATAAAAATAAAGATGTTTATTCATAAAATTAAAATCTTTTTCATTCTTCTTAAATATGACCCACAATATTTGCATTCAAAATGGGCTACAGATGTACCCCGCGCGACCGTTATAGGAGTCAATTAGGGCGCGCCTACTGTTGTGTTAAGACGTTAAGGCGTCGCTCGTCCTTCGGCACCGATTCCCAAGCATTTTTGAACTCGAGGTAGTTGTTTGGTAATGTATTGAGAATTCTGTTTTGAAGCAATGATTCGGGCAAGGTCCCTTCATCTTTAAGCTCATCATTTAATTGCTGCCAGATATTCTGGAATTTTGAAACATGTGTTGCTATATCATCCTGCTCATCTTTTATGTAAGTGAATAGTTGACAATAGAGTAGATCAAGCCTGCGTTCATTTTTTGTTTCATAAATGCTATGTAGGATATCCCACATATCTTTTCCTGTTTTTGTGGAAAGTACGTGTCTCTTTGGTTCACTGCCTAGGCTTGAGCCAATGATAAATTTAACCAGAGTGTCTCTTTCCTCAAAGCTTGCTTTCTTCTTCGTAATCTTCTACTTCTTTTACTGATGCCCCAGCGGGTGGTACACATGGTTCCACATCTCTTCCAGTCACAATTCCTGTCAATTTATTGACGGAGAAGTAGAGGTTAATATCAAACTTCCAAGATATCCAGTTGTCTTCTCCTATAAGTTTTTCTACGCTTGAGCGTTCGGGTTTATAAGATCCCGGTTCCGGCTCTGCCATAACTTTGGAGTAGCACAACAAACTGGTACACAAATAAAAGTTTATGTGCAGAAAGGCAAATAACTAGACTTTAACACCAAATTCAACTTCTACTAGGTCAATTAAAGGATAAAAAACGCCCATAACCTATTGAAAATCAACCTTTAGATGAGATTTTTATTGTCAAAGTAAAGTTATGAAGTAGTCAAAATTCAAAATTAGTAAATCATTGTCTGCTATAACATAAAAAGGTTTAACAAACTTCATGCTTCGTATTTTATTTTATTCCCATTATTAAATGAGCAGAAGGAAATTTTAGTTAAAGCACGAGCTCTTTGAAAGGTGACATTTATTTATACAGCCAAACTACCATATTGGCAAGTAATAATAATAAATCAGCAACACGGATCGTAATACTTTTTGCTAATTTTGCCAAATAAAATGTTGACTTCCTATAGTAACTGACTCGGAACTGGACTGGGGAAAACGATAAAAACAAATTAACGAGTTTCACAAAAAGGGTAATAGAACATTGATCACTTAGATACATAGTCTTAATTCAATATGATTTCCGCTACATAAATAAAATGACAACCTCTATATAAGGTTCTTAAATTGAAGTGAACACAGTATCGCTAATAGACAACTTTTCGCCAAAAATAATATTTTTTGCGCTTTTTTTTTACTTTTACGTAGAAATTGAGTCAGCTGATTCATTAAGTTTTGTACTAGGAAGTGGAAAATATATACGACAAAATACTTTTTATTAACACACTTTTAACGATATACAATCTACCCTAAAATCATCATGATAAATATAAAATATTGAAATGCAAAACAGTAAAAAAAAGGTTTTACCCCCTGACATTTGCAAACGTCACCATTCCAACGGCCGGAGTTTATGTCAGAAATAAATGTCAATGTTTGAACACTTCCGGATGCGTGTGCGTGACGTGTGCGTGGCGTGTGCAGCACATCTGCGTAGCTACGGCGTGTCAGTACTGTCACACTGAGCTGCGCACGCCACGCAGGGTGATTGCGCAGTGATTGCGTAGCTACGCAACGCATCAGCCTGATACGTACTCGCTGTTTTGGCAGCCATATTGTTTGCGCAAAATTAAAATGTTTGTTGAAGAAAATAGCAGTTCTTCTGATGAAGAGGCGTTGTTAGTATTGTTGTGTGAAGAAAATGATACACCTCCTACAAAAAGACTTTGGGTTCATGATATAAATACGATAATTATATTTTTCAAAGATTATATTTTTATAATCTTTTTTGCTCTGGTCAAATAAGCAACGATGGTTCCTCACAATTTCTATTAACTTTTCTTTCAAAGCGACACTCATGCTTAATCGCGGTAAATTTTGTAAAAAAATACAAAATTGCTTGCGTGTACACGTCGTAGAGACGTGCAGTACCATTGCGTGCGTACCCGGTCTGACGTCGCGTCGAACAGGAAAGCCATATATATTATAATACAACTATATGATATAATACAACGTCATCGCAGCCTGTCGCAGCTCACGCGCATGCGACGTTGCCGCTCCGCGTCACGCGTGCACGCAGTCGGTGTGTGTTCAGAGCGATGCGTGACGTGTGCACTGCGTGGCGTGTGCGCTGCGTGACGCATGCGGCTCCTACCACGCATTGTGCACGCAACGCATTCAGTCTGACGTCTTCCATACAGTCTCATACTATACAACTGGAGCTGCCACGCATACGTGCTGCACACGCCACGCACATGCATCTGTATCATCATCATCATGCCCTAATCCATCGCAAGGAGATATAAATTAACATTATATCATTGCAGTATAGAAACGCAGAAGAAAAAGTAAATCTGGATGTGAGGAGCTCTGAACCGAGTCCCGGGTTTGAATCCCGGTTCAGAGCTCCTCACATCCAGATTTACTTTTCTTTCTGCGTTTCTATACTGCAATGGTAAAATGTTAATAAGATTTTAAGAACTTTTTAGCTAAAGAAAATATACCCATTATCTTCACTGCAGTAAACTCACCATTCTCCAATGGTTTGAATGAAAGATTAAACCAAACGTTAGTTAATAAGCCCTGCGTTCCGAAATAGAATTATTTCGCTTAAATCGAGTACGAATGAATGAAGTGAATGGCTAATAATATATGAGTGAAACAAATGCGTTCATTCATTCGTATGACTTTCGTGGCTCATGCGATGTAGGTGAGGCGATGTGAGCGTTGAACGGAATGGAATGTCAAAAATTGTTTTCGCTCCATTATTTCAGCAGTTCAGATCAGACAAACCATGGTATATGATTTATTCGCCCATGAGAGAATCAAATGAAAAGTCGTGTGGAACTCTGCGTCGAAAAGAAAGAATTTATGTGTATATATTTTTTTTCGTCGCTATCTGAGTCTACGTTGAAGAACAGTGCTACAAACTCTTCTTGTTCCATCACGAATCACGGCACTTTGACGAAATAAAATAAAATAATCGTAGTGTATTCTGTGGTTAGAGGTTATGGTTAAGATGTGTCTTTTTTAAATGCGGTCCGAATCATAAGCTATCTTACACATCGTTTGCTAGCTCACAAATTAAGGACCAGTCATCGCTCACACTTTAATTAATTCATAGCGTTTATCGATGTAATTATATTTCGGACCGCACGGAAGATAAGATGTAAGATAAACGAAAAGAAGGATAAATTGGCGTGGACGACTATTATTGTCCACGAATTTATTAAAATGTACTAGTGTTTTGCGTGGTGCGCGGGCTGCCTCCGGCCTCGTAGGAATCGTCCTCCGGGGTCGGCCTTCGGCCTCCCTAGAATGACATCAGATATGACTTTGGTGGCCGCGGTGTCGTGCTCGGCCGAAAAACTCGCATGTTCGGACTCCGAACGCTGCCAGCTCAGCCTTCGGCCTCGCTAGAAAGACACTTGAAGGCTCGGCCTTCGGCCTCGCCATTAGGTCCGAAAAAATGTCCAATCCATTTTTTTTTCGAAAAAGTGTCAAAATCCCTGTCGGTTGTCAAAAAGTGTCAAATTTGACAGTGGATTCGTAATCACCGACCCCACTTGCCCCTTGATACCGAGTTTCAAGCGAATCGGAGCACTTTTTTGGACCTCTCAAAAAATTTCAAAACCTGTCAAATGTCAAATTTTTTTATGCGGTCGGGTAGCCCTCGGTGGACAGATTACTAAAGTCTAAACCGCAACTCGCTAGGACTTACGGTTCAGGAGATATGGCCGACCAAAGTTTTCGTAAAAAAAAATTTCTTTTTTCGACTTTTTTTTAAATTTTATTTTCAGAAAGATCTCGTCGAGCCCTTTTCTTAGAGAACCATGAACATGGGTCTAGCTTCAGCCGTTTGGGAGATACGGGCCGTTAAAGTTTTGACACCGGGGGGGGCTAGATCTCGGCGAGACCTTTTCTTAGACACCCATTAACATGGGTCTAACTCAAGCCGTCTCGGAGATACGGGCCGTTAAAGTTTTTGACATTTAAAAAAAAAAAAAAAACTTTTTTGGCACCCTATGGTCCGACCCCTAGGGTTGTACCACCTTCCGTTCCGAAGATATGGCCAAAACAAAATTCTTTTGTAACAAATTTAAGAAAAAAAAAATTTCCCGTCCCTAGTGACCGGGGACATCCCTAGGAACTGCGCCCGCTCGCGCTTCGCGCTCGCGGGCTTGTTCCGGCGAACTTTCTGTCAAAAATGTCAATTTTTCCCATCCCTAGTACCCAGGTACATCACTACGAACGTCAACCGCTCGCGCTTCGCGCTCGCGTGCTCGTTCGTAGGCTCGCCCTTACGGAGGCAGGCGTAAGATTGTGACTCCGTGCTCCGCTGCCATCTCGTCCACAACATACCTTGTTGACACATTGGTCTTTGTTCTGCCGTACGATATCTATTAGAGTGGCTTTTGTATTTGTAGCATCGAATGCTATATTTTTGCTTGTGAGCCACTCCTGTATTCTTCCTTTATTCCATGACATCGCAGGCAGCAACTCCACTTTTGGCATCAAGGAGGTAAAGGTAGGAGATAAGTATGTGAGGTAGGAGGAGGTAAATCTCTGCTCTGTGTAGTGTAATGAGTCGCATACAAGTAGGTTGCGTTTATGCTGGCAATGTATGATGTCTACTGTAGTGTAGATGTCCGTCTACTTTGTATTAATTTAAAAATAGGTTTAAAATATGGAATTCCATGAAAGCGAACCTTAGTCAATAAGTAGGAATGAAACAAATAAGTTAAAAAGAAATATTAAAGAAATCAAAAATATAAATCTTATTAAAAGTTATAGGTTTTAATTTAAACAAAAGGTACAGAGCCGCTACCAACGGTCTTGTTACGGTAGTTCGTTGGAGGCAACTCGTATTAAAACTCTTGCCACCCACTCAGAGGGAGAAAAAGCGATTTTTTGCATTACGTAAGTGCAAAAAACCGCCTTTTTTCCTTGAAATCGTAAATGGTGAAATGATCAGAACAGAAGCATGAATGTTTTCGCAGATGTCGCCCAATTTTTAGTTTTAATATCTACCCTAGTTGCTTTAATCCACTTGTTTCTCAAAGTCTAAAGTGTGATGTTCTTTATCATTGCAACCTACAACGGCACACGTACGCATTTTGTGTTCTAAATACTACCCAGAAAGAAATACTACTTTCACAAAACTTAAACTTAATGTGCGGGAAAAAGTACCAAACACCATAGTCTGGCTCAACTCTAGTTTGTTTATGGTCTCTGCATAAACTTGACACTTCGTTTTATGAAAACTTCTACTAGCGCTAACTAAACTAGCGCCTTCTTATTCACTTTGATGAAACTCAACTGACAGCTGTCAAGGAAAACGGCTCATTGGAGCTCTCTCAATGTTTGATTTTTTTCTAAAAACAAATATCAAACCCTTTCATTTGATATCCATATTGAGGAAGTAGTCAAAAAATATTTAATCCGCCATTCTTGGATTTACAATGACAACGAATGTATTAAATTATATTATCATCAGAACTAAAGGTGCGTGCTAAATTTCAACAGGAAGGGGGTCAAATAAACAGGGCAAGCTAAATAAAACCATTACAAGGAGGACGTATGCAAAGAATGTTGTTATGTTGATTAATCATAAATATTATATTAGTCAACATATTATATTTCTGGAATCACGTCGTTATTAGTAAAATTTGTCTCTTGACTTAATGAATTTAGTCATTTTTCTATACTATTGAACGAATTGAACGAATTAATTTATCGAACCCATCACTTTATGCAAACACTAGTGAAATAAATCTGGCCACATTATTCAGGGAAATGACAGTAGTGTCTGTCAAACGATACTCTCAATTTGTGGCTTGGGATATAGTCTGTATATATAAAATTCAAAGTCGTGACTGACTGACTGACTGACTGATATATCAACGCACAGCCTAAACCGCTGGTCCTAGAGATTTGAAATGTTGCATATAGACCTTATATATTGTAGGCATCCACTAAGAAAGGATTTTTCAAAATTCACCCCCTAAGGGGGTAAAACGGGTGTCCAAAGTTTGTATCGGGAAAAAAGATTAGTAAGACTATTTTATTCGAGACTTCACAGGAGTACTCCTGTTTATAAATGAAAAATCACGTGTTTCAGGTTTTTTCACAATTTAACCCCTAAAAGGAGGAAATGAGGTAACAAAGTCTGAAAATCAACATGGGTATCGTTTGTTTGGTTTATCGGGTCGCTGATTACAAAAACAACAACGATTTAAAAATCCAACGTGGTGGACGTGAAAAAGACTTTTCCAGAGTTCAACCCCTTAAAGGGGGAAATAGGGTGACAAAGTCTCAAAAACAACATGGGTGTTCACGCCACAAGCGTGACGCATGCGGATGGGTAATTTCGCAACACAGCGCCTCGCACCAAAGGACTCTCACGCCGGCGCTTGTTCGTTCTCTTCCGCGGCGGACGTCTCCCGAAACACACGTGTGCACACTCGCGCCGCCGACACGCCGATAAATCTCGCGTACCTTGTGCTCATACCAGTGTCGTGTTCACATTACTCCAACCAATACATCCTGCTCATCCCTGCCCAAGACCAGCTCAATCAGCCCAACAAAGAGGGACGCCACGCGGCGCATTCGCCGGCCCATCCAGAACCATCCAGAACAAAGGTTAGTTCACTCACGTTGTCAACTCATCCATTTTCCCTTTCTCATCAGCTCTGCATTCATGTAACTAGCGTGTACATTTCTGGTCCTTCGAGTCCGTTTTCGAAAATTTCGAAAATTTCTGGTCCTTCGAGTCCGTTTTCGAACATTTTTGATCCTTCGAACCGTTAGTGAACCAGCCCCCCTCGATTTACTACAGTCCATTTTCACCCGGTTACATATTTTGGCCCCCTCCCCGGCCCTTTTGCCGGCAAAAAATATTTTGTGGTCTCGAATACCTATTTCGGGTAGGTAGTTACTGCGTCCGCGCCGCCTAGAACATTCCATTTATCTGTAAAGAACCGGCCCCCTTCACCCCAGGCACAGAATAAACTCACTTTCATTCCGTTTATTATTATTATTCAGCTCAGATAATATAATTTATATCCTTTTGGATCACCCATTCTGTTTAAACAAATAACAAAATTTTATAGACCCGGTGCCGGGTATTAATTTGACACCTTATCTTATGTTCTGGAATTGGTTATCCATTCAGCCCAATTGTTTGTTACAGTCCACTATATTTCTTTATTAAATCCCCCCCGTCACTCCCAGGGATTAATTATCAGCCCTTATAAACCCCATACGTAAAATTAATTAAACTCAAAGTCAGCATTTTGCTCAACACTGTTAGGTACCATTTTTTACATGTAACTCCCGACCCAATCTTTTCAAATGTACTTGAAGTGATTTAACTCTGCTCGTAAATAGTTCAAATTTTAAGTTTTATATCGTGTTACAACGTTTTGAGTACATTTCACTTTGTTTTGTATCGCGCGGAGAGGTGTAAATCTACCCACTGTCAAAGATAGTTTTCGTATTTTGCGAGTATTTTTTTGGTGCGAGTATAAATTCGCTTTATTTCGTGCACTTACATACGTTACATACATACGTATACATACATTATTACGTTACGTATTACCAAAGCTTGATTTGCAAAATTAGATTGTCCACTCATTTAGAACCGATTTCGGCCAGGTAAATACATTCTTTGTTTGTTTACGCACTCAAAGAAGTAGGTAGATATTTTGTTCTATAAATAGAATTTATCACGACTCTGCTCTAAAACGGTTGCAGTTGTTTTTGTTGTAAATGTACTATCGTGTAAGCAAGAACTAACGCGTATTATCGGCACATGATTTCAAGGCAAATAACATAAAAGTGAACAAGTTCATCAGCCCTTTTCGATAATTTTGTGTTACGGTAATATTGTGTCGCAGTAATAGATTGCCGGACAGTTTTTTCGTGTTATTGCCTGCTCTTTAACCGGGTGCATATAGCACAAATATAGTAAACAATTTTTTTTTTCTTCTCATCTCTGATCTTATTGTTTATGGTACACATATAGGGTGTTCCACGTTGGTTTATCAGCTCATATACAGGTTGTTTAAAAAAAAATATATTTTTTATTTTTTTTTCTCTGTCGTGTTTATTTAAGAGTTCCGTGTTCCGTTTGAACATAGTCATTGTTACTTCATCCGCGCAAGTATCTCAGCTCTATTCATCTATCTCATCAATTATTTCAGTTGTACGCTCGCTCTTATAGTTCAGCTCAAACTCGTTGCGTATTTTATCTTAGTAAACAACCATCTAGTTTAACAAGATTAAGATGCCTTCGAAATCACAAGCCGCGATTTTTCGTGAAGCCATAAAGGCGATAGTTCTGGAGGTTGGTGCGGCGGTCGAGGCTGGTGACAGAAAAACATATTCTGTGGCGGACTTCACCGCTCGTTACGCAAACATACAACACGTTAAAGCTAAGTTAGAGGACGTATATTATGAAATCCTTGACGATGAGGATTTGTCCGACGAAACTGAGGCAACCTACACGAAAAATTTTCAGTCGGCACTTAGCGACTATGATGCTATCCTAGTGGCATTCGAAAAATTGAAAGAAAAATCAGCTCTTCCGGACAAGACGCAACCCCTCAGCTCAGGTACACCCGTTGGTGTTCTACTAAAAATACCTATTCCGGAGGTTCACTCGAACGTGGAAGAATGGCCCTCGTTTATTGTCGTTTTTAGGAGCCTCATCAGTGAGATGGCTACAGTCTCGGATGCTGTCAAGCTGCATTAGGTTTAAAGATACTTTATTCTTATTAAAGACAACATGTCACTTACATAAGAAGAAATCTTAAGTATTTACAATTAAAGTTTGCATTATTTGTTAGGCGCCCTAAAGGGTGAGGCACATGAAATGGTGAAACACCTCTACCCTACCAACGAGAATTATCCCACAGCCATGGAAATTCTCACCAAGCGTTACGACAATCGTCGCGTACTCATTGACCGATTTGTGGAAATTATCATGAACCTTCCGCACATCCACATGCGCTCGGATATCCGCACATCGTTTTTAATTCCGCTTATCTCAGCGCAAAGCGCTCTCCGCAACCTCGATCTGCCCATGAAGGATTCTGACTATGTTTTCGTGTCCATGGTGGTGCGAAAACTACAAGGCGAGCTCCGCACTCTTTTCTAGCGGAAGTACGGATCTCGCGCAACTCTGCCCACGCTCAAGAACCTCATTGAGTTCTTGGAAGAGCACGCACGCTGCAAGGAGAATGCATCGTCGTCCCTTGCGTCACAGGATGCTCCTTCTTCAGCACGGCTCGGCCCTTCAAAAAGGCTCACTCATCTCAATCAGTTGGTTCAGCCCACTCGAGGTACTCCACGTCAGCCCTACCAGGCTCATCAAGAGCTCCGCCCCATGGCTCCTCGGCAGGACAATCGCTCCCCCCGTCCTATTCGTCAACCATTTTTGGCATTTGCGACAGCGCCAGTTTACTCGGCCCAAACATCCCCATCACCCACTCGCCAACAAAATTATTCGGCTCAACCTTCTTCCCCTACTGGTGGTATGCCATGCCCATACTGCAAGAATAGGGGACACAAACTCATCGCCTGCCCAGAATTTAATAACCAACCGGTTCAAGGTCGGTGGGATTTTGTGAACTCACGCAACCGGTGCCGGCGCTGTTTGGGTCCTCATTATGAGAACGAGTGCAGGTCTACACGTGCATGCAAGGAGTGTGGGCGGACTGACCACCACACTTCATTGCATCGCCATGAGGCCATGTCTCCGACACGCTCATCTGCTCATTTGCTGCCTCCGTTTCTACGTGAGCAGCCCAGACAGCGCTCAGCGCATGAGCCTCAACACCATTCGGCACATGCTACACAGGCATACACGTCCCGTCCCAACCCGCCCACTCAATCGCGATCGCCAAGTAGGTCTCGGGTAGGTAGGCAACAGTGACTACCTACAATAACAGAGCACTATGAAGGCGAGGACGACCAGTACTCAACACACTCAGCACACTCATCACATACACACTCAGCTCATTTTCACTCCATGACTTCAACTCCAACAGAGAATTCCTGTAACTCCGCACAACGTGTAGTGAACGTCACTAACACACCAATTTTGTTGCCAACCGTCTCACTTAAAATAGCAGACGTACATGGTCAATTTCACTCAGCACGAGCCCTGTTAGACTGTGGAAGTATGCTGACTCTTTGTTCTCAGCGCATGGCCAGAATTTTAAATTTACCATTAAAACATACATCTCTAAAAATCGCAGGAGTTGGAAATCAGCACACACAAAACTCAAAGGCATCAATCACAATTGTATGCCGACCTACACACCGTGACACACCTACGATCACGGCCATAGTCCATATATTGAAGAACGTAACTGGGTACCTACCGTTAGAAAAGGTTCCAGATCTCGCTCAGTTAACAGGTCACCCACCGATTCCTCTTGCTGATCGAGAATACCACACACCAGCTCCGGTTGATCTAATACTAGGGTCTGACGTTCTTGGTCAAGTGTTGGACGGAACCAAGGTTTCGCTCGGCCTTGGCAAGCCCATAGCCTTCGGCACGATATTCGATTTTACATTGATAGGACCTTTCGAAAGTTTACATACCTCACCCACGAATCAAGTCAATTCAGTTCACATTGTCGGCTCTCACACGGACTCAGAGCATTCCACTCATGACATTCACAAAAGTCTTGAGAGGTTTTGGGAATTCGAGGAACCCCAAACCTACAAGCATACCAGCCCATTAGAGGAACAGTGTGAGGACATTTTCCGCACCACAACTACTCGTGAACCATCAGGTCAATATATGGTTACACTGCCCTTTCTGCACAACGCGCCGACATTAGGTTCCACTCATGCTATTGCGCTACGCAGGTTTCTCAATTTAGAGAAGAAGCTGCTAGCGAACCCGCCCTTCTGCTAGAAATACGTAGAGTTCATGTCAGATTACATAAAATTGGGACATATGTCGCCGTGTCACCCCAATAGCTTTGCTCATAAATCCCATTTCTATATCCCACATCATGGAATATTTAAGCCAGGATCAGAAAAGTTACGCTGCGTCTTTGACGGAAGTTGCAAAAGCTCAAACGGCGTCAATTTAAATGATTGTCTTCATACAGGTCCAGCTCTTCAACAAGATATTGTTGACATTATCATGTCCTTCAGGATCCACTCACAAGTTTTCAGCACTGACATCCGAATGATGTTCAGAAATATCCTCATTCACCCAGAGCAAAGACCTTTTCAACTCATTCTCTGGCGTTCTTTGCCCGACCAGCCCCTGCTCACGTATGCCCTTAATACCGTCACATATGGATTAAGGTCCAGCCCATACCATGCCATCCGCACTTTACTCCAATTGGCTGATGACGAAGGTCATCGCTACCCCCACGCTGCTCAGGTCCTCCGCAAATCAATATTTGTGGACGACATTCTCTCAGGTGCAGATTCTGTGGAATCTGCTCAGTCGCTCCAAAACGATCTGATCGAGTTACTCGCCTTAGGTGGCTTCCAGCTCAGTAAATGGACCTCCAACTCGCCTCAGCTCCTTGAACGGTTCCCAGATGACCAGTGCGACATGCCCAAGGACTTTGACTTCAGTCCCCACTCTAATTCCATTAAGGTTCTGGGAATACAGTGGATTCCTCAAACTGATGAGTTCACTTATCGCATTTCTCTGCCCACTCATGCTCAAGTCACAAAGCGCTCCATTCTCAGTACAGTAGCGTCTCTCTATGACCCCAATGGCTGGGTTACTCTAGTCATCTTCCGCGCAAAGATTCTTCTGCAGAAGCTTTGGCTTCTGAAAATAGGATGGGATGAGCCTATCTCTGAAGAAGTCCACACAGAGTGGCAACACATTTCAGAGGATCTTCCTCAGCTCTCAAACCTCCGTTTACCTCGACACATCTTCATGACCTTTGGTGGTCACCCAGTTGGCTCAAAGAACCTACCTGCACTTGGCCCAAGATGCCACCCGCTCTAGGCCATCATGCTCTCCCAGGCCTTAAGCCCAAAAAGGTACCAGCACACATAGCAGTCCCAGATATCGATCTGGACTTGCTCACTCGCTACAGCTCACTTGACAAGCTCGTCGGAGTGACGGCTTGTATTCAAAGGTTCATATTCAATTGCACGGCGCTCTGGTCCGTTTACAGCTAATGAACGCAGGGACGCTCTGTTGCACTGGGTCCGCTCTATTCAGCACAATGAGTTTGCTGAAGACATTAATCGTATCCAGACTGATAAAGTTTGTCCCGTTCGGCTCCAGCGCCTCTCGCTCTTCATAAAGGACGGCCTCTTGAGAGTCGGTGGTCGTCTCTCTCACGCGTCAATTAGGTATGACGCTCAACACCCACTCATTCTACCCAGCTCAAGTCCGCTCGTAGATCTCATCATAGACCATTATCACAAAATACACTGCCACCCTGGAGCTGACACATTACACGCCATATTACGCCAGCAGTACTGGATTCTGTCCACTCGTCGTATTATTAGACACCGCGTGTTTAAATGTATTAGATGTTTCCGGTGCCGCGCTCAGCCTAAGGCTCCGCTCATGGCTGATCTCCCAGTAGACAGAGTTACTCCTCAGCCAGTTTTTAGTCACGTCACGACGGACTTTGCTGGCCACTTCTTCGTTAAATCCAGCACGTTGCGGAACGCGAAACTCATAAAGGCGTACTTTTGTATTTTCGTTTGCCTCGCAACAAAGGCGGTTCATTTGGAACCAGTCTCTGCACTCACAACGAAAGCGTTCTTTGCGGCATTGCAACGTTTTATCTCACGTCACGGTACTCCAGTTCTCATTCGCTCAGACTGCGGCACAAACTATGTAGGTGCTAGAAATCAGCTCATTGAAGTTCAGAACTTCCTCAGGTCAAACAATGATGCAATCACTCACAAGCTCGCGAATCAGCACATAACTTGGTTACTGAACCCGCCTAAAGGGCCTTGGTTCGGCGCTCTGCACGAAATAAACGTAAAATCCACCAAGCAACTACTTTATCGCGTGATAGGTGAACAGCACCTCACTTTTGAGGAATTCTCTACCCTTTTGGCTCGAATTGAGGCTGTACTCAACTCAAGACCCCTCTGCCCAATTTCATCCGACCCTACGGACTTTGAACCTCTCACGGCCGGACATTTCATTATTGGTCGTCCGCTCACCGCTCTACCTGAGCAGTCTTTTGACGACAGACCCATATCTGCTCTTAAACGCTTTCAACTCATTCAAGCGCTCTCTCAGCACTTTTAGACTCTCTGGTCCAGATCCTACCTCCATACCCTGCAAACCCGCTCCAAATGGCTCTCCCCTTCTTCCCCTCCTCAAGTGGGTGAACTGGTCCTCATCAAAGAGGATGACCTGCCTCCGCTCCAATGGAAGTTGGGGAGAATTCTCCGCACGATAGTGATCTGAGTTGTGGATCTGGACACAGCCCATGGAAATCTGCGACGACCTGTGTTCAAGCTAGCCAGGCTGCCGTTGGATTCAGCTCAAGAGGAGTCGCAGCCCCGGCCCCTCCAGGATGTTCACGCCACAAGCGTGACGCATGCGGATGGGTAATTTCGCAACACAGCGCCTGGCGCCAACTCGACTCGCGCGCCGGCGCTTGTTCGTTCTCTTCCGCGGCGGACGTCTCCCGAAACACACGTGTGCACACTCGTGCCGCCGACACGCCGATAAATCTCGCGTACCTTGTGCTCATACCAGTGTCGTGTTCACATTACTCCAACCAATACATCCTGCTCATCCCTGCCCAACAAGGAGGGACGCCACGCGGCGCATTCGCCGGCCCATCCAGAACCATCCAGAACAAAGGTTAGTTCACTCACGTTTCTTCCACAATTCTCCCGTGTCAACTCATCCATTTTCCCTTTCTCATCAGCTCTGCATTCATGTAACTAGCGTGTACAATGGGTATCGTTTGTATGGTTTATCGGGTCGCTGATTATGAAATCAAAACGATTTCTAAATCCAATGTAGTGAACGTGAAATACCATCATCCCCTGTTGGGGTGCGATGGGGTTGAAATGTGTAAATTTCAACATGGGTGTCGTTTTTAATGTTTTTTTGGGACGTTAATTACTAAAATGGCATTTATTTTGAAATTTAATATAGTGAACATGTGGAAGTATGTGTGCCAGAGCAAATAGGCCACGGAACACAAATAGGCTGTAACAGACGAACAGACAGACAGCCTTTGACAGACAGTGATCCTTTTAGGGTTTCATTTTTCTTTTGAGGTATCTATCTATCTGTATATCCACAATCTATCTATCTATCTTTCTATATCTATCCATATCCCAGCAAAATATCTTTGGAACGGAAGGTGACACATCCCTAGGGGTTGGACCATGGGGTGCCAAACAAGTTTTTTTTTATGTCAAAACTTTCACGGCCTGTATCTCCCAAACGGCTGGAGTTAGACCCATGTTGATGGGTGTCTAGGAAAAGGTCTCGACGAGATCCACCTGTTTAAAGTTGTTTAGAATAAAATGTATATTTCGGAACGTATCCATCAATGGTCTATATATTTTGTCTATGGACTTGGAGCTGTCAAAAAACGAGGGACGTGGACATTTGATATAGATCGCGGACGATTTTATAAAATGTATAAAGGATAAGGGAAATCGGTGCGGACATCGTAAGAAACAGTATTCAGTCAAGGGCTGACGATATTTTGGTGTGAAGACCATTTTGAGTGAATTTCCTGTGTGTGTGTGACATAACCTGTGTCCACGCGGCTTCCGACAAGTGGACTTGTTAATTTTTCTTCTGGGTTGGATGCATCCCGGGGTAGGAGGGTTGTGTTTAGATTCATCGTGGAAGGTGATCAACGCGTCACGGCACCGGCACGCCTTGGAGTCCACGTGCGCAGTGGTCTTCGTGCGAGGATCAGTTGATGAGGTCATCATGCAACTGTCTGGTAGGACATTTAGTATTATATTTTGTAGAATATAAGATACTTGTATACTATAAATCTGGGAAAGCTTATGGGCCCCTGTTCCAGCTGCAAGTATCGCCCTTTAGCATACAATTAGTGGTGTCTGAGCGTGGTTATGGAATCCTCGCAACAGTGACGCCGATGCCCGTCACTAGTCAGTATTACCACTTTTTATAAGCTACAATTTCTGGTAGCAACGAGCGTCTTTTATCAAACAACTTTTGGTAGCTAGATCGTGGTTAATCCCAACTTTGGTTTATATACATATAAACAGCGGAACTGGGCGGCCCCAGTGTCATTGAACTGTTAACATAGCTAGGCTTTTACATGGTTGTAATGATATGTTATTGATGTAGCAATTACAAATTGGATTTGTTTAGTGCTTTGAGTAGTTAATTGATTACCGGAGGGTACCACATCGAAGGGTTCAGTAATATCAGTATAATTTGATAGTTTGGTACATATCAAGTGTTCTTGTATTACAATAACATTATATCATATAACGGTTTATATAATAGATTGGAAATCAACTTGTTAGCTAATATACGGTTATCTTGGCTTGAATTTATGTACTTACAAGTATGTATACAGTTGCATAGTGGAATGTGCATTCGGGTTTGTGTGTATTGTATACACCAAATATAATTTACATTTGATAATTAAATTATAGAATTAGGTAGGAACCTATTTGTTTGTTTTGTATTACTGATACAGTACCTACATTGTTGTAATTGGGAATTACATTTGATAATTAAATTCTGGAATTAGGTAGGAACCTATTTGTTTGTTTGTATTACCGGGACAGTATATACATTTGTGATTGGGAATTTAATTTGATAATTCAATTCTAGTTATAGGTAGGGTATCTATTGAGCAGTGCTTCTGTATTTGTGCCTTGTCAGGGTGTTTGCTAAATAGTTTTTATTTATACATTTCCCGGTTTGTTGCGGCATGATGTCCGAGTCTTACAAGGCTGCGTTGGCGAAGGAGCTCCGTTGGTTTACAACCGTCCAGGGATTGCTTTCTCGTTCGGATCGCGACAATGCAATCCTGGAGAGAGCCGAGCGGATGTATCAGCGGCTGGCTGACGCAGAGGCGGCTGTGGCAGCACTGCAGGAAAGTGACGGGCCTATGGATAGGTATGTTACTGATTTAGCCCAGATAAAAGGGATTTATGATGATATAACAGAGGCGGCCTCCATGATCAAAAAGCGACAATCGGGCAGCCCGGTTGTTAGCACACCTAGACCAATAGATGGCGCCACTGGTAAGACGCTGGTTATAACGTCGAATAATGTTGCTGATATAAAGACCCAAAATTCAGGAGGTCCTGTAGTTGTCACGCCTCAACCGGTAGATGGCGTGTCTGGTAGTTTGGCTAGTTTAGAACTAAATAAATTTAATGGGAAAATTCAAGAATGGGTTTCTTTCAAAAATATGTTTACTTCTTTAGTAGATTCAAGGATAGATTTAACAAAGGGGCAAAAGATGGCATATTTGATGTCAACATTGGAGGGCGAGGCCAGGTCGCTCATCCAGCACCTCAGGGTAGAGGATGATCATTATGATATAGCGTGGGGCTTATTAAATGATAGGTATCAGAACATGCGCTTACTGGCGGATGCGCATGCGTCTCAATTGTTGACGTTACCTAGGGTAACCGACTGGGCACAGCTGAGGCAGCAATTACTAACTCCGGTCACTGTGGCGTGTAATGCCCTTAGAACATTAGGTTTACCGGTGGACGAGTGGTCGTTTTTACTCGTTCACATTATTTTAGGTAGGTTGACTAATGGTGTGAGGTCACGTTTTGAGCGGGTGTCCGCAGAAAAAGATGGCAGCACTGTGCCTAAATTTACGGACTTAATGAGGTTTCTTGAATATGAAGCTAGGGTAGCAGAAACATCACAGCCGGACTTGGCGCCATCTGGGGCGCAATCATTTTCGTCTGCTGGCTCATCGGAATGTGGGGAGCCCAGACAACCGCAGCAGTCGCGGGGACGCGATATGACGCGTTTAGCGGCGGTCGCCGTGGTCGAGAGGTCATCGACCTGTTTACAGTGTGGCCATACGGGGCATGACCTGCTGAGATGTCAGCAGTGGCGAAACCTGCACGTCACCGAGCGGCGACGCATAGTGAAGCGTAAGAGCCTGTGTTTCGGTTGCTTGGGCAATCACTTCGAACGTGATTGTCCCGAGCCACGACGTTGCAGTGAGTGTGAGGGGCCTCACCATTTATTGTTGTGTGCCAACAGATCTGAAGCGGCTTCACCGGTCCCGCAGCGACGGAGCCCTACGGGCGGGGGTGCTTCAGGGAGAACTTCCCCCCCCTCGGTCCAGGGAAGGCATGCTGTCGGGCAGAGCTCCCCTCCGTCGGAACGGAGGACTGCGGCGCGAGGCGCGCCCCCCCACCGGGAGGTGAGTCATGTATCTGCGCGTGGACCCGTAGGGGGCTTGCCTACGGGCTATCACACATATGGCCATGTTGTGAATTGGGCCCCTACGGGCGGGGGCCAATTGGAGTTGGCAAGGGCTAGGCCCCCCCTCTCCGCGCCGGTTTTGGTGCCAGCTGGCATGGAGCACCGTGCTCAGACGGAGTCACGGGGTTACTCACCGCCGTACCGCGAGTACCCGCGGTTAGAGTACCACCCGCCGTACTCAGGGAGAGTTGGAGGCTACGCTCCCCCCATGGTGGGGATGTGCACGCGCCAGCCGTATTACTGCCAGTGGACTGGTCCTGCACTCCACAGGTGGGGTAGCCTGTAACTAGCTTGTTCAAGCTATGAGTACGGAACCGCGGACGGTTCTGTTGCCTACCGCGATGGCTCGCGTCTAGGGCCCCAGGGGGGATTGAGTTAGGGTAAGGGCCCTCCTCGACTTGGAGAGTCAAGTGGCGCACCGATAGGTTTTGAACCTGGAGGTTTCGTCGGTGCCGCTCTTAGGTATTGGTGGACTGGAGTTGAATCAGCGGCTGCAGCCATGGTTATAGACAATATTGTCGGCTGGCAGCCTTCTTTGGACCTTCCTCCGTCCATAATATCATGCACGTCAGGTCTGCATCTGGCAGACCCACGTTTTGTCATTCGGCCCAGTCGATGTTTTCCTGGGCGCGGATTTGTTAGGATGGATCCTATTTGGTTTTTAGAAGACTCTGGGTTCTTCTTCATTGGTGGAGGTATCCACAATTTTGGACATTCGATATTTGATTCGATACTTGGATTATTAGGTTCGAACTTAGGAAATGGCTTTCAAACAAACATAGACTGTTTGCAGATTTGGAGGATCCTAATATGATGGTGGTATTATGTTGAAATGCCAATCAGTCAATGAAATTTATATATTTTGTCCCCAGCCATGAGTGCAGAGGAGCGTTGGAGCGCATTGGTACACGGTTCGTGTACTTCAGGCGGACCTCATCAAGTTTAGACTTCGAGTACTGCGCGAGGATCACGCCAGGCTGAAGTGAGCGGTTGCTCGTTTGAATCCTTTCACGGATTATGAAGGACTTCTGCGTTTCGGAGGCTGATTTCGGAGAGCTGACCTGCCATACGGAAGTCTTCATCCTTTGTTTCTACCCAAGGGCGGACCTTTAGTAAATTTGTTGGTGTGGATCGACACATATGTAACGCGCAGGGGGGTTTTCAGCAATCGCAACGCTCGGGTTGTGAAAGCATACCTTGTGTATTTGTGTGCTTGGCCACCAAGGCCGTTCACTTGGCAGTGGTATCAGCTTTGACTACGGAGGCCTTCGTCGCCGCGTTGGATCGTTTCGTGTCGCGTAGGGGTTTACCTTCACTTATTCGTTCCGACAATGGCACAATCTACAGAGGTACTGCTAATGATATTGTTATTTTTTGTTTTGTAAATAACTATGCTAGTTTAAGTTAAATCTTCGCCCGGAAAGGGGTAACTTGGCGGTACAGTCCCCCAAATTGCCCTCACTGGGGAGGGAATTTTTTGAAGCTGCCGTCAAGCCGGCGAAGACCCACCTCCGCTGCGTTATTGGGGAAACTGTCCTAATTTTTGAGGAGCTTGCCACTGTTTATTGTAAAGTGGAAGCGGTCCTCAACTCTCGTCCTCTCTGTGGTCAGACAGGACTGAGCATCCTAGGGAAGGAAATTTAATTCTTTTGAAGGATATGAACTTGCTATCCTTGTTTTGGCGCCGGGGCCGTATATTAAAGTTGTTTTGGCGGAGACGGAACTCCACGCGTCGCAGAGGTGTTGGTCGAAGGTTCGATTTTGTGACGAACCATGACAACTCTCTCCCGTCTCCCGGTTGTAGGAGCTAGTGGTCTGATTACTCAGCCCAGAGCGGGGGACTGTTTAGAATAAAATGTATATTTCGGAACGTATCCATCAATGGTCTATATATTTTGTCTATGGACTTGGAGCTGTCAAAAAACGAGGGACGTGGACATTTGATATAGATCGCGAACGATTTTATAAAATGTATAAAGGATAAGGGAAATCGGTGCGGACATCGTAAGAAACAGTATTCAGTCAAGGGCTGACGATATTTTGGTGTGAAGACCATTTTGAGTGAATTTCCTGTGTGTGTGTGACATAACCTGTGTCCACGCGGCTTCCGACAAGTGGACTTGTTAATTTTTCTTCTGGGTTGGATGCATCCCGCGGTAGGAGGGTTGTGTTTAGATTCATCGTGGAAGGTGATCAACGCGTCACGGCACCGGCACGCCTTGGAGTCCACGTGCGCAGTGGTCTTCGTGCGAGGATCAGTGGATGAGGTCATCATGCAACTGTCTGGTAGGACATTTAGTATTATATTTTGTAGAATATAAGATACTTGTATACTATAAATCTGGGACAGCTTATGGGCCCCTGTTCCAGCTGCAAGTATCGCCCTTTAGCATACAATTAGTGGTGTCTGAGCGTGGTTATGGAATCCTCGCACCAGTGACGCCAATGCCCGTCACTAGTCAGTATTACCACTTTTTATAAGCTACAATTTCTGGTAGCAACGAGCGTCTTTTATCAAACAAAAGTGTTAACACTTTACAGGCCCGTATCTCCCAAACGGCTGATGGTAAACCCATGTTCATTGTACTTCAAGAAAAGGGCTCGGCGAGATCTAGACGACGGTAAAAAAAAGTCGAATAAAAATTACCAAAATTTTGATCGGCTGTATCTCCCGCCGCAAATTTGACATTTTTGACAACTGATAGGGATTTTGACATTTTTCGGAAAATTTTTGATCGGTGAATCCCCGTATTTGGCACTCTGGCGAGGCCAAAGGCCGAGCCAAGTTCCACGAGGCCGAAAAACGAGCATGTAAGGACGGAGAATGCGCCCGCGAGGCCAGGGCGCGTTCGTAGTCCGAGCATGCGAGTTTTTTGGCCGAGCACTACACCTTGACTCCCAAAGGGAGTGAGAGCACATAATGTTTGTTTCTGAAAAAAAACGTAATTTGTTTCCTGTAGGCCACGCGGGCGAAGCCGCGGGCAGAAGCTAGTTAGTAATACATTACTAATATGGTACTATTATTTCGAAGTCATTTTATTGGTGTATCTTTAATGTGACCTCAAATATTTCACTTACTGAACTATCAACATCTGGTGCTTAATCCTGAAAATAAGACCTATAAAAAATCTTACATGACATATTTAGCTCCTATGTGCTTATTATCTTTGTTCCAGTCGTTCGTATCGTGTGCCATTTGGTACGGCATCCGTTGGCTTCGTAATGACGACAACGCCGACGTACGGGATTGCTGACGTCATTGGCTGCCTTATGACTTTACCTTTAAGAAAAAGTTCCATTACATACTCGAAATCAGTTTCGAAAATCAAACTTTCTGGACCCCGTTGCGAAATGACTCTCAGGTTAGTACGAAATATTGGTCAAATATCATTACGTACTCGGTTAGGTTCTTTTTGATGTTAGTTAACTCTCGAAATAATTTCGCGGCCTCGTGATTGGCAAAATGGTACTGACCACATCGCGCCGCCTCCGCAACGTCACGGAGCATAAAAGACTTCAATTGGCGCGAGAACATTTAAATTAAACATGGCGAATTTTTCTGAAAAGTAACTACCGTTTGTACCGAGTGCAAAATGGCTTTTCTTGCACTCGGAATGGGAGTTTTCGAAGTGAACCGAAGTCGAAGACTAGCTTCATTTCTCGGGTTAGAAAACGCGTTATTTTATACTCGGTACGAAATACACTATTTTGTAATTTTACCCAACTTCTACCGAAAATAAGAAATCCGCTAACGTTCGAATACCACCTCCCCCAAAGCTTTTAAGCTTTAAACCTACTTTATAGCCGGCGCCGGCACCCTCTAGGGCACCTAAGAAGAACTAAATTGACATTTAGTGTCTGTTGATTCTCTAACAGAAGCGAAGCGCATCAGATAACAGATAACTTTCAGAAATACATAACGAGATACAATATATATAGAACAATGGAATCAAATAAATTTTTACGTTCCATCTTAAAATTCTTAAATTACCTACCATCGGGGTTAATTCTGTAGGCCAACTTGTCATGTATTTTGTTGTTTGGTATAAATATTTTATTTTTGTTTGCACCTTTCTACCCTTTCTGTCATACGCTAGTGCAACAGACGCAAGTTTGATGAACGATTATGCGACAATACTGAAAGCCGATTCTCCCGAGTTCGAATGCACACTACTAGTGCGAAAAAACACCACTGTTGTGGGATTAACAATCGTTCGACACCAAACTAGTGCGATATTATGTTAAAACTGTTATACGCATATCTGAACAGCCAAAGTTGGTGAAATTTAGGAGTTATTCTCACCGAGTGACGTGGTCTGTTGCGAGGTGCATTTTGTGTGTGTGCTGAGTACTCATAAATGTATTATAAATGACACATGAAGGTGACCAATTCACGTGTAAAACAATTTACTTACTATTTACCATACAATGGTTCTATCGCACGTAATGTTTAAAGTATTTATACCTAGGTACCTTCCTGTAAAGTCAAATAATGTTGGTATGTACAAAACGAATCCCCAATGCGTCAATCTACACGGCCTTGACAGTCTGACGTTGACTGTTATTTGGATCAATACATAAAATAAGTTAAAATTAGTATAAAACAACACTTTCTTGTTTTGGGTAATTAAACAAATTCTTTTTAGTATAATAATACATTATATTTATTTATGTATGCATGTAACTTTTTCTTGGACGAATAAACCACAACTTTTTCAAGTGGCATATGTATTTTATCATTTAATGTTGTTATCTCCTATTAATTACTGTTTATGTTTATTAGCATGTAGTATAAAATTTTTACTAAGTATTTGAGTAATATATATTTTATACATACTTAAATCGGTACTCTATGATATTTTAAAATCATGTCACTACTCTCAACAACTTCCCCATTACCAAAAGTTAGCTGGTAGATAATACTAAATACTAAATAGTATTAAGCTCGCCTATGTACGTAATTTTTATCTTGTGCAATATAGAATTTTATTATTATTTTGGGAATTTTTGATCTCGTCTCTCCCTCATGGTCAAAATAATTTAAAGAAAGAGAGAGAGAGACGCTACAGCCCCTGGCATAAGCACAATCGACCGAGGTTCAGAGCGCCAGGGAAAGAAACCGGCGAACGGTGTGAGCAGTATCGAGCAGAACCGCCTTCTGCAAATTCAAATTCAAATAGTTCATTTAGCAAAATAAGTATATAAAATACACGTTTCACATATCAAAATTTAGTCTTATAAAAATAAATGTAATAAAGTAATAAATGTACATCAACTAGGTTAAAGGTTTATTTAATTTATGTAGCAATATATATACGATTAAAATTATAGGTAAAATATATATTATACAAGGTAAAATCCAATCAACCGCCCGAACCTATACCACGCTGGAAGCGAACTGCTGCGGATTCTCAACCGTCTCAGCTCAGATTGGCTTCGAGGCTGGTTGGTATTAACCCATTCGTGGATAAAACAACTGGGATTATTTCAGTGGATGCCACGCCCCACATGTCGGTAACCTCGTAAGCTAGGTCGAGATACTTTCTTCTCGGTTTCGGGTGACACGAGGTTCTCATCGTTTGGGAAAGACGCCCGAGACTGCGCCCGGTTTATTATTATTATTAATTTGTTCTTTGTAGCTAAAAAGGAAAAAAGTTTTTTTTCCATATTCGTTTTTTTTAACAAAATTTAGGAGTCGTTACCACAGTTTAAAATTTTGCTATCCCCATACATTGGCCTATTTTTTTATTGATATTAAAACTTTTGAAAAATAGACAAAGTTAGCTTTTGGAGCGTAGATATGGAAAAAAAAATACATTTCAAAAATTATCTGCTCATCACCCTTGAAAGTTAAACAACAGTACAATCATCATCATCAATATCATCATCAATCATCAATACACATAATAAAAGAGTAGAACCCGCTGTGACTGTACATTGGACAAAAGTAATAAAAATAGAAAGGGGGTAACTAAATAAGAGCAACAGAACACAAATCAGTGATTTTTAGAATTCTTTTCTTTCTGTCTGTCTTTTGGTCTGTCTGTCTGTCTGTCTGTTTGTTCACGCACATCTCCGAAACTACTGAACGGATTTTGATGTAGTTTTCACAGTTGGACGGAACTCAATTTGGATTAGAATATAGGCTTTATTTCATAAAAATCGAACGACGGAAAAAAAGTTATTGTCATTTATTTAATTATTTTATAATATTATCATTATCATAATTTTTAGCGTTAAAGGCCTATAGACGTCACGAATGAGTGTTAAAAGAAAACAAGAAAGCTTTGGTCTGGAGTATGTAATGTATCAAATTTTAGTATCTGTATTATATGTATACATAAAATATAAAGTCCTAATTGACTGACTGACTCATATATCAACGTACAGCCTAAACCGCTGCTCCTGTAGAATTGAAATTTTTCATATAGATACCTTATTCAGTTTAAGCATCCACTAAGAAAGGATTTTTCAAAATTCACCCTCTGAAACGTGTGTCCAAAGTTTGTATGGGGAAACAAAATTAGTTAGACTATTTTATTCGAGACTTCACAGGGAGTATTCCTATCCATAAATAAGTAAACATGTGTTTTAGGTTTTTTCAGGATTCAACCCCTTAAAGGGGGAAATGGGGTGACAAAGTCTGAAAATCAACATGAGTATCGTTTGTATAGTTTTTCGGTTTGCTGATTACGAAAACAACAACGATTTTAAAATCCAACGTGGTGGACTTCAAAAAAGCTTTTCCAGAATTCAACCCTTAAAAGGGGGAAATAGGGTGACAAAGTCTGAAAACCAACATGAGTATCGTTTGTATGCTTTATCGGATGGGGATGAAATGTTGAAATGTGTAAATATCAATATGGGTGTCGTTTTTGTGGTTTTTTGGGACGTTAATTATGAAAATGGCATTGATTTTGAAATTTAATAAAGTGGACATGAAAATTCTTGAAAGTATGTGTGCCAGAACAAATCGGCTGTAACAGACGGACAGACAGACAAATGATCCTTTTAGGGTTCCATTTTTTCCTTTTGAGGTATCTATATATATATCCGCAATCTATCTATCTATCTATCTGTCTATCTATCTGTCTATCTATCTATCTATCCATCTATATATCTATCTATCTATCTATATCTATCTACATCCCAGCAAAATATCTTTGGAACGGAAGGTGGTACATCCCTAGGTGTTGGACCATGGGGTGCCAAAACAAGTTTTTTTTTTATGTCAAAACTTTGACGGCCTGTAACTCCCAAACGGCTGGAGTTAGACCTATGTTGATGGGTATCTAGGAAAAGGTCTCGACGAGATCTATCTGCCGAAAGTGTAAAAACTTTACAGGTCCGTATCTCTTAAGGCCCTTACTATTGCCAAATGGGTACTTTCTAAAGCCTACTCCTCGTTTATGGCCAAACCAAAAATAATGAAAAAATGTATTATGAATAATCAACTCTTGACAACATATGCAACAGTTTTCTTTTTCATACCACCAAAACTTCTACATGAATTTTTTTTTTACTGAATGGTGTTTTTTGACTTCAAATTCCCTACTGCTCCTGAGTTGCTTGGCCGATTGAATTCATCTATGCTTTGATAAATAGATAAACTTTATAGCTAGAAGTAGTATAGTATTGTTCGTTCTGCCCCCTTCGTATTGAGACAGGCTCACTTGCGTTCGCCTTCTCCGTCTCAATCCTCGAGGCCAGAACGAACAATACTATATTTTGGGTAACAAACAATCATTCTGGCCCCTATTAAAGGTTTTAAACAACTGCTATCACAAAAATGAAAGGGCCAGAACCCCAATACTACCGTAAAATCAGCAGTGATTGAATTCGTTCTTCAACACACGAGCCAATATAAAATAAGACTGTCAGAACCTTAATACTACCGTTTGAGTAACAAAGAATAAACAATAGAGTTCAGTTCGATACGCCACAAAATAATTCACGATTCTGCATAAATAACCCTAACACCCTGCTTTGATTGCATTCTAATATAAGCAATCTCAACTTACACTCCTTTTAAAAGACTGAGTTTCCAGAATGAAATTTATAAAGCAAACAAATTTACTAGAGCTTGAAAATGTATTTGTAGGAACTACAAAATCAGGGTTCCGCCATGGGAAACTCTTACCCAACACGATTCGATGTCTTGTTTGTGGTCCTTCTAATTGTGGTAAAACAAATTTAATAATTGGACTTCTAGTACACGCCAATGGATTGCATTTTTATAATGTTTACGTGTACTCTAAAACTCTGTTCCAACCCAAGTATAAATTTTTGGAAAAAGTACTAAATCTTGTTCCAGAAGTATCTTATTTTAAATATAGTGATAAGGAAGAAGTTTTATGCTCTACAGATGCATTTCCAAACTCTGTTTTTATTTTTGATGATGTTGCATGCGAAAATCAAAACAATATTCGCGATTATTTTGCCATGGGTAGACATAAAAATATAGATTGTTTCTATTTAAACCAAACTTACACAAAAATTCCTAAACAACTAGTTCGTGATAATGCTAATCTAATTATACTTTTTAAACAAGACGATATTAATTTACGTCACATATATGATGAGCATGTTGGCACAGACATGACCTGGCACCAATTTCGGGAGATGTGTTCACATACTTGGAGGGATCCCTATAGTTATTTAGTAATAAATAAAGATTGCTTGAAAAACAAAGGTTGCTATAGAATGAAATTCGACACTTTTATTAATTTGGACGAATGAAATATATGTAGTGTTCTTTTAATAATTTATCATTTTTAATTGTACTACGAAGAAGTGAAGTTGGTAACTGATTCGATATGAATAATGAAAAATCCCTCAAAAAGCAGAAAATAAAATCTGCTGAAACTATTAAAAAGAAGATCAGACACATGAAGAATACAAAACAAGATAGTGAAAGTTCTCTGAAATCTGTTTTAAAACCTATTACGGATCCTCTTAATCAATTGGCTAATAGAAACGCACATTTAGGTGTTAAAGTTAAAGATGAAGATAAAAACGAAGAAGATGTTAAAACCACTGCAAGGAAAAGAAAATTGTCTGAAATAAGTACATCATCTCGCAAACCCAAGCAATTCCATTCTCAGTTTAATATTGCGAATGAAAGTGTATCTGATATTTCTGATGTAAGTGACAACTGCATCGACAATAATAATAGTGAATTGTTTTTTTCTTCTGAATCAATCAAAGGCTCAAGACAAAAATCTAACTCAACATGTTCTTTGACATCTGAAGGATTTGAAGACGTTCCTTTTGGGGTAAGAATAGAAAAAGGAAAATCAATGATCGGATCAGCACTTCTGTCCATCACAGCTCACAAAATATCAGTTGCGGGGCAAACATATATCAAAACACCGGGAATAACAGAACTTTTATTTTAAAAAAATCCTGATTTGGATGTTGTAACTGAAGAAGATAAAGAAAATTATAAATCTATATTACTAAACACGAACGCTCATCGTCGAGGATATGATCCTGGTCAACCGATCAAAAGCAATAGAGGTGTTAAATACACCCACATTATTAGACCATTGTTTAAATCATCAAGTATGGAAAATGTAACAAAGGGAAAAGGAATACCAATTTTAAAAAAAGTTGTGAAAAATGAGAAGTACTTGTTTTGGGATGACCCCGATGAACTGGTGGAAAGACTTAAATTGCTTATTGCATCTCGCGATGCTGGCAACACAGGATTAGATAATGAAATAATATCTATTATCGAAGAATTGCGAGAAAGTGGTATTATAAATTAGATATATTATGTTATTACAAATGTTATACCTTCATTGTTATTATATCCATTGAGGTACTAAGACCATTAAGATGAATATTGATAAATTTGGACACCATGTTCACAGGCAAATGCGTTTGACAGAATCGTTTAATGCAAATATATGTGAAAAAGTATTACATAAAAATATATTGGGTGATTATGATTTAGAAGCCGTAAGGTTAATAGGTTTAAAAATACCACAGACATCTGACGAAGCTGTGAATAAGGAGTATGTTGATAAAAATAATCAATTATTTTGCAAAAAGCATGACTTCATTTCCGAAATGAAAAGTATAAAAAATCAAATTCACCTACTTCAAAAACAGTTGGATGAGAAATGTACGTTAGTGCAAGTCAGTAGCTTACTAAAAGACCATCTTGTATCTATAAAATAGGTATAAAATAGATAAAACATGAGTTAACAAGATGTTGTTATTGAAACTCATAAATCGGCAAGAAGAAATTTTTTGCGTCGTTCTGTTATGCTTAAAGGAATTGATGATTTGTGGCAAGCAGACCTAATCGATATAAAAAATTATAAAAAGGATAACAATGGTCATAAGTTCATTTTAGTTGTAATCGATGCTTTTTCTAAATATGCCTGGGCAGTCCCATTAAAAACAAAAACAAAAAGCGAAGTCGCTTTAGCATTTGAAAGAATTTTAAAAGAAGGACGAAATCCTAAAAACTTACAATCCGATTTTGGTACCGAGTTTTATAATGATACCTTTCAAAAGCTAATGAAAATAAATAAAATTCATCATTATTCTACTTATTCAACTAAAAAAGCCTCTATAGTAGAAAGACTGATCAGAACATTAAAAAATAAACTTTTTAAATATTTTAGTCTTGAAGGTAATTATAAATGGTTAGGAAAACCATTAAGAGATATTATGAATAATTATAATAACACTACACACAGTACAATAAAATATAAACCAGCTAAAGTACTTAAATAAATCAAACCAAACATTTATTTTAAACAATATAAAAAAATCACAAAATACTTGTTATATAGAAAAAAAAAAGTTTAATGTAGGTGATTGTGTTCGAATAAGCAAGTATAAGGGAAGTTTTCAAAAAGGTTATACTCCAAATTGGTCCACTGAGTTATTTACTATAATTAAATCAAATAATACAAAACCTCCCTCTTATCACATTATGGATCAACATAAAGCTATGATTAAAGGTTGTTTCTATGAACAAGAACTTCAAAAAACAAAACATCCAAATATTTATTTAATTGAAAAGATAATTAAAAAGCAGGGAAATAAGTACTATGTTAAGTGGCTTGGTCTAAGTAGCGATGAAAATAGCTGGATTAACAAGAATGCAGTCGTGAATAAACTAAGGTAATGATATAAGATCATACAAATAATAAATTATTAAATATAATAAGACAAATTTTAATACATTTCATTGATAAAACAGTTATGAAAGGAAGAGGACTTATAAATAATTTGATAAACAATTTACCGTTTGAGTTACATTTGCCTGGATATAGCTATTGTGGTCCAGGGACGCGATTACAAGAACGATTACTTAAAGGTTACAGTGGTATAAATCAATTAGATAACGCATGTATGCGACACGATATAGCGTACACTAAATTCAAAAGTTTGCATAAGCGGCATAAAGCTGACAGAGAATTAATGACCATGGCAAAGACAAGACTACAATCAAGTGATGCTAGTAGAGGTGAAAAGATAGCGTCATGGTTGGTTAACAAAGTAATGAAGTTTAAGTTAAAATCTGGTGCAGGTGTCAAAACATTTAAATCTGCAGTATCTAAATTAAAGTCACAACTCAAGAAATTCAAACCTAAAAACAATAAAGATGCCATCAAGTTTGCGTTTCTTGCTGCAAAAAAAATATTTCCTAAAAATGGTAAATTTAGGCTTCCTAGAATTATACCTATTCCAAAAACTGGAGGAATACTTCCCTTAATTCCTATATTTGCTGGACTGTCAGCACTAGGGTCTTTGGCTGGTGGTGCAGCTGGGATAGCTAAGGCTGTAAATGATTATAAAACAGCACAAAAAAATCTAGTAGAATCTGAACGACATCACAAAGTGATGGAATCTGTAGCTGTAGGTAAAGGTTTATATATCAAACCGTACAAAAAAGGTAAAGGTTTATGCTTAAACTCATCAAAAAACTAGTAATGAGGCTACCCCGTAGGGCACACTCTAATATTGACATTCTTAAATACACTCAGGAGATACCATATTTTCGAGGTGTATTCATGAGAGATGGTTTGCCTAGTAAATCGAAACAAATCGAATGTGCCATTATGAATTTAGATAGTTCCAAAAATTCAGGAACTCACTGGGTAGCCTATGCAAAAATAAAAGACTATTGTGAGTATTTTGACAGCTATGGGGATTTAAAATCACCCTCAGAATTAGTCACGTACCTTAATAAAAGCACTAATATCTACTACAATTACGTAAACTACCAAAAATTAAATACATTTAATTGTGGACATTTGTGTATAAGATTTCTACAAAGTTTTTGGAATGAACATTTAAATTGACTTGAATCCATGAAAAGTAATCATTTTTACAATGTCATTCACGCTATCAGTTACGGGGTGCGAATCCGCATTGTCAACAATTTATTCACCTGCGCTTCAACTCGACGGTGAATATGAATGCGGACTCATATATTTCTCTACCTTTAACTCGATACCTAACATTGATTACAGAAACAACAGGTTTTACTATGGTGAAAATGAAGTTATTGAAATACCGGAAGGTTCATATGAGTTAGAAGACATTAGTCACTTTTTAAAAACAAACGTCACAGATTGCACTTTTAAGCTGACTTGTAATAACAACACATTAAGCACAAAGATTTTTTGTTCAAAAGAAATTAATTTCGGAAAGAGACAATCTATTGGTCGTATGTTAGGCTTCGGAAATGAAATATTAAAAGCTAATATATCCCATGAATCTTCCTATCCTATAAGCATTTTACCGGCGACCATCATCCGAATCGAATGTGATATTGTAAGCGGGTCTTTTATCAACGGAAAACCTAGTCATATTCCTTACGAGTTTTCACCAAATGTTCCACCAGGCTATAGAATAATAGAAATTCCTAAAACTTTAATTTATTTTCCTGTAAATCAGAACTGTTTAAGTGAAATAAATATACGAATATTGGATAATAACAATAATTTAGTAAATTTGCGACGCGAAGAACTGCAGTTATATTTACATTTAAGACAAAAATGATAGATTTTAATATAACATCTGCACCTAACTTAAAAACTGCCAGTATCAGTGCTACAGTACAACTGAAATCATCTACTGGAAAAAAAAAGTTAAGCAAGGAAAATAAAAAATTTCTGAAACTTATCAAACTTTTAAAATGAGCATTTTAAATGTAACAGACTCGTTTGTTCAAGACAGCAGCATTGAAAGCTATCAGGTTCACTCTTATAAACCATATGTCAACAGCTTCAATAAAAATGACGAAATTAGGATTCCTATTAACCAACAAGATTTGTACGTATTACCTTCAGCTAGCTCTTTGTATATAGAAGGTGCTGCGACTGTACTAAAAAGTAGAGAAGCAAAAGAAAAAGTAAATAGCGTTGAGTTCATAAACAACGCCATACTCTTTCTCTTTCAAGACATTAGATATGAACTAAATGGTGTAGAAATTGACAGAGTAAAAATGTAGGTATCACAACACTGATGAAATCATTAATATCTATGAATGATAATGAATCAAAGATGTCCAGGTTTTGGGGTTGGGATACTAACGGTATTAAAAACACTGTAGGTGGCATTTTTTCTGTATGCATTCCTCTTAACAAAATTTTAGGGTTTGCTGAAGACTACAATAAAATTGTTATAAATTGTAAGCATGAGTTAATCCTTTTGCGCAGCAATACCAACCTAAATGCAGTCAAATTAAATACTAACGAAGTTCTTGATGACATCACGATTAGCAAAATTGTGTGGAGGGTACCTCATATTAAAGTATCTGATCGCGAAAGAGTCAACTTGCTAAGATATCTAGAAAAAGATTACACAATCAATTTTGCATTTAGAAATTGGGACTTATACGAGTACCCTTTATTGCCTAGAGCAACGAAATATACTTGGGCTATTAAAACTACTTCACAAGTAGAAAAGCCACGATTTGTAATTATAGGATTGCAAACAGGTCGTAAAAATATTGGTTCGAAAAATATGTCACAATTTGATCATTGTCATTTGCGCAACGTTAAAGTATTTTTAAATTCTACTTATTATCTATATGAAAGTCTCGATATAAATTTTGCAAAAGATATGTATGCTTTATTATATAAACAATACATAAACTTTCAACATTCTTATTACGGACGTCGTTGTGAACCGTTGTTAAGCTTAACGGAATTTAAGGAAAAAGCGCCATTGTTCGTGATTGATTGCTGTAGACAAAACGAAACATTAAAAACAGGACCTGTTGACGTACGAATTGAGTTAGAGTCAGACCAAGATATACCCGACAGCACATCAGCCTATTGTCTAATATTAAACGATTGTATTATTGAATATAAACCACTATCAAGTATTGTTAAAAAAATATCATGAGTGCAGATTATATTTTTTGTGATTTGCAAGGTTTTAAAGATCACCATAATAATTTTTTTGTTAAGGAATTTGCACTCGCTACACCTATTTATACTCAAACGTTTCTTGTTAAATCACCTTTTCCTTTTTCTCTATTAACTGATGCAGAAAAGAAACAAGTTAGATGGTTAGAAGTGAATCGAGGGTATCGTTGGAGTGAGGGATTTGTGGATTATAGAGAGTTCTGTAGAATTATGAATAGTTATTTGAAAAATAAAAAGATAATTGTGAAGGGAGCCGAAAAAGTTAATTGGGTTTATAACTTATGTAAAAACTGTATTGTTAAAGATGTTGGTGAACTAGGAAGTCCTAATTTAGAAAATTTACGAGAAATATATTGTCCAAAATACTTAAATTGTATAAGCAACCGTCAGAAACATTGTGCTCTAAAAATGTAATATCTTTAAAAGAATGGTATTATGATAATAATATGGATTTATTTAACTTTTTAAAACTGTAAAGGAAAGCTTTTACAAAACTGTTGTTAGAATAAGTTAAGGTTATTTTAATAAAAATGTTACTATCAATTCTTTGTTTTTCAATAAATAAGTGTATATTATTTTGTTTTTATAATCCTGCAAAGTTGATCAAATAAAAGAAAATTGATTTTAAAGTATGATGTGTTTTATTTAATACTATAAATAATTGAAGACAATATTTTTTCAAATAATTATAACGCTATGTAAGAATTATCGTACAACTTATGACTAATTTTTTCTATCAGTTTTTCCGCCATTTGGTTTATTTCACACCAGGCGTCAAGAACAACAAACTGCGCACTAGAAGTTTCCAATTCACTGTCACCGCTAAAGTCTATCACTTGAATTTTAATCACTCGTGACCCCTTCCTTGGAGTTTTTGAAATCACATACGATGTTGAGCTCATACTTTTCTTGGCACGCTTCCGTGGTATTTTTTTTTTCTTTAGGCGGTGATACTTGCGCACTAGGAATTGCAACTTCCTCGTCACTTTCTAAACCCTGCAGCATGTTTTGAGCGTAGTAATAACGATTGGTAGAATCCATGGTTACCTGGAAAAAGAAAAATACACTTATTATCTTACCAAAGGACAATTCACAATTTAAAAAATAAGCAATATAATTTCAACTTACTTTGTACAGACTTTATTTTTTCTGCTTGCCAATCGAATCGTATGATCGCTACCAGTGTTTGTGTGTGAATGAATCACATAAATGATATTGTTTAGCACATCGTTTTGTGCTGAGTTGTCAAGTTGCATGAAGTTGTTTCCTCCCGTACGCAGCGTCAGAACTCATATTACATTATTGCAATTTGTATTTGATGAAACCTGAAACCTGAATATCTTTCGAAGCAGGTGCACCTGCTGTGCATGTTTGAACTTGCACGTTTGATAAAAATAAATTTAGTATAGGAATATATAAGGAATGAAAACAATCCATTTTTGTATTTATGTTATATATTTATTCAATTCGTTCGTAGACTTTACAAATTTTTAGATATATTTTAGTATATATTTTATACACTGACATGTACAATATGTGCAAAGATTAATTTAATACAAAAGAAAAATTAAAACATATTATAACACTCTATGTCTAGGTACCTACATCAACATAACATTTTACAAAGAAACAAGCTGATTTAACATCTTAATTTGAGTGTAACTTTACTTAAACAATTGAATAGGTAAGGACTTGTGAACCCAAGCTAACGTTGATATTTTATCAGATAGAATACAGCGCTTATCATCAGTGTTTGATAATGCGATTTTGTTCACAGACTGCGTGAATATTTCGTGTTTTATAAATTTAAAAAGCATATTTTTTCTTCGTATGATTTTATTATTTAGCAATACATCACTGTAGTCTGATACACCTAAATCACGAATTACGCATTTTTTAACACCCTTTGCTTTTTTTATTGTGTTTTGAACTGTTTTTATACAGTATAATTTTGAACGCAATCCTACAAACTCGGTTAAAATCTGTCCTCCTAATTCATCTTTAAATAAACCAGGAACTTTTTTGTTTTTATTAAGTATTTTAAACTGGTTTTCTGGATCATAGTTACTAGTATCAAAATAGTCAGTTAAAACGTGTATCAAGTCATGGTAAAAATCGACCGTTTCAATGTTATAGACAAAGCTGTCTGTATCTGTATACAAAAGATTAACGCGGTTGCCATATTCGGGTTTTATTACAGAATAGTGGAAGTCATACATGTGACTTTTTGAAAGTTCTAATACAGCAAACCCAATATAAATTGGTTTGTCTAAAATTATTCTTTCAGGCCTCATTTGAATAGCCACTAGATTTTCTGAAAATATAGACGCACTGTGAAAGTTAGGTCTTGCTATTAGTTTGTCAGCTGTTTGAAATTTTTTTGTTTTATTGTTTTGATCATGCCATTGGTTGACCAATTTAACATCCACCCGTTTTCCAGTATCTTCAAGTGTTTTTCCAAAAATAGAATTATTATTTAACTTAAATAAATCTTGCTGGAAAGTAGTTTTTGCTCTTTTTCTTAGTTCGGTATTCAAATCGATATATTCTTTTAAAAATTTACTTTGACGAAACGTGATAACTCTGTGAACTTTTCTGATAATCAATCCGTTTTTTAAACATGTTTTTAGGTGCACGTAATGTATCACATAGTTATATTTATCGTATAAGTTTGGAGTTAATTTTGATGTTTTACCACCTGGAGGTGCGAATTTTTCAGCACAAAAGGATAGTCATTATGTAGGTCATGTAAGTTTTCGGGGTAAATCAAATCAATCTCAAGTATGAAGCCATAGAGTGCGTCATCGGATATATTTAAAATATTTAGCTTTTTGATTTCGGTATCATTCAAAAATCTAAAATTGGAAATTGGAAGTGATTGACACATGCTGTACCCGTATAAGTTATTACAATCAATGTAAATTAAATATGAATTTGGCTTAGATGGATCATGCGATTGCATGTATGCATTATTTGCCTGTGAACTTCTAGTAGAGCACATACAAATTCCCCCCCGAATGCCTTTCTGTATCATGCGTATGATTTCAATGTTATCCAAAAGTTCTAATTTCACTCCGGTTTTTAATAATATACAATCAAATGACAAAGCAGGTAAAGTGATATAAAAAGCAGGATCAAGAAGGTAGTGTATTTTACTAGTTAGTCTAAAATTTTCAAATACGTCTGTTAATAGTAAGACGTCAGTTTTCAGGTAAAGATCGGTGTACTCTCCCATGTTTTTAATTTTAAAAGTTGACCAAACGTTTCGGGCGTGCTCATATTCTTGCTCGGTTATATTTTCATCAGTAAGAGAATTATAAAACATTGCCTTCGGTGGTAGTTTCTTTTCAGAAAACAATTTCCAGCTTGACATATAATCGTAAGGGTATACACCCTTGCGAATAAGTAACTTAAACTCATTTTGATCCGGAAAAAAGTCCGACATGTATATGAAGTCAGCTTTACACAACCCTTGTGCTAATTTTTGTAAGCTTGCACCCAAAAACTTGAATGAGTCAACAAAACGGATTTGTGCAAACTGATCATCCGAGATTCGTAAAAATTTTGTGAAAGAAATGTAATTTTCCTTATTTTTAGGAATTATTTTTATTGAACCTGTGAGTTCACTTAGTTCTTTAATAAATAAATGACAATCATAGCCTGAAAGGTTATGAAAAAATACTGGAATTAGTTTTGGTACGCAAAACCGTAAGTTACAGTACTGATGTGCTGCACCACGGTATCTACCAGTTAAATGGCAATGATCTCTCACCATTTCTGAGAATAAAAAATGACCACAAATATGGCAACAATCAGCTTGTTTGTGTTTTTTAGCATCCATTCTTGTAAATATCATAGGGATTTCTTTGTTTAAGAATCCATAAATTCTTTTTACTTCACAAGCGATAAGCTTAACAAATTTTTGAACACAATCTGATCCGCGATACTGAACAAAACGATTTAAGCTTTTATCATACGAGCAAACAATATGGTAAGCGAAGGCTATCGCTATGTGTTTTTTACAATTTACTGTAAAGCTGTAATCTGGGTTGGGTTGACAAGTTTGATAGGGTACAAGAAGCGTTTCAAAATCCGCGTATATTACGAAAGGAACATCCTGTTTTCGTTCAAAGTTTTTAAACTCAAGATAGGTACCTTTTCTAGGAATAACAGTGGCTACACCGCTACACAAATGGGTTTGCGAGACCTTTTCAGATGAGAAAAACATTAGACAATCCTCACAAAAATATAATTTGCCGTGATATTTTGTGATTTGACTGCGAACAAGACGTGGTAAATTTTTTATCAAAACGTAATGACTCGTGTCACCTCTCTCCAGCAACAGTAAATTGACACGTTTACTTCTTGTTTTGTAAGACGATCTATAAATAGGACCTAATACAATTCTATTATATTGAAGGGAATAAATGTTTACGCTTATATTAGGATTATTACACTCAAATGTTTTAATATCCGACAAGGTAACAGGAAAATTTAATCCTTCCGTATTTAACACTTTGGAAAAATGGGGATAAGATGACGTATTCCCTTTTTTTGTTTTTGGCTAAGCAAATTGCCGCGACAACGCTCCACAAGAAACAAAATACATCCTTATTTTTAACATTTACACATGCCTTCTTGTTTTTTATTTCTGGTGGTAATTCCATATAGGTTGATCCACTCAGTGGTTGATATTTGTTGATATTAATTTCCAAATATAAATTATTGAGAAAACTCCAACCACTATCACGTTCTTCGAATGTTTCAATTTTTTTTTTATTTGGGTTATTGTTTCGAATATAAGTTGTTGACAGTCAAAATTCCTATGTAATGTTTTATTTTTTGTAGCAAAAGATTTTATCTCTTGTCCCTCATTTTTAAATAATACAAAGTTACAAAAAAATTCGAAATTAACTTTAACGCTCACATGTTGCTTGATTGCCTTGAGTAAAAGATTACGTATTTTTGAAGTTATATTATTCAAGAATGTTTCGGGTAAGCAGTTTTCAAATTCCGTTGCCAGTATTCTATCTTATCTTAAATATATAAACGAAGAACCTGACTGACTGACTGACTGACATATCAACGAACAGCCCAAACCGTTGGGTCTAGAGATTCCAAATTTGGCAAGTAGGTTTCTTTAGAGGTCTAGGGGTGCACTAAGAAAGGATTTTTCAAAATTCACCCCCTAAGAGGATGAAACGGGGGTCTAAAGTTTGTATGGGGAAACAAGAATAGTTAGACTATTTTATTCGAAACTTCACAGGAGTACTCTTATCAATAAATGAGTAAATACGTGTTTCAGGATTTTTCAGAATTCAACCCTTAAAAGGGGGAAACGGGGTAGCAAATTCTGAAAATCAACATGGGTATCGTTTGTATGGTTTATCGGGTCGCTGATCACAAAAACGACTACGATTTTAAAATACAACGTAGTGGACGTGAAATACCATCATCCCCTGTTGGGGTGCGATGGGGTTTAAATGTTGAAATGTGTAAATATCAATATGGGTGTCGTTTTTATGGTTTGTTGGGACATTTATTATGAAAATGGCATCGATTTTGCAATTTAATATAGTGGATATGTAAATTCTTGAAAGTATGTGTGCCAGAGCAAATCGGCTGTAGCCGGCGGACAGACAGACAGCCACACAAGTGATCCTATTACGGTTCCATTTTTTCCTTTTGAGAAATCTATCGATCTATATATCCACAATCTATCTATCTGTCTATCTTTTAAACGGAAGGTAGTGCATCCCTAGGGGTTGGACCACGGGATGCCAAAAAAAGATTTTTTTTTAATGTCAAAACTTTGACGGCCTGTATCGCCCAAACGGCTGGAGTTAGATCCATGTTGATGGGTGTCTAGGAAAAGGTCTCGACTGTCTGTCAAAACTTTACAGGCCCATATCTCCCAAATGGCTGCTGCTAGACCCATGTTCATAGTAGTCTAAGAAAAGGGCTCGGCGAGGTCTAGAT
Source organism: Ypsolopha sequella (assembly GCA_934047225.1). NCBI lineage: Eukaryota > Metazoa > Arthropoda > Insecta > Lepidoptera > Ypsolophidae > Ypsolopha > Ypsolopha sequella. The sequence goes on from CAKOHE010000068.1 coordinate 214,439, forward strand.
GACGGAAAAAAAATGAAAGTTCGTATGAAATTTCTTTATTATAAAGTTCGTCTATTTCGAAGTTAGGATCTTTAAATTTTGTGTTTAGACTGACAATTGAAAATTACTTTATACGTGTCTCAGCGTTTGTGATAAATCCAACCCCGAAGGGGAATTTGTGCCCTATACTAATTTAAGAATAACTCCCAGTCAATTAGTATAGGAAACCTATTGTTTTTATTGTGTTTTTTCTCAAAGAGGGTCATTGACCACTTACCGTGTCTTTAGTATGTATTTTTGGCTATATAATTAGAAGTGACCTAATGTATGTATCTCACAAATATTGCAAGTATTAGGAGTGTGTTTCGCAAGTACTTTCTAAATCCAATAAAAGGAATAGAAAATGAGTGTTTTGATGTCCATAAAAATTTAAGGGATGAGTTCATTATCTTTCGTCTTGCGGTTGCACTCTTCTCATGTAAGGTACATCCAACTAATATTATAAATGTGAAAGTTGGGATGGATATAAAGTTGTTAAAGTTGTATAAAGTTGGTATGTTTGTTACAAATGTTGTTCTAAACCTGGAAAAAGACAAAAGCTATTTTATATCTGATAAATTAGTTCCCATAGAATGGCAATGGGTTGTCAAGTTGCCACCGGGCTAGCTAGCGGGAGCAGATTAAAAGGTGGATCGTAGTTCAATAGATATATTTACAATAAAGAAGGAGGAAAAGATCAGGTTTATAAAAGTATTTACAAAAAGACAGCACTGGCCTCGATTTAGTCCTAGGTGAGCGCAGGCGGCTATCAAGCTTGAGTGGCACAGCGTCCAGATACTTCCGTCAATTGTCGAAGATAGTGGTCGAAGGTAGAACAGGATAGGAGATGAGAGTAGGAAGATAGTAGTCCAAAAGGAAAGGCTGGAACAAGGACAGTAACTGAAGAACTGTCCAAGGCGCATCTGGCTCCCTCAATAATCGATATACCAGTTCAGTCTTAGTGAGCCAGACATGACTTGGACAGAGTTTCACATTGAATTATTATATTTACATACCTGCAGTTAGGCAGCCTTTCTATTTCAGCAGTTACAAAGTTTTATCAGTAACAATGTGGTAATAATAATTAAATCAGATATTTATAATTTTCTTATCTGCAAGGATGCTTCTTTGGAAAATTCTCCCAAGAAGTTATTCTTTTGTTTTAGTTTTACGAAAAGAGAAAATTTTGAATTTAGATTTAAAAAGTTACATTTGGCTTCGAGTGCCAGCAAAACCAAAAGAGGTTATCGAAAAATAAGGATCAAGAAGTATTACAAATATTGCAATGCTACAAAGTTCCTATAGAAAAGTGATGTACTGTTACTCCTTCACGCCATACCTACTAAACCGATTAGGCTCAACTTTGCACAAATGTAGTTCTAGATCTGGAATAGGACATAGTAGACCACTTTTTATCCCATTAATCAGGTCAGAGGCAATTGGGTGTCAAGTTCCTATAGAAAAGTGATACACATCTTCACACCGTATCTTCCGAACTGATAGGGCTGAAACTGCTTTAAATGTAGTTCTAGACCTGAAGTAAGACACACGCTACTTTATATCAAATCAGTAACCAAAAAAAATTTTTCGTTTGGAAACGGCATGGCTTTCGGTCTCGCCAAAGACCTTTTAGAAGAGGATTAATTCAGAGAACAAAAAATGGTGTCTTTCGGAAACGCAGCCCGGCCTTCTTCCTCGCCAAAGACCTCCAATAATACTTAAGCAGATGATTAAAATTAATTAGAAAACAAAAGATAGTGTCGACTGGAAATGCGGCTCGGCTTTCAGCCTCGCCAAACATGCTATACTAGGGGATTAAATCAGTTATCAAAGACAGCCGTTACACATTAGCAGAGGATTAATTCAGAGAACAACAAATAGTGTTGATCTGCAAAACGGCTCGGGCTTCGGCCTCGGCAAAGACGAAAACGTGTCTTGGTCTTCGGCCTCGCCAAAAAAACTTTACATAGGGATCAAATTAGAGATGATGAGAACCAAAAACACTTTAAATACTCCAAATCAAAGTCAGGTCAACTACTAAAACTAAAAATATTTACAGTTTCGATACGACTATACAAAAACTTAGTCAACGTGGGCGAAGCCGCGGGCAAAAGCTAGTAGCTTGATATACGTCCTCGAAATGCTGACGCAACCTCAACGATATCGTCATGTACTGGAGCAGTACAATTTTCTTTATGTTTGTTAATACGCAAATGACCAACAAAGTTTTTTTTTTGTACTTCTATTGAACAAGCTGTGCAATATATGGCATTTTGTTATAAAATAAAAAGAAAAAAAAATTGCAAATAATGATTTGATGAAATGTGTGCAATATTGAAAGATTATCGTTACAGTCCTGTTATTATTTACTATAGGCACCTGAAAAATACAGTTGGTATATATAATTTATTAATTATATTCATTACATATACAGTAGAATCCTAAGAAAACGACTTTGTTTATAACGGTTATACGTTTTTAGCAACGAAAATGTAAACTTAAGTTAAGTTTCATATAGACGATCTATGAAAACATATCCGTATAAGAATGACTCCGGTTTAAGCGGCCAACTGCTTATAGTGACCTATTTTGACAAAAAATTGTCCTGTTAGAACGACGCGCCCCTCGCCCCGCTATCCGGATTCTACTGTACATTTATTAATTAAAACATTTATTTAAATTTTACGGCGCTGCTATAAAAAGTTGGCTAACTGTCTTGAAACAACGGCTTAGTTTGATTTATAAATTTCTGCAACTGCTCCCACTGGGGTGTGCGTCGATCTAGCTGTGCCCTTAGTAGAAACAAAGATTTTTTCCAATGCTCTGGTTGTTTTGCGTCCTCGGTCGTGTATACACGCAAGTCGATAAAGTACTCGCCTTCAAGTGGTGCTGTCCGACGCACAGAACCGTTGGCAACTTTTGCAGTAAATGATGATGTCACAGAGTTCGGTGTCCCATTAGAGACTACGGCGTCGTTATCATCCGATAAAACGCCGAATAGGTCGAACTCACGCCCCTTTTTTTCAGCAGAAGTAACCGCAGGCTTCTTTTTAGATCTGTGAGCAAAAAGATAATACATAAAAAAATAGTCCAGAAAATTTTACTTACCACAATAATTTTGGATGTGTACGTTGAAGCTCAATCAAGTTATTTGTTATATATGCCTAAATTTACAAGTTTATTTTCATGACTAATGATTGAATGAACAGTTTCGTTATTGACCTTCTATTACGTTAAGTATATTTAAGTTATGAAATATAACATTTTTATTTTTTAAATTATTTTGTTTTGGATTTAGACAGGAGTGGAATTTATGAAAGTATAGTACACTTACTTCGAAGAATCAGCTGCTTTTTCAGCCTTCCGCTTGGGCGTCTTTGCAACTGCCGCCTTTTTAACTTCAGTCCTTTCGGAGACAAAACTTTCAATTTCAGAGTCAGACCTAGAAAAGAAAAATACACATGAGCATTTCTCAAAAAATTTGCTACTAATTCAAAAACTTGTCCAAAATGAAAATATCGTAAATATATGTATATAACATAAAAATCTGATAATTTATTATGTTTAGATTGATAATATTGGTATAGCACGTATGTGATTTCACCGTTTCAGTGATAAAATTGTGAAAATCCAATTAGGGGGTGAAAAAAAGCGTCCTATTTTGTTACTACTTATTTGGTGAAAATTGGATAAGTTATTGTAGATATCCCAGTAGGAAACATTGTTTCTTTAAATTCATGATTATACTTTTAATAATTTCAGCAAAAATATCCCTTTAAATAAAAACATATTTACGAAAACTCTGCAATAATTATTTTTTGTTACCATTGGTACAAACATAAAGGCAAAAGTTTTTATTTTATGAAAACCAAAATTAATTATAGAAAGATAATATTATTTATCCCGACATGTTTCTATTTTTCATTATTAACGATCATTTTTAGGTGTTTTAAGTCAATTAAAACCCAGGAAAATTCAAAATTAATGCTGATTAATTTTGGGACAGTAACAAAATAAGAGTAACAAAATTCCTTTTTTGTTACCTTTTTTGTTACTTTTGTTTGAATTCCTTTTTTGTTACCTAACTTTCCTCTTATACATTACTATGCCAAAGTAACAAAAGAAGAAGTAACGAAACGAGAATAATTTATGTTTTGAAATTTATTCATCACAGTAAAAACAATAACTGTTTTATTTAAATTCAACTCGAATGTAACTTAGAATATTCTCTTTCAAAAACCAACAATGGTTTTATGAGATATTAACAATTTACCTGTAAAATCTGGTAACAAAAACTGAACAGAAATTGAGCAATAGTAGGCACGTGTACACTCTAAGACGCCATCCAGCAGAGAGAGATTGCTCAACAAAATGGCATACTGAAATGTCACGTAGAGTGTTGCCAAAAAATAAAAATATCAACTTATTGGTATATTCCACAAAAGTAATATGCTAAAATTGGTAACAAAAGAGGATGTCACTTTTTGAAACTTTTCTGGGACAAGATTAAAATGTGTTTTTTGAAAAAATAATGCACTAGTCTCTTCTCAAAGATAATATGAAATGAACCCCGACATAATGATTAAGCAATTAAAATCAAAAAATACGTAGGATGCTTTTGAACTTTCCGAAATATTAGCGATCAAAGTATCAGTAAGTCGTATGGGACACGTGACTTTTCATACATTAAAATTTGGGAATGTTTTTTATTTACTTAATTTTAATTAATATTATAATTATTTTAGACATTCAGTATTTTTTTTCGTATTCAAAAATAAATAAAGAAAACCACACCGTCTACAGTTAAATACTGTTAGACCATTTTGTACACAATAATGATAAATAACTTTGTGGGACAGCAAAAAAACCAAGTTACGAAAAAAAATGAGAAATGCTCACATAAGTACACCACATTACCCTCGTATATGAAAAAACCCTCGTATATTTTGTGAGTATAAAACAGAACGGGCAGAAGGGTTGACTTAATTTCAATTTGCCAAATAAAAAGAAAAAAAAATTGCAAATAATGATTTGATGAAATGTGTGCAATATTGAAAGATTATCGTTACAGTCCTGTTATTATTTAAGATAAGAGTAAGATAAGAGTTTCCCGTCGCGGAACCATTTTATAAAAACTATTTATAAAAACTAAACTTAATCTAACAACAGTTGTTTGAAACTTATCATTGTAGTTTCAAAAAGTTTTAGGTTTTTTTAAGTAGGTATTAATTTTAAATAGCCAATCTTTTAATGAAAAATCGAGTCGTGTCAGATAAGAGTTTCCCGTCGCGGAACCCTGATTTTTTCGTGAGCTTATATTATTTGTCATCGGCTACTGGGAGATACATTTACAAGGTAAGAAAATTGTTTATTATTTGTTACTCAAACGATAGTATTGTGCTCGATAGTATTTCGTAGCAAAAACCTGATTTCCCAAACTCTTTTCTAGTTATTTTACCGAGTTGACGGATACAATCTCAGCAGTTGTTTGAAAACTTTCAAAACGTACGAACAGATAGACTGATATCTGAAGTAACCAGTATCCTAACCAGTACATCGCCGCAATTTTTTGAGTCTGAACTCTCACAAGCACACTGGTGGTTCTCAAACACAATGTATTTTGTGGCGTATCGAACTGAACTCTATTGTTTATTCTTTGTTACTCAAACGGTAGTATTAAGGTTCTGACAGTCTCATTTTATATTGGCTCGTGTGTTGAAGAACGAATTCAATCACTGCTGATTTTACGGTAGTATTGGGGTTCTGGCCCTTTCATTTTTGTGATAGCAGTTGTTTAAAACCTTTAATAGGGGCCAGAATGATTGTTTGTTACCCAAAATATAGTATTGTTCGTTCTGGCCTCAAGGATTGAGACGGAGAAGGCGAACGCAAGTGAGCCTGTCTCAATACGAAGGGGGCAGAACGAACAATACTATACTACTGCTATAAACATAACATAAAATTATTCAATCGAGTAACCACGTCCAAGTGAAAAGTATAATTTTCCCCTATTTCGCTCTATCAAGGACGCAGCGAGCGTCGCAACAGCCCCTATGCATTGCGCGCTGATATGAACGTTATTTCAATGTCGTTTCCGTTGATATTTGTAGTGACAAATATCGAGCTGCTAATTTGGCGATGGTAATCGCCTTAAGAAAGTACTTTAAGAAAAGGGCTCGGCGAGATCTAGATGCCGGTAAAAAAAAACGAAAATAAAATTGCCAAAATTTTGTTCGGCTATATCTCCCGAACAGCTTATTGTAAGGAGTTCGGGTTTCAACTATAGCGGTCGGTCAAGCTGGGGCTATACGCCAAAAAAAAATTGAATTTGACAGGTTTTGACCGTTTTCTGACATTTGGGGTCGCCAATTATGCTGTCCTATTCAAATTTTTTGACAACTGATAGGGATTTTAACACTTTTTCGGAAAAACTTTGATCGGTGAGTCCCCGTATTTAGCACTCTGGCAAGGCCAAAGGCATGCGAGTTTTTCGGCCGAGTACTACACCTTGGCTCCCAGAGGGAGTGAGAGCACTTAAATATAATGTTTGTTTCTGAAAAAATGTTATTTGTTTCCTGTAGGCCACGCGGGCGAAGCCGTGGGCAGAAGCTATTATTCATATATTTACTAATTCATGTTGGACTTCCGCAAAGTAACGCCTTTTTCAATAAATTTTAACAGTTATAATAAATAAATTTATTTTTTACCACTATAATAACTGAAAATTGTAAAGATAAGTAAGTATTTAAAATATTATTAAAAACTGTAATAGAACCATGTCTATATGTCTATACATAGATGATATACCAAAAAAATTGCGGTGTAGGATACTGATACAATTTTTTTTTTTCGGTATTTTTGTCGGTACTTCATGCATCACGAAAAAACTACTGAACGAGTTTAGGTATGGTTACCACAGTTCGATCCTCAGCAGTGAGGTATTAATTACAATTAAAGACGGAAGGAAGATCACTGTTCAATAACTTAATTAAGCCAATTCTGAAGGCTTTATTTTAGTTTTAGTGCTGTCAAAGCTTGAAATTTTCCAAAGACATTTAGCTTCTAATCCTAATTCTTAGGCTAAAATTAAAGCCTTAAGAATCGGCTTTATTATGTTACTAAAAACTGGATACCTTCTACTGCGGGAATCCTACTGTGGCCGCATTATCTTCTTCCACGAAGACGAAGTAGTAAACTAATAAATTCCTGTTTTGCCATAATTTGAGCTCTTGTTAGAAAATCAGTGTAGTATAGAACGTTTAAAAATGAAACTGTTTTTCATTGCCTACGTTTTAAAAGCTAACATTTTCATTTATTGTTTAATATTATTAAAAAGAAACGCTTAATATAATGGGGATGAAAATATTTAAAACTGTGGCAGCGACCCCTCAACTAAGTAAAAAAAAATATAAAAAATTTTCTTTATCACTTTTTGTTAGAGAGAACACATTGAGGGGATGGCCCGTCGTAAAACAGAACCACCGTAATGTATGTACCTATATTTTAACAAAGAATTTATAATTTAGGATTTTGAATAGAAAAGAAAATCAGCACGGGCTTTTAAAAGTTTTTAAAAAATTATTTTATAAATTATTTAAAATAAAAACGGGCCCGCCGTTGGTAATATCGCCTAAAATTCCCAGCAGACTTTTATTATTTTTAATAGTGCCTAAGCACTTCTACATTCTCTAATACACACTCGAAATAGAAACAAACTCACAACGGAAAGAGCAGAAAATATTTACTACGTAGCTCACAATTGGAAGCTTATGAATGGGATTGCTGCAACATACTCTACTGAGAGCGTTGGGTCCTGTACCATGACGACTTCTTATTTGAAGATTTGCGCGGGGATTTTTCTTTAGATTGTTATTCAGTATGATCAGTAGAGTATGTGATTTTATTTAAAGGTCGCAAGTCTATTGACTCGTATATTTTATTTTTATTTTTTCATAAAAATAATTACAGTTAAAACATCTACATGACTAAAAATTACTATGTTAAATTTCAAATCTAGAGGTGTGATAGTTTTTTACAACCTACACTACTTAACAGATCATTAAATTCTATAATTATATTTTCGAATACATATCTTTTTTACATTCCAAGTTTTGATACAAAAACAAAAAATAAAATATTTTGGCGGGCGACGAGATTGGAAATGCATCGCTGACCACTGTCACGGAATATCATTAGGTATATAATATTTATTTTGGTCCAAGATCTCAATGCGGGATGCGCATGGTGAGACGCAGTACTCCACCCATTCTCGCAAGGTCACCATACCTTATTTGGAAACAAAACTGGAAATTAAAAACAACCGGCCAAGTGCGAGTCGGACTCGCGCACGAAGGGTTCCGTACCATTATCTATAAAAATGGCAAAAAAAACATGTCTGTTGTATGAGAGCCCCCTTATATATTTATTTTATTCTATTTTTTAGTATTTATTGTTATAGCGGCAACAGAAATACATCATCTGTAAAAATTTCAACTGTTTAACTATCACGTTTCATGAGATACAGCCTGGTGACAGACGGACAGCGGAGTCTTACTAATAGGGTACTGTTAGGATCGGCCTTGGAAAAGTCTTTTTAAAAAAAAGGAAATACCCTTTTACACAAAAATAGAATTTAATAAAAAAAATTGTCTTTAAAAGTATGTGTCTGAAATGCGACGCGGGCTGTGACGAACTAACGGGCCGCGGAGCGGTCTAGGAGTTTTGTACAATGTGTTTTGCTGACTCTAGTGGAAAATATTAGAAACAGAGCAGATTACTGTACATATGAATCCTTTAACAACCCCCTGTTTAAGAGTAAACTTACGCAACATTAGGCGAAGTTTATGTTATTTTACTCTATTCTTAGTCTTGGTTGAGGAACAGACTCTTCAACCATTTCGGTTTGATGATTGGAAGAAGAGCAGTTATCAGAATTATCTACTTTATAAACCTTGCGAAAGTGTTTCAGACATTTACTTGATTTACAAGTATACAAAATTGAGCTTAGACATAAAATAATTGAAAATGTACTTAAAATAGGAAAACTAATATGATTACTTAGTTTATCGTTAGGAAAAATAATTGTTTTAGATTCATCAATCAGTTTGTCAGACATTTGTTTCAACATTTTCAAATCACCAAGATCTATACTTGAGAATTTTAGGATACTTAGATTGACGTTTAAGTGTTTAAATTTATCAAAGTTACAGCATTGATCTTTTATCAAGTCAAAATCTGAGCTTATTCTATTTATTTTTATCTTAGGACTAACTCTACCGAGTAACTTAACATTCTTACAGAATACAGTACATTCAGGTTTAATATGAAGTATACCTGTACCTAATATGGTTTTGTCTATAAGTTCAGTGTTACATTCTATAGAAATTTTAGTTGGTTGGGATTGTACAAACAACCATTTGTTATCGTTAAGTCTATGCCAAATATCTAAGTTTCCATACAGGAATTTAGTTTTACATTATTTTGGTAACCTCGCGGTTACTTTTGTTACAATGTCAATTTCGCATACGGAGCTACTTGTGGTTGTGGAGATATCTAAGTTGTTACAAAGGAAAGCCTGGTTGAAAATTGTTTTACAATTATTTAAGTCGTCAAAATTTACGTATGTTGATTTGTTTTCACTTAGTCCTAAGTATTGTTTTGTAGGAATCATTAAAGCAAATGAATTTGGTTCACTGACATGATGTGGAACTGGAATTGGAATAACCTTGAATAAACTATACTCCATAGAATATACTAAAGGAAGTTTAGGAACAAAAATAATCTTACTATCTAGAATATACGATGTAAGTTCTGATACATTTATCAGAATATGAATGTTATTTAATTCTAAGTTTACAGGAAATTCTTTAAATCTAGGCAAAAATCTTAAATTATCTAAAATGTCATTAAACAATTGTTTGGGTGTAATGACTGAAGGATGTAGGACATTACTGTTTGCGAATAGAATAGAGTTAACGATGTCTTCTAACTTAAAAGACAAAGTTAACAAACTAGATTGTAAAACATTTATGATTTCATTTACATTATTCTTTGATACTAACGCATTCGTTATATTTGACATATTAGCAGTAAGAGTGAGTTTTTCAATAACATCATTCAAACGTGCTTCATTCTTACTCATTTGACGAATTGAGTTATTAAAATTTGATATTGCTGATTAAGATAAGATTTGATTATCTCTAACCAGAGATACCAGTTTGGCATCATTGTCGTGTAGATTTTGAAGGGCATTATTATAACGTGTTGCATCTTCCTCATCTAAAGTTCCAATAATGTGTTTAAATATTGTTCCAACGCCGGAGAACCAGGCGGACCTCTTTGATTTTTGAGAAATAAGGTGAGATATGGAATCGTAGTCTTTGATTATATCGTCAAAAAGTGCATCTAAGGGTTGAATCATATTATGGCATTCTATTTTATTAAATGCTTCACTGTTTTGACAAAGAAACCTGACTGTACCAAAAACAGTTTTAATATTTTAGATATGCGAATTGATAAAGGATATGTCTACCGGAATAATCAGATGGACATGGTCGTTGACTAACTTTGCTGTGCCAGCAGGATCAAAGTAGATACCAGGGTTCTTGGATATTGATTCGATGATTTCTTCATTACAATTAGCCAATGTAATACTGCATGTTATTAGGAGGCTGTAATGACGGAAAAAATTAAAATTAATGTAAACATTTATTTATTCTGACCTAACAACTTCGGGTCCTGGTTTGACCTCATCAAAATGATGTTTAATATGTCGTCTATTAATGAGGAGAGAGAGTGTATTGTGTCCATGTATTTTAATAATTTTGTACGGACCTTTCCATACAGGTGCAAGTGATTTTCTAGATTTCAGGTTATTTTTTAAATAAACATAATCTCCTGCTTTGTATCTAGTCTGTCTTGAATTTTGATCATAGTAGGTTTTAGATCTCTCTTTTGAATTTCGGATATGCTCAAGAGCTTTTTCACGAGAAAGTTTTAAGCGATGGTGTAGCATTCTGATGTACTTTGGATATGTTGCATCTTGGCGAAGTTCGTAAACCGAGTCGGGAATAAATGGCTTATTACCAAAATGGAGTTCGTATGGTGTAAACTGGGTAGTTGTATGAACATTGCTATTATAAGCCAACATTGCGGTATAAACATATTTATGCCAGTCTGTCTGATTATCGTTTACGTAAGACTTCAAGTATTCTTCTAAAATAGAGTGACTCCGTTCAAGAGCACCTTGCGTTTGTGGGTGGTATGGCGAAGACCATAAATTTTTTATTCTTAAGAACTCGCAGGTCTTTTTGAATAGGTCAGCAGTAAAATTAGTCCCTTGATCGGTCAATATCATTCTGGGGATTCCGAAGATTGATATAAAGTGTACAAGACACTCGCATGTTTCTTCAGCTGTAACATTTGCAATAGGATATGCTACTGAATATTTGGTGAGATCACCCTGTATAGTGAAGATAAATTTAAGATTTAAAAGTCCAGCTTCTGGTAACGGTCCAACAATGTTAAGGCTTATTCTGTCAAATGGTTTACTTGAAGTTGTAGTGATTTGCATTGGTGCTCTATTTTTTTGACGAAACGCTTTATTTGTTTGACACGAGCTACATTTTTTTACATAGGTGTCAACATCATTGCGCATACCCTTCCAATGATACCGTTCTTGTAATCGTTTCAACATTCTTGAACAACCGACATGACCAGCAATGGGTAAATCATGGTTTTCTTTTAGTATTTTCTGAATTTCACTAGGTGAGGGGTAAATCAGAGAGTTTTGATAAATGTGTACACATATTCCAGTGTTATTAAATAAATAGAGGATCATATTATACAGTTTGATAAACTGATGGCTGTCAAATGGATTTTTAAAATCTGTAATTGCAACTTCTTTCGTATTGTTGGATATGAGTTCATTTCTCAACTGTTTTAGGGTTTTAAACAAATTTTCATATGAAGATTTTTCAAAGTGATATACTTTGGGGAAAATGAAAAAATATTCTTTATTATTGTTCTGAAACGTTATAAACGAGTACAAAGTCCTTTCTCTTTGTAGGATATCTGTGGAATCTTGCAGATTTGAAACAATTTCTTCAACATAAGGATTTGAATCATCAAGGTCAATAGAAGTCGGTATGATAATAGTCTTACAATCACTTTTAAGAATACTTTTATTATGTTCTTTTATTGTAACATTTGAAGCAAATGTTTTACTGAAAACTGCTTTTAAGCATTTTGAATAGTTTGGTCATCTGGTTGATCTAAATCAGGTGATTCGTTTGTTGGCAAGTTTAAAGGAGGATCAGTCCCAATAATGTCATCTGTGTTTGGAGGATTCAATGAAGGATTCAAAAATGTTGGATTAGAATTATCATTAGATAATTGATGAGGAGGTTGAAAAAACAAATCGTCTTCTTGAGCTGGGGATGATAGCAAGTCGGTTAACTCAATCAAATCTTGATTATTATCAGAAGTACTTGCTCTGGGTTGCTCGTTATCTAGAATGAGATCTAGACACTCGTCAGGAACATTACTTTGTGATGTAATTGGATGGACTGAGACTAATTTTTGGATAGGGTAACGAGAAAGAGCATCTGCATTACTGTTTGTTTTGCCTTTCTTGTATTCGATTATATACAATCGTAATCTGCCATTTTGAGGCGCCAACGAACAAGTCATGAATTTGGATCAGAACATTTAAAGAAGTATTTGAGGGGCTGGTGGTCGGTATAGACTGTGAAATGGAATCCGTACAGATAAGGGCGGAATGTTCTTGCACCGAATATTACTGCGAGAGCTTCTTTTTCGGTGACAGAGTAATTGCACTCAGCTTTATTCAGAGCGCGTGACGCGTAGGCAATAGGGCGATCGTGTCCTACTGGACCTTCGGATAATATGGCGGAAATGGCAAAGTTGCTAGCATCACGTGTGAGTACAAACGGTTGATTGAAGTCTGGATAAGCAAGTACTGGAGCCGAGACAAGTTTATTTTTTAGGGTTTCGAAAGCTAATTGTTGTTCATTTTCCATTCGAAATAAGCTTCTTTCTTAAGAAGATTTGTTAATGGTTTTGTGATTTTAGAGAAATCAGAGATAAATCTTCTATAATAAGAGACGAGGCCAAGAAAAGATTTTATATCTTTTGCACATTGGGGAATCGGAAATTCTGTGACAGAGTTGATCTTTTCTGGATTAGGTTTAACACCTTCACTGCTAATGACATGGCCAAGGTAGGCTACTTCTTTGCGAAGAAACTCACATTTGTCAGGCTGCAACTTGAGATTGAAACTTCTAAGTTTTTGGAAAATTTTCAATGTGCGATTTAAGGTCTGGGGAATAAATTACGATGTCATCAAGATAGACAAAACATCGTGTGCCCTGAAGGCCAGAAAGACAGGTATTCATCAATTTTTGAAAGGTTGAAGGGGCATTCTTAAGCCCAAACGGCATACGGTTAAATTGGAAGTGACCTTGAGGTACGGAGAAGGCTGTTTTGGTTGCGTCATCAGGGGATACCAATATCTGATGAAAGCCTGATGCAAGATCCAACGTTGAAAAGTATTTACTCTTTCCAAGTTGATCCAAAATTTCTGTTATTTGTGGAATAGGGTAAGTTTCACCTATTGTGACGTCGTTCAATTTCCTGTAATCGATGACTACTCTCCATTTTCGTTGACCTGTTGCATCAAGTTTCTTGGGGACTATCCAAATGGGTGCAGACCATGGAGAAACTGATGGTGAAATAATATTTTGATCGAGCATTTTATTTATTTGCTTTTCGACTTCTTTCTTATGAACCTCTGGAAATCTGTATGTTTTGGTGTGAATTGGATTGTCATCTATTGTCCTGATTTTGTTATATTAACACGCTGATTGTCTTTGACCTTGACTATACAATTTGCCACTAAAAGGTCGTCCGATATCTTTTGGTCAATAATTATGCCTTCTTTTAATAATGGATTCAAAACGGAACATTCGACTACCATTTCTGTTCTTGGAGCAATCGTGTAAATAGGTTCAGAAAATTTTAATCTCAAAGTAACTTTTCCAATTCTTAAGGTGTTTTTGTTATAATCAACCATGCATTGTAAATCATTAAGAAGATCATTACCAATGATTCCGTCATAAGATAAATTTTGTTTTGTCCACTAAGTTAAATTTATATAACGGGGAGTCGTCTAAGTCAGGAAATAAACACAAGTTGAAATGGCCTAAAGTCAAAGTGGAGGGTCCAGTTACGTTAATACCTTTCAACTTTATTTTATCTTGAATAATGTTTGGCATAGTCTCAATAGATTGCTTCTTAATCAAACTTACAGACGATCCTGTATCGACCAAAAAGGTTAAAGCACTTTTAGCGAGGTTGGTCTGTAGTTTTACATAAGGCAAATATTTTTTTGTAGTATCGGTAGACACTGTAAAAGTGTGGTTGTTATTTTGTGTATGACTTCCTGTTTGGGGCTGGTTACCCTGCTGTATAGTCATCGCATTAATTGAGTGACTTCCTTTTTGGGACTCGTTACCCTGTCGTGTAGTCAACGATGTAGATGTGTGACTTCCTATTTGGGACTGGTCACCCTGTCGTGTAGTCAACGAAGTAGATGTGTGACTTCCTATTTGGGACCGGTTACCCTGTCGTGTAGTCAATACATCAGAAACCTGTAATTTCGTAGGTTTTTGGGGTATGGCGTCGTTTTGGAAAGATTTGTCCCCCGGCTGACGTGATTCGGGAAACCCTACTCGTTTAAATGTTCGTTGACGATATTGTCATCAACGTCGTATTCAGGTTCGTTCTGAAAATTCTAAGATTCCGATTCGTTATCGGATTCGATATTCGTTATGAACGCGATTGTTAGAGGTCGAGGGACGCTCTGAATGATTTTGTTGCCGTTTGCGACAATATTCGACGGTGTGTCCCGCCGTTTTGCAATATTTGCAGAAAAACCGGTCAGGTTTACTCGAAGACTTACCTTCGTGGAGAGGCTTCGCGTGGTCCTTCGATTGAGAAGGCTGCTTAAATTTGTTGGAAAAAATCACATTTTTAGAATGCGAAGATGATGATGGTGCAACAGTCTTGCGAATAGATGCTTGGTAAATTTTTTCTTCAGAAACAGCTAAATTAATTGCATCATTTAAAGACTTAGGGTCGCGACATCGAACAACAGTTGCAACTTTCGGGTTAAGACCCGTAACAAAAGTATGCAAAGCCAAATCCTGCATTGCAGCGACACGGCCTGCCAGTTCACCCTTTTTGCTTGTTGAAATAGAAATATTAATTTCTGTTAAAAGTTTTGATAAGCAAGACTCAACATTAAGGGCAAACTGATTAACAGTTTCGCTAGAGGATTGACGGCAATCCTGAAGGTCGGAGAGCAAGTGTGAATAATGTTTACGTTCACCGAATTGAGCTTTTAAAAACTCTTCAAGTTGAGTCCAATTCTGAAACTCTTTTATGGAACATGCCGTTTCAGCTCGACCTTCCAATTGACTCAAAATAAATTTGAATAATATATCTTGTTGATTTGGGGAACAAAGGCTAATCGCATTTTACAATTATTCAAAAATGAATTTAGTTTTTCTTGGCACCGATCATATTTGTTTATAAACTTAATTAAAATATTCAAATCTATCTGACTTGTCGATATAATTTGTTTTCCTTGTAAGTCAGTGCTTTGAGTACCAGTCATTATGAGATAAGAATTGTTTAGTCTAGCTAGAAGGTTCGAGTGAGTTTGAATTCGAAGAAATCTTATCGCGGATGTTACTTGCTCTCTGAGCTTTATTACTGTGAATTGAATTACAATAAAGTTATGAACAAAAGTTTTATGAAAGCTTTTGGAAATAAAACTTTCTATTAAAAAAAATTAAAAAAAGGTAAAAACACTTTTCACTTATCACTTGCGGAAGTGGATAGAAATAAATTGACTCACAGTAGTGATAGGTCCATCTGAAACTAACAATTGGTCTCACGTCCGGAGTATGAAGATCTCGCTAATGGAGCTGGTCACACAGCTGGATGCTGTGCTGAAGTATGTCGCTCGCTGCTGGAGCTGTCCCGTGTACTAAACCCGTTGCAGGTCTAGGTGATGAGTTCGCCCGTCGTGTTAGACTTCACTTTGATAAATTTTAACTTTTATAAAAAGGTTCTGGCCTTTGTTTGAAACACTTTCACACAATTTTCACAAGAGACGTCCCGGGGATTTTAGTATCCCTTTACGCTGCCACCACTGTTAGGATCGGCCTTGGAAAAGTCTTTTTAAAAAAAAGGAAATAATCTTTTACACAAAAATAGAATTTAATAAAAAAATTGTCTTTAAAGTATGTGTCTGAAACGCGACGCGGGCTGTGACGAACTAACGGGCCGCGGAGCGGTCTAGGAGTTTTGTACAATGTGTTTTGCTGACTCTAGTGGAAAATATTAGAAACAGGGCAGATTACTGTACATATGAATCCTATAACAGTACCGTTGGTTACCCTTTGGGTACGGAACCCTAACATAGGAACTTGATGGAAACGTGTTTATACAGTAGAACGGATGCCTAATTTTTGAATAGTACAAGTTTATTTAAATTTACTTGTATACTAATTAATCTTTGCAAGGTAAAGAACAAAACAGTTGACGTAATTACTTAAACGTATACTAATACTTATACGTAATGAACGTTATAGTAAGAGAGCTGTTTTCAAATTTGTAATTCCAGGCAAGGCCACAATAAGAATTATCCGATCATCATAAATCTATTTAAAAAAAAGAAACCGTCCAAGTGCGAGTCAGACTTTCACACGAAGGGTTCCGTACCATTATCTATAAAAACGGCAAAAAAACATGTCTGTTGTATGGGATCCCCCTTATATATTTATTTTATTCTGTTTTTTAGTATTTTTTGTTATAGCGGCAACAAAAATACATCATCTGTGAAAATTTCAACTGTCTAATTATCACGGTTCATGAGATACAGCCTGGTGACAGACAGACAGACGGACAGACAGACAGATGAACTGACGGACAGACAGATGGACAGACAGACGGACAGCGGAGTATTAGTAATAGGGTCCCGTTGGTTACCCTTTGGGTACGGAACCCTAAAAATCATACTATACTTGCAAAATAAAGAGATTTTTTATTTCAATTATCTTTATAACAAACTTGCAATTCTTTTCCCACCCTTATTCAAACTATACGACGTGTGGCCGGTCGACAATCAAGGTGGCTAAGAAGTAATCTGCTTACACTCAATACAGAAAAACTAAATTTGTTTGTTTTTATAAAACATTAGCTTCTCAGCCACCACAACAGCTAAGGTTACTTAAAGTTCACACTGCTAAATTTCATGATAATAAAACATGCACCTGTCCAGAAATTCAAAGAGTCGATTCAATTAAATATTTAGGCATCCTACTAGACCAAAAGCTTACTTTTAAAGCACACGTCTCAAACCTCTCTTCTAGAATCAGAAAACTTATTCCAGTAGTGAAGCGAATTCGACAAGGAGCTCCAATGGATGTACTAAGATTGGTCTATGTCAGTCTTTGCCAGTCCTTGCTTCTCTACTGTATTAAAGCCTGGGGAAATGCCTCGAAGACAGTCCTTATAACTGCAGAACGAGTACAACGATCTATTATCAGGGTACTGCTCAAAAAACCTTTTAGGTATCCTACTACTACCCTTTATCAGGAATTCAAGGTGCTAACGGTTCGCCAGCTTTATATTTTGAGAGCGTCACTTACTCAGCACCAGATAACAATTACATCATTGCAGTATCCATCATTGTTACTTAAAAGAGTATACAGAATAGATGTCCCATTGGTAAAAACCGTTTTTGCTCAGCGTTTTAACAATTTTAGTTTTCCTTTTATATATAACGTTATTTGCAATGTAACAGGCATAAAAACATCGTCAGTTAAAGAGGCTAAGAGAACTGTTACAACTTATCTGTCTACATTGGATTACGACGCTACCGAAGCATTGCTTCAACACCCCTCATAGATAGCCCTTATTTATTAGTTATTTATATACATTATATATATACATATACATACTTATTATTACTATCTAACAATATAACTAGTTAATTAATTGATTTTTGACTTACTTGTAAAAATAATAACTATTCACAAAAATTATTTTACTGTCACAAAACTTTTGCATTGTATAACCCTGTCAAAACTCGTACTTTAGTCTGGTAATCATATTTCTGGATCCCACGTGACAAGCCCGACTTAGTTTGGGGTCCACTGGAAAACGTAGACACTAAATAATTTGTTTTTAATCATTTATTATAACTGTTTTCTTTTTATGTTTCTTTTTATGTTTAGATTAAGGATTTAATTTGATTTAATTTAATTTTAAAGCATGTTTTAGTGTAAGTTTTCAAGAAATAAATAATTTGTATTTGTATTTGTTGACAACGCTGCAACGTCATAACTCTCGCTCGGTTTGGGTATCGCAGCGCGTTCGTTCGCGCTTTTGGTAGTTAGTACTTGGGTTAGCTCAAGACAAGCGACGCGACGGGGGCAGATATCGTTGTAGAATTATCACGGAAACTGCAAAGTATTAATATAGTACAATATAAATACAGATTTATGTCTATTATGTTACTTGGGACTGGATTACTATTAAATAATGAAGTTGTAAAATCTTTATTCCAATTGTTTTCTAATGCAAGTTCATCATTTTATTTACACTCTCAACCATACCCATATATAAAGATTTTCGACTCCAGGAGGCCATGCGAACCGCCGGCGGCCGCACCTTTACCCCTCGGCCACAGCTTCAGGCTTCGAGAGGCGCGCCAAGCGGTTCTTCTTGCGACGCGACGGCGCCGGCGGAGAGAACAAATGTATGAAGTTGTATAGAACTGGCCATGGGTCGCCGCTCGAGCGTCTTGTCCGGCTTCGAGTGACTTGCGCTCTCGCGACGGTGTTGTGTGGGGAGGCGGGTCGTAGAAACAGTGATCGAGCGCACAGGATGAACCTAGAGTCGAGCGCTGTGAGCGAGCGAGCGCGCTATACATCCGATGCGGTCGAAGGCGCTGACGGGTGTCGTGGCAGGGCAAAAATCGCCTGGAAGCGCCGCTAGAAGCCTGAAGCTATGGCCGAGGGGTAATGAGTGATTACAAAGCGTGGCCTATCAGAATGGATTCGTTCAAAAACAATAACAACATTTAGTTACGACACGCCCGCGCCGGCGGACCGCGTGGGGTTGAGAGTGTTAAATTATAAAGTAAGCGTTAACTTTATTTATATTTTCAATGCAAGTGCTCATAAAGGCCCACTTTTTATGCATCAAAGCCGAACAGAAAGTCGATTATTTTGCCCTAGGGCTTTATTTTTTAATTTTTTTTTATTTACGAGATTTAGCTAACCTGCAACCTTTCCTGTGTACCATAAATGTTATACTTTATTTCCACTGTTTAACGGCTCTGGATACAGTCTTTTTGAGCCAATTATAATTTAAAGTTCACAAGATTATATTTGTTTTATTTCCTCACACTATGCATTGAAAAACGTAGTATGATACACGGGCGTAAGGGCAATAAATTACTCGGTTACGTTTAAAACACTCGCTACTCTCGTGTTTTAAATCGTCCTCGTAATTTATTTATTTTCGCCCTTGTAGCATAATCTACTGTTATTGCATTTCTACCCTAGTACGAAGGTGGTTATAAAATTAGTGACTTTTTCAACGTGTTTTTTTTTCCGAATATACTTTTTGTTTTGGACTTACTTTTTAGCTAGAGATACACTTAGTCTAATGAGTGGATGAGGAAGCAATGCTTACCCCAACTATTTAATAGAATTTGGCCATATTTCAACACAAGTATGCATCCGTGCATTTTCTTGATGGTAGATACCTTTTTTCTTGGCTGAATGCGGTCGTTTTTGATTGAAATCGTTTCAGTAAGTTTCAGTTATATTTTTAGGGTTCCGTAGTACCTCAAGGAATTTTTATAGTGAGACTCCGTTGTCCTTCCGTATCCGTCCATCCATATGTCACACTCATAACTTTAGCACCGTTAAAGATAAAGACATGAAATTTAGCACAAAAATATCAATAATTTGCCCAAATAACACGGCTTAAAAAATAATATGAAAATTTTGAAATTGTTCAATATTATGTCCAAAATAAAAGTGAGCAAAATAAAAAAAAAATTCTCCTAAAAATACAATATGAGTATTAAATTGTAGATATTATAAAGTTAATTGTAAAAATATATACTTTTACTATATTTACTGACACTGATTTCAATAAATCTTAAAAAAACACAAAACTGGTAGACAAACAAATTTGAAAAAAATTTCGATTATAGATTATAACTGGCCAATTACAGGAAAACTATAGCGATTAAAAAAAGTTGAGCACAAATGAAAAATAAAAAAATAAGCAAAAAGAAAAATTTATATTTTATAAAAATACAGTATGGGTATCAAATTGTAGGTATTAAAAATCTGATTGTATTTGATTGCATCTATTTCGAGAAATCCTTGAAAAACCATAAAAAAATTATGTGTCATCCCCCCTATCTCCAAAACTTGTGGACTAAAAAATATGAAAAAATTCATAGTAATATGTGTTTACGTAAATATTACAGGAAAAATAAAGAGGTTGAGAAATTCATGAAAAAAAAATAACAAATTTAAATTTATCATCCACAATACGGAACCCTAGGTACGCGAGTCTGACTCGCAATTGGCTGGTTTTTTCTTCAAGATTAGCACCGTATAAAGTATCTGTGATTAGTTCGCACACCCAATCAGACAACGTAACATTCACTGACCACATGATGCGGCCCGAGAGAACCCGTTCAGGCTCGCCGACAGTCCCACATACCAGTGGGTCTACCGCGTAATTCTCATTTTCATCAACATCAACTTGAGACTGCGACGACGCCCGCCTAACATGCCATCTCTTTTGCACGCGTTAAATTTCACATGCATTTGCTTGAAGTTGATACAAATGAGAATTACGCGGTAGAGCCCTTAGAGCCCGCGGTAGGTCCTTGAAGTGTTGGGATAAGAGACCGTCGGAGTCCCTGGCCAAGCCGCTCCGGAAAGACATGATCGCGCCAGCGTCTCCTCTGCTGTCGCCTTGGATGTGCGGTATGAGGGCTTAGGTGGATCCAGCAGGTGGCTAGTCGCAGCTGGGGGTGGATGTTTCTCAACCAGGGCCGAAAGCTTGTTCGGCGTATCGGGAGCAATTGCGTCATCAGAGAAGAGCAATTTTGCGGCTCCTCTTATGTCCCCTTTATTCACTTGTTTGAAAAGTTGACGGATTTTTCCAGCTTTCTTCGTCCACAAGATGAATATCTTTTAATGTACGATAATGAACGACTGTAGTTCGAGCGCTGCGTCATAACTCACTAAAGGTAAGTTGTTCTTGAGGTCACCCAGAATTCACATTCAAATAATTTATTTTGTTTAGTAGATACATATCGATACAACAGAAAATATTACGAAATTATATTACGACACAACAGAAAATCTATTAATCAATTAAACGATTATATCAACACTCAAACACACACCCTCTCCCTCACCCTCACACTACCATCACCTACACACACTTACTCACTTCCTTACTCTCACAAATGTTTTTGCTGCAGCACTAAACTTTGAATTTGTATAATTTGTATTTCATTTATATTATGTTTTGTTTTTTTATATATTATAATGTTAGTTTATTAGTTTTAATGTTATTTATTCTTATATTCAAATCAAATCAAAATCATTTATTTGTTCAACATAGGTCATATTAGATATTACATATTGGTATGTCCAAGCCATACTGCGCCTTAGTGGCATACAAATATTAAAGTTTATTAAAATTAATATATTTCGGCCCTCGGTATGGGGCCGTCATCAGTCGAATGTAAAAAATTTGTGACATATAATTTAGGTATCATAATAAAAAATATAAAAAGTAAAAGTGACACTTGTAAACACTTTTAGTTTTAAACTATTTTCTAAAAAATAATAAAGTAGGTTTCTCTAAAAATGATGTTGGTTATTTTTGGTTATTTTTGATATTATTTAATCACTGCTCTTCTTGGATGATCGATGATGGTGGTTAGGTGGTTGTGTGATGTTGTTGGTGTTTTTACTTGAAATTTTGAGCGGTCTAATTCGTCGGTCGGTCGGGTCATGTCTGTCAGTGCTGTCTGTTGAGTCCAGGTCCATAGTGAGCACCAAGTGACCAGATATATGACGTCTCCCAGGTTCTTAGGTCTATGTCAGTTAATGGTGGAGTGAATGATTTAATGATTCGAACGGAGAAGCAGTCGTTGAAGGTGACGTTGTGTAAGCGTGTGTGTGTGGGAATGGGTAGGACGTTGTTTTGTATAGTTGATGTATGTCTGTGGTTGTTCATCCGGATGTGTAAGGCGTTTCTGGTTTACCTACGTAGAATGCCGGGCAATGTCGGCATTCTAGTAGGTAAATACAATTTTTGGTTGTACATGATGTGTTGGGTTGTGTTTTGTAGCTGCTGGTAGTGTGGTGAGTATTGATATGTGTAGAAGTGTTAATCATGGTGCATGTTTTGCAGCGTGGCCGTCGGCAAGGGGATGTTCCAGGAGATGAGTTGCTAGGGTTGTTGGGGATGGTGAGTTGTTGTGTCTTGTTGAGTGTGCATTTAAGGTTTCGGTTCTGTCTATAACATATCTGAGGAGTATTAGGTAGTAGGTGTTTTGTATCGTCGCTTTGTCGAAGGATGGGTAAGGAGTCTTTGATCAGTGTTTTGAGTTTATGACTGCCGTGAAAATATGTGGTGATGAGTCGTGTTTGGTTGGTTGGTATGTGGTCAGATCATAAAAATATCGTCTATGAATCTCCTCCAACCTTCTTAGCCACAGAGCCTCTGAAACCCCTCGTATGGAGGAGATTCATAGACGATATTTTTATGATCTGGCCACATAACAGAAACACCCTGACTGACTTTTTAAACCGCCTAAACAATCATACTTCATTAAAATTCACCCACGAAATTTCATCTGAAAACATCACATTTCTCGACGTAGAATTAACCATAAATAACAACAACCATAACTCCACTTCCGTCCATTTCAAACCCACTAACAAACTACAATATCTAGACTTCCACAGCTGTCATCCGGCACATATTAAAAAATCTATTCCGTATTCTCTTTCACTCCGTGGCCGTCGGATCTGCAACAACACAAATTCACTAAACAACTATCATAACACAATTCACAAAGCACTTCTCAACAGAAACTACCCAAACCAGTTCCTACAAAAACACTTACACCAAAGACCAAGATTCCATAGAAACAACAGACATGCAAAACCAACCAACTAAACACGATTCATCACCACATATTTTCACGGCAGTCATAAACTCAAAACACTGATCAAAGACTCCTTACCCATCCTTCGACAAAGCGACGAAACAAAACACCTACTACCTAATACTCCTCAGATATGTTATAGACAGAACCGAAACCTTAAATGCACACTCAACAAGACACAACAACTCACCATCCCCAACAATCCCAGCAACTCATCTCCTGGAACATCCCCTTGCCGACGGTCACGCTGCAAAACATGCACCATGATTAACACTTCTACACATATCAATACTCACCACACTACCAGCAGCTACAAAACACAACCCAACACAACATGTACAACCAAAAATTGTATTTACCTACTAGAATGCCGACATTGCCCGGCATTCTACGTAGGTGAAACCAGAAACGCCTTACACATCCGGGTGAACAACCACAGACATACATCAACTATACAAAACAACGTCCTACCCATTCCCACACACACACGCTTACACAACGTCACCTTCAACGACTGCTTCTCCGTTCGAATCATTAAATCATTCACTCCACCATTAACTGACATAGACCTAAGAACCTGGGAGACGTCATATATCTGGTCACTTGGTGCTCATTATGGAACTGGACTCAACAGAAAGCACTGACAGACATGACCCGAACGACCGACGAATTAGACCGCTCAAAATTTCAAGTAAAAACACCAACAACATCACACAACCACCTAACCACCATCATCGATCATCCAAGAAGAGCAGTGATTAAATAATATCAAAAATAACCAAAAATAACCAACATCATTTTTAGAGAAACCTACTTTATTATTTTTTAGAAAATAGTTTAAAACTAAAATTGTTTACAAGTGTCACTTTTACTTTTTATATTTTTTATTATGATACCTAAATTATATGTCACAATTTTTTTTACATTCGACTGATGACGGCCCCATACCGAGGGCCGAAATATATCGAGTAATAATTTTTTTTATTGTTTTAATAACACTATACTAATCAAAAGCTCATAAAAGTTAAATATAATATATTTATAAACATTAAAATTAATATATACACAAGAATTAAATACAAAAACTACAAATTAAAATTACATCAAACAATACACAATGCAATGCCACAGAATATCACAACATTTTCTTCATATCATAAATCGGTCGTGCGTGCTATTGTATCTTCTAAAAACTCATTTATGGTATAATATGCTATTTGTAATAGAATTTTCATTAGAGTGGATTTAAAAATGTCAATACTATCAATGTCACGGAGAGCAGCTGGTTACTTATTATAGACTTTAGGACCCATACCTAGAACACTTTTTTTCAAGAGATCTGTTTTTGAGGGATTAGATGCTACCGTATTTTGATGCCTTTTACTTTTGAACTTTAAAAGTAAGTGTTTATTAGATTTAACAAATACTGCCAACTCATAAATATATAAGGAAGGTAAAGTTAAAATTTTAAGCTGAATGAAATGAGCTTTGCAGTGGTCAGTTTGCCGAAGCCGCTCTATCGCTCTTACACATCTCTTTTGTGCTCTAAAAGCTTTTTCTCTGTCAGTTGAGTTACCCCAGAATATTACACCGTACCTAATAATCGAATCGACATAGCCAAAGTAGGCGCTGAGAACTGCTTTTTTGTTTACAACCTACGACAGCATATATAATGCGTATGAGAATTGATAAAGCTTTTTGCAAATATGGTCAATATGTGGTTTCCAGGATAATTTAGAGTCAATATGTAAACCTAGGAATTTAGCCAAGTCAGTATTATCAATTTTAGTATTAAAATATGAGATGTCAAGTGAACTAGGTGTAAGTCGTTGTCGAAATTGCATAATTATAGTCTTTTTTAAATTTATTTTTAAATTATTACTTTGTAACCATTCAATTATACATCTTAGCGTGTCATTTATTGCTGATTCTTGGTTACTTTTACTACAAAAAATAACCGTGCTGTCGTCAGCAAATAAAATCATTGGGAATGAAGATGATTTTGGAAGGTCATTAATGTAGGCTAAAAAGAGTAATGGTCCTAATACGCTTCCTTGGGGGACTCCGTGATGTATTTGCCTAGTATCTGATAAGTACGATTTCACGGTCTTGGTTTGTTGGCAGATTCTTTCAATTTGTGTTTTTTGACGTCTTTTATTCAAATATGACTTAATTAAGTCAGAAACATTGCCTCTGACACCATAACATTCGAGCTTTTTTTATTAATAATTGGTGATCAACAAAATCAAAGGCTTTCGTCATGTCCATGAAGAGAGCAGTAACGGTATTTTTTTCATCCATGGCTGTTATAGTTTTGTGGAGAAATTCATAGATGGCTAAATTAATCGATTTATTTTTTCGAAAGCCTTTCCTTTAAATTACATAGTTTATACTAGAGTACACATATAGATATACGTGGAAGAGTGAAGTCTTCTGGCACAGGCTGCTCTTAGCTTAAAAGAAGACTCCGGTCACCACCTTTCAAATTTTTTAAGAGCTTATACAATCAATAAACCATTTTCATTTTCATTTCTTTTTACAGTCCGTAATGAATTAATGTTAACTCCTTAGAAGAGTTATAAGTTATAAGTTAGAAAAATATATTACTTACTTAAATTATAAACTACTGTTATGACAAAAGTCACTATCACTATCAACAATAATATGCAGCCTTGAAAAATTCAGTTTTGGAAAATTCTAAAAACCCTTAAACACGTTCGGTGTTACTACAAAACGGTGTTTAACTTTAGACAGTGTTTAAATCTGTTGCTGTCACTTTTTACGATATGAGAGGAAAGGCGACAACAACAGATTTAAACACTGTCTAAAGTTAAACACCGTTTTGTAGTAACACAGGTTATGTTTATTTCATCTCGAGAGTCTACATTTAAAATTTTGACTGCCTAGTCTGAACGGTATCGGCAAAATGGAGGCTTATTGTAAAAAACGTTGACCCCTTTTTTAAATGCGGTGCGAATTTTCCAAAATCCTTTCTTGGCGTCCGTTTTCAACGCTTTATAAACACACCCTCTTAATATTAAGTCTCTACGTCCAGCTGTTTGGGCTGTACACTTTCTGTCAAAGGACAAAGACTTTTATATATATTGATTTGTTGGTGATTGATGATGATTATAATTGTTTACTTTATTTTAATGGCGAACAGCAAGTGCAGCTCCCGTTCTATTGATTCCTTACTATATAGACATTCGTCATTAGAGATTCCGCTATTTGTTAAATCGGTGTGTGAGTTCACAAGTGGTCCGAATTTACTATTAATGTTTTCAAATTAAAACTGTTGTAAAATTCGTAAGTAGATTATTTTTATTAGGTACTTTATATTTGCTTACGCCTTAAACGTTTGATTACGACTTTAAAACACAATTGTTGTGTTATAAAGGATCTAAGGATCTAGTTTAGCCACCGCGCTTGATGAAAAGAGTAGATAAGACCCAGAGTAAAGAGTAGATAAGACCCAGGATAAAGTGCAGCAGGTGTTATTCAATCTGTCCAGGAACTTCCATTAAATCTACCGGCAGCAAAAGATCGATTTTGTAGAATATGATCCATTTAATCAATAAACGTTTTAAAATCGACATCCTTAGTATAAGTCATATTGTCAAATCCGACTGACTGACGTAAGTACCAACATAGAATGCGCAAATTTTTTTCAAGCACTTTGTTATATGCTCTATCGAACATAGTAGGGCCCTACTTGTAACTTATTGACATGATGTTTTTGCTGACAGTACAAAAAGTTCCAGCTTGCGCTCAGCCAACTCTGTTTATTTCAATGTAGTTTATTTTTCTACACAACTACGAATTTGTCACATCTTACTATATAGTTCAGATATTATGATTTGGGCTGGACAGCTTATCTTTTGTGTTATAGTATAATAGGGTAATTAAATCAGAATACGTGTTAACACAAAAAATGTAAAAGGAGTCAAAGATATATTCTATTGTGTACTGCTGTTCATCACACCAGAACCCATTAGTGAATATTTTTAAAATTTAATATTATTTTACTATCTCGTACTAAACCCTATGTGGGAAATTGTAAATAAAAATGTAGGGTAAGAATAAGACCCTTTATCTTACAATTCTGTTGGTGTTTTCAAGAAGTTTCAACATTTGTTGTTAACAGTTTATAAAAAGCTGTGAGCGTGAGTTGTAACTAACCGGTACGTGCCTCTTTTGTTCAAGGTACCTACGAGCCTCTATTGTTCAATTGTTATCCAAATTTAATTCAAATTGGCTCAAAATATAGTACCTAAACTACAAGGTTAAATTAAACTAGTTGGCGAAATTTGAAACATATGTAGACCATGTCCATATGAACAACTTTTTTTATTAGGGTTGTGCAAAATTCTTAAACTTTGTTTTCACCTTTCCACAGTAGACCAGTCAGCTGATCAAGGCAATTCGTGTGGGAGGAAATGAAAAATAGTTATGAATTTCACTTAGTTCCCATACGAACAGTTGTTCATAAAGACTAGTAGTAGTAGTACTACCTATGTTTTGAGTTTCGCCAACTATTTTTTTTAACCTTATATAACCTACTTGATACATAGGGTTACCGACTGTACGATGTACGCCCCTAGTCTACTGTATATACAAATTTATAATTTGAAAAATTGTTTCATCCTTAAGTCATCAAATGATTTATTTCACCACTGACAGATAGAAATTGGTCAAGTGCGAGTAAGTTTTGTGTTCTAATGGTTAGAAATTAGAAATTTCTGTATTATGTTCTTCATATTTTAAATAGTTAATTATATTATTTTAAATAGTGAAATTTAATGAAATTTTAAAATGGAAGTAGAAATTAGTGACCAACTTGATTTTTGCAGTTTCCTGCTTTGATTCACAAGCTGTCGTGATTTACCTTTGTTTATTATCTTGAATGTTTTCTTAAATTCCTATTAAAATAAATAATTTGTGGGCCCGAGGATATGTCATACGAAACCGGTCGCGTAAAGTAAAATAAAATAAATATTTGTGGAATAAAAGGACATGAATTTGTGTATCATTTATTGAAGAAGATATTCCACCTGAACCATCAATCAAATCCATCGAATATATGAACGTAAAAATACTAAAAAACAAATAGACAATAAATATTCTCTTTCTTTACAGATAGAACATAACTTAAGACAACCATGGCACCAGTTCCACAAGAGTTGACTAAGGATCCGGTTGAGCATGAGATTCTTGAAGATCCTTGCCAAGATGGAGAAACGGTGGTTATTACGGGGATTTCGGGTCTCTACCCAAATTCTCTAAATGTGATGGACCTATCCGAAATTCTTTACAATCAGGTAGTAGCCAAATTTATAACCAAGATTAAGTAAGTGATCACCATCAAAATTAATTTACCTACCATTATTGTGAAATAATATTATAAAAAACAATTCATGTTTGTTACTAGTTCAAGACCAATCCCGAATCAGTTAGTACAACAAAGTTAAACAAATTCACAATAATGACATTGAATTATAAATCACTTATAAATAATTTTGATTGTATTTAAGACACCTAACATATATTAATATTTAACGTATTGACGAAACTGCTAAATTTTCAGAGGGAAAGTTGTATAAACCAAATTTTAACTCTGAGTTTGAAATCTTAGACAGAGACCGACATGACGAAATTTAAAGGGTATCTTTAGCCATGGAAAATGTTCATGTTGGTGCTTGTAAAGTCCGTTACTTTCTTGTATTCTAGAACGGTCCACTAATTAGCCATTTATCTTTTTGTGGAAAGTGTAGACTCTTGGGTGATCATTATTTAAAATTTTGGTATGAGTTTATATTGGTAATGAACAGCGGTAGATCAGTCGATAAGACACCAGAATTTTAATATTGAGACCCGGATTCAAATCCTGCCGGTCGAGCATGGAGCAATGATATTTTCTTTATTAATAAACAAAATTACAGTGAAACCAGCAACTTATGTAAAGATATTAAAAATATGGGGCAAGATGTGAACTTTACGGCGAAGACGGTTTGGTAATCGTTTTAGCTTTTTTAGAAAATTACAGACGAAATCATATTAATGAAGACCAAAGATAATCTAAATGTTAAGTTCTAAAGTTGGTTAAGTTTATTTAGCATGATACAAACATCACCATAGTTAATAATGGAAATAAGAATTGTTTGAGCAAGAATAATTTAAGGAGTACAATGTGTAACTCTTCTGCTGGTCTCATTCACATGGGCGACCCAGGACAGGTTGCTGTCGAATATGATACTTTAGTTTTGCTTTGTCGGAAAATATAACTGGGGTCCCGTTGGAAATTACAAATGGAATCGTTTGATTAATTGAGAACACAAAGCCAGTATGTGCTTTCTATCAACAAAACTTGTAATTTCCTAGGGTTTACAAGAAGACCAAATATCTTGGTCCAGTTATAGATACAGTTTAGTTCGTCGTTCATCTTTTAGAAGGCTGCTTCTAAATCTTTAACAAGACCAAGGCGGTAAAGTCGGAAATCGTTTACGTAGAAATCATAGCGAGAAAATAACGTTTCCGTGATAGAATTGATAAGAAATTTAAATTGTAAATGTAAAAAGTCAACTTTTGAGGAACACCAAAATTAAGTTCACATCCTTCTAAACGTAATTAGTGTCAGTAATATGTACGTTACATATGATTTAAACCATTCTGTTGATAGCAAAGAAATCCCAGGATAATATCAAAATCGACACAATTGAACGTAAGGTTTACTTTATCAGTGAGTTTCAGTAATGCGGAGGTAGTAGGACAAAGGTAGGTTTCAGGACAAAATCCAGATTAGAAAAAGTTTAATAGTTTATTTGTGGACAGGGAGGTTGATAATTGTTTATGGACAATCGATTCGAGGACCTTGAAGAGGACGAGTAGAATGGAAATAGGTCAAACTCAAGAGAAAAAATTTGAATTAGAAGTCTTCGGAGTCTTTAGTTACGGGAGTACCTATTTACAAAAAAATATAATATTCAAATAAGATTATTAAAAACTAAAGTGCCCCTAAAAGTAAAATTAAATATAAAGATAACTATGATGGACTGTTCCAATATTGCAAAGTGCTTAATATCTATGACAAGGCCAAGTTAGCAGTTATATCAGAAAATCAACAAAAAATTACACAGCTAGAGAAATATGTAAGACCTAGTAACTGTTTGATACCGTAGGTTTTTAATGAAAACTGCTTCGTCTTATGGTTTTAAAATATAATAAAATATAATAAGGGGCAGAAAATCATTTGGATCAGATGAAAGGGGAGTTAGTGGGCGAGAATTTAAAATAGCCTCAATTTGACACAAAGCAGTATAAATTTCTTCAAAAGTTAAGTGGCAATTGGCAAGAATTCTTATTTAATGGTGCTTTGTGGATTTAACACCCGATTCCATTAAACCTTGAAAGTGTGGCGAATATGGGGAGACAAAATGTACATTTATGTTTTCAGTTGCCACTTGTTCAGATAGCTGAACCGAATATTGTTTTAAAAAATGTTTTAAATCATTAGCAAATCCAACAAACTGCGTCCCAGCGAGCCGGTAATGATCTGCGCGCAACAAACCGACGGAAAACCGACATGAAGCCATCTGTAGACAGATCACTAACTAATTCTAAGTGAATAAGCCTTTGTGGCAAAACACACAAAGACCGCAATGTAAACCTTGATAAGGTGACAACCTCGTCCTTTTTTTGAAGCAGCCATTACAGGCCCCGCGTAGTCAATTCCAGAGACGTGAAATGGGTACTCAGCAGTCAGCCTATGTTTCGTTAAGTTACCCATGATTGGAGTGACAGTAACTCCGTGCATCCGTGTACATATCACACAATTACGGTAAGTAAGTTTTGCCAAATTTCGTCCACAAATAGGCCAGAATGTTTGTCGCACAGAAGCTTACATAGCTTGAGGACCAGCATGCAACAAACGAAGATGTTCTCTTCTAAATAGCAACTTTGTTAAGGTGTGTTTTGCATCTAAAATAATTGGATGTTTTTTGTCGTAATCAAATGTTGAATTGTGTAGCCTACCTCCAACTCTCATGACTGTCGATAAAGGGGTTCAGTGTAGTTAAACAATCTTTCAATGGAAGGCAGCCTCGTTTTACTAGCTCATATGACTGAAAGCTTTCTATTTGAGACAACTTACACAGTAATCTAGAAGCTTTGTCTAATTCTGCTGTATATAGATGGCTTTTATTATGAACATTTGAACTAGGAAGCTTAAAAACTTCAGCTTTTGGATTCGAAGTGGACTGTAGTTTAAGATAGTTGTTTATAAAACGCAAAATGTATACAGTGAATCGTTGTAGAAAGTTAAAATTTGAGTACCGCTGCAAATTAATAGCAAACATAGAGCCAGGTGGCGCTGATGGCGCTTCGTCAACAGCAGTAGTCATTACTACTTCAGATTGAACTTCTGATGAGTCCTGTGACTCACTTATGTTCTTTGGCCAAGTATCAGATGAGTGCGTATTCAGGACCAGACAACCACATGTCTGTTTCTACAATAGTTGACGCGTCCAACCCACGTGAAACGTAATCAGCTGGGTTGCATTTGGTTGGAACATGTCACCAAGTAGAGTCACCGGTGATTTCGAGAATATCTGCAACACGATTTTTCACGAAAGGTTTTAATTGACTAGGCAACATTTTAAGCCAACCAAGCACGACGGTTGAATCTGTCCAGAACACGCATTTTGTGACCGGTAATCGAAGGGCACTTTGAGCCTTTTGATACAACTGGGCCCCGACCAAGGCCCCGCACAGCTCAAGTTTTGGAATCGTAACGGGCTTGATTGGTGCAACTCGACTTTTTGCCAATAACAATCTGACGCATGTCTCATCATAATTTGTTGTCTTCACGTACAGACACGCACCGTAGCTAGTAAAACTAGCGTCTGTGAATACATGAAGCTCAACGTTTTTGAAATTTGTGACCGTAACCTGCCTTGGAATCTCGAGATTATTCAGAGAAGGTAAACAACGAATCATTTTTTTCCATTGTTTGTCTATAATTGATGGGATTTCACATCCCAGGAAACTTTACAGAGCCACAGCTTTTGTTATAATATTTTTGCCTGAACTACACACGGTGCTAGTAGTCCCAATGGGTCAAATAACTTGCCTATAGTAGATAGTATGAGTCGCTTTGTTACGACGCGAGCTTTTAATGCCTCATCTAGGTCAAATGAGAAATAAAGATTGGCTGACTTACAGCGCCAACCCAGACCTAGGGTCTTAGAATCGTCCAAACCACCCAAGTTGAGGTATTCAGTCTCGCTGTGGACACCGCTAAGCAGACTCGGCTGATTTGATCGCCACTTTCGAAGATTTATCCCGGCGCTTTTTAAGATGTCGACATTTTGTGGATTAAGTTCTGTCTCTTCATTGTCATTGGGTTGGGTAGAGACATCTTCCACATGTGGTGCATTATCCATTACAGGAACAGTCTCGCGTCTTAGTTGTTCGAGTTCGGCAGCACTAAATACGTTAGAGCGCTGTATATACCGAACTCTGTCCGCCAGGTTTTGTTCCGTGACAGTTATCGAGGGCTCCTGCAACAGAAATTCGCGGAACATTACTGCTCGATATCTTGTTGCACCGGTATTGCCCCCTGTTGCTCTGAAGTACGCGCGCATGGCATTGGCATTCTTTTCGCTAGACCATCTCATGCGCCGTACTCTCTCACCAGCGGCGAGTGCCGAATGCTGGGTCTGTGAAGACCCTGCCGACACCAAGGCAACTGGTGGTGATGGTGGATTGGCGGACTGGTCAGGTGGTTGGACTAGTCTACGGTTTGTGCTGGCGGCTCGCATGCTGCCACGTCCAACGCCAGCCCCAGACGCGCCCTGGCGATCACCCCCAGGTAGCGGCCCTATACGTACATCATTATTCTTTACCATCATTAAGAGTTTGCCATTGCCCTGTTAGCCGTGTAAGTTTTGTACACGTTGTCCGTCTCTCACGTGGCCTGCTGTTCGGCTCGGACGTAGGGTTGGACTTTAAGAGGCTTATTATTATTATAATTATATAGCTTATCCATGAGGAGAGTTTTCAGTTTTTCTCCAAAATAACTCCCACTTAATCATATATTAACGGTAATTTTCAGGTCAACCCAGTCACTTCTGAGAAGCCTCGCTGGACTTATGAACATCCTGAGCTACCAAAGTGGCTAGGAAAAGTTCCTACGCTAAACAAATTTGACGCTCAATTCTTCAAAGTCCACGTTCGTCTCGGCAACACCATGGATGCTATGTCTCGCAAGCTGCTCGAACAAACCTATCACGCTATTTATGATGCTGGTCAGTGCTTATCATTCTATTTAAATAGCCATATATATATATCTAAATATATATGTCAACGGAAGGGGGGAGGGGGTAGGCCTCAGATGGCTGATGGTCCGAGTAGTCACGTGTACACGTGGTCGTTTTAAGGTTGATGGAACACCCGTTCCTTTTGTGTCCAAATCAGTACTAGCGGCTCCTCGTTCCCAGACAACCATGCTCTTCGCACGCGTGTTTCCTGCGCCTGCTCCCATTTTATAATTCTATATCCGGATATGGAAAATGAAGCTGTCTAGATGGCATTGACGTTCCGGATACTCGAGTCAATTATCAAATGAACAGTCGATTACTCAATATTAACTTTTCAATCTCCGACACATATATTTATATTTTTTGGACAAAACTTAGTATTCTCAACTACACTAGCAGGCCAAACCCAATTCAGTGTTGGTTCCGTAGCACAGAAGAAATAACAGCCATGGTAAAATTTGTTCGTATGAACAAATACCATCGCCAGTTTCCTGCTTCTGCAACATCAAGTATATTTTGTTAGTGTATCGAACGATTGGAATAATTATATTTATTTGTTTTGAATTGTGTCTGCTGCCAGGGTATTTCATCATAGGTTGAATCCACAATAAGAAATAACTTGGTCGCAAACTGGTACTAAATGACGTAGAAACCATCCCCTTATGCTCTGAAATTGAAACAATTTAATTAGACTATATTGCTACTGTCAGATAACTAATACTTTTAGTGACAAATAATAAAGGAAAATCGTTCTTTCAGAGGGGGCAAATACCGTAGAGCCCCTCCTATTCCCCCATACCCTCTATCCCAAATTTAATATTCTGGATGCTAAGTTCTTACCAAAATGTTGTGAAATATCAGTGCGGAATACCAATATAAAATTGTTCGTACAGGAAAAACGGCCCGGCCGACTTAAGGCACACTAGGGGATTTCATAGCAGGTTGGTCAAGGCCACAATAATACATTGGTTGCATGCTCGATTGCATTGGTTGGCACTCGATGGGATATAACCTACCTTTCCCAAATGCGCCCCTAAAATTGGTCGGTCAGACTAAAAGGCCAGGCCGATTCGCGTCACAATTGTTTTTCTAGCTATACTTATCGAGTGTTATTGTTACAATTTTGATGCTTGTACCACTTGCTGTATTTTGACATGAAAACAGCTCCACTTATTTCATGACTGAAAATTCCTCGAAAGAGAAAAACATAGTTAACTGTCAGATTTGGAGAATTATTAGTAATACCCAAGCAAAAGATTAGTTTCTATTGTTTTAATCCTCGTAGGGAGAGCCATTTTCTACTGGTACAGAATAAGCGGTAGCTCTGTTGGTAGGACGCAATCTTGAGACCTAGATTTGAAATCTGCTGGCACCTGCTGGCAATGCACCATTTATTTTTTCGGAATTTTTGTAGGTACATAGCATTGTACTAACCACTTGTTGAACTTGGAAGGAAATTACCGTGAAGTTAACCTGCATGCCCTAAAAAGTGAGTATTTATCCCCGAATTATGGCGATAAGGCTTACACCTATCACATTGGGACGTATAAACTCACTGTGAAACGAGGGTATAAGAGTATTAACTGTCCCCGGGACAATCCACATTCGGAAACACCTATGATGGCATTTTGAGGATAAAATCTCATGACGATTTGTTAATGTTTTTATTGTTTTTTTTTTTCACAGGAGTCAACCCAAAAGAGCTATTTGGAAAAAAAGTTGGCGTTTTTATTGGATCATGTTTTAGTGAAACCGACAAAAATTGTTTCTATTCTACTTCTAATGCAACTGGCCTTGGAATAGCTGGGTAAAATTTTATTTTAATTTCTGTTTAATTACACTATACCTAACAACTTTTTTTGTGAAACCGCTACCTATGATATATATACATATATATTAAGATAATTAAGTCCTCATACTGAAGTCTAGTAAATATTTTATTAAAACGTTTAACATATTGAGTTAAACTTTAATAATTGTCGTTACAGATGTAGCAAAGCAATGTTTGCAAACCGTATCTCATACTGGCTGAACTCGAAAGGTCCCTCCATGTCTGTTGACGGATCATGTGCAAGCTCATTAATAGCGTTGGAGCGAGCTTACCAAGCTATTAATACTGGACAATGTGAAGCTGCAATCGTCGGAGGCTCTAACATATGCCTACATCCTCAAACCTCAATACAATATGGAAGGTAATTGCGAAATTTGTAAAAACAACATGACGTACGCGAACAGAGTGTGTAATTCAGAAAGAGCAAAATAGGAAAAAAAATTTAGAGATACGAGTATAAAATAATTTGTCAAAGGAATCTTGTCATCGATTTTGAAATAAAACAAAACCGATCTGAAACTCAAATATCACAATTTTCACGATCACCAATTGTTTTCTTCCTTCTTTCAGCCCAGTTTTCAAAATATTCATTTGTTAAACTGAAAACGTTTTTAAATTAATAAACATTTTGTGAATTAGGTGTACAATTAAGCAAAGCTAGATTTTTTTAAACTGATGTCAAGGGCATAAAAAATACATAAGTTTAATGAGGTGTTTTTTTTTTTTACAGAGTCATGACCCTGTGTATGGATGGGAAAACTAAATCATTCGATAAGAATGCGGATGGCAGCGCGAGGTCAGATGCTATCAATGTATTATTCCTTCAAAAAGCTAAGGATGCCAAAAGGTACGTTTTTTATTTAGTTGGCTATATAATTGGATTGAATAAAGTAACCTAACAATTTTGTATAATTATCTAAATAAGGTAAAGTTTTTAGGAAATTTAATTTTATGTTACTTTAGTTTTAGATGTTGTTTAATTGTTATTAATGACCTATGTTATGTTACGAGTTTCGTTAAGTAATAAAATTAACCTCGCAATTAAAGAATCTATGTGAAAATGGTACGTTCTAAAACAAGAAAATTTATGTAATTAAAACTTTTGATTGATCGCAAGATCAATATTTACGTCATTAGCTAGTACTTTAAATATTTACCCAAAAATAATAAAAACAGTTCTTGAAAATTAAGTAATATTTCAAACTTGTAAAAATAAAATTGCGTAGCTAAATATTGAAACTTGCACATTAAATTAAATTAAAACAAACTTATTTATATAACTTAATAAATATATATTGACTTTATAGCCTTTTTTGTATATTTAAAAAAAATATACACAAATAACGCACAATATTAAATACACTTTACGAATTAAGATAATCGATGACCGTAATCTAAAAGAGTGTAAGGGACAATATGGCGAAAATGAGCTAAATATACAGTTTTGCTCAGTTTTTTTTTTGCCCATCGATTGGTCTATGTAACATTTCGGTATCTTGGAAAAAAATGCCCTTACACCCAGTGGCGTGCACAGAACTTTTTGCTGGAAAAGCAAACAGTTGGTCAAGAATAACAACAAAAAAAAATATGAAAGAATTAAAATATCACTTTGAAAAAAAAATAATTGTATGACGCCAGGGTAGACAATGTCTACCCTAGAGTGAAAATTTCCTATACAAACTTTTTTTTCTCAAAGTGATATTTAAATTTTTTCTTATTTTTTTTTATTGTTATTCTTGACCAATTGCTTGCTTTTCCAGCAAAAAGTTCTGTGCACGCCACTTACACCCCTTGAAAATTAGGAAAACTTTCAAGTCAATTAGACGTATCTCTCATATTAAAAGGACTTTGAGCACAATTTGACGTAACGAGCTATCTTTGATTACAACAAAATGTCGTAAGGAATCATTTTCCATGTCAACACCCCTTAAGTCAAAACATCATCCTTCAATTTGTTAAAAAATTACCCTTTCATAATTTTATACATGTCACCCTTGTCCTTTACAAAAATTCAGCATACAAAACAATTCTAAAAGGTTTCAATACTAGACCCTTACGCAAATTTTACTTGTTTTGATTACAATACCAGTAAACCGAGACATAGGAACGTACACCGTTCTCTAGTTTCCTTGAACACTTTAGAAAATTTAGAAACCATTCAAATAAATTACCTTCTACCTGGACATACGTATATGCCAGTTGACTCGATGGATGCCATTATAGAGAGAAGCGTTGAAAAACTTACGGTATGGGCTCCTTCTTTATGCAGTTGGCTAGAAAAAATCCTGAGCCTTACATTGTTGAGGTCTTAGACCATACTGATTTTATAGATATTGAGACAGTTACCAGTAAAACGATTGATCAAGCTATAAAATAAAAACTTCCGGCTCAGAGATCTTGGAATAGTAATGATCAGAAAAAAAAACAAAGATTTAATTGAAATTAAATACTCAATGCAAGAAGACACAGAGGTATTTAAAATTCTTATGTCAGAGGGAACAACTGATAAAAGAAAGAATAAAGGAAAAGGTAAAACTAAAACAGAAAATAATGAAAAGGATTTAACAACAAATGTACCAAAACCACTGTACAATAAAAGATTACCAATTGCCTTTGATAAATATGCGGACCTCAAAAAGTTATGCGATAATGGTACCAAAGTGCTACCACAAGGAATACCTAAAACTTCCTCATTCGAAAATGGTGAAGTCTACTTTGCCCGAAACCGACAATGATGAGAGCAGTTGTAATGATGAAAATTAATGTTTTTATCACATTAATAGTGGTATCAAATAAGTTTAAACTCTCATGTTTCGTACACATCATAACATTTTAATAGGTCTGCCAGAAACGATTCTGTTGACCACGCGGCATGCAATTACTTTGAAACGTCGTGTAGTCTTTTAAAAAAGTTGAAAATTTATATCGCGGTAGACCCATTTAAAATTATATTCAAATTAGTTGTAATTTCATTTTTATGTATTAGATTTCTTCAATCCTTGGTCTCAGTTATGATCTCAAACATTAAAAAGGGTTTTTAAGTTTGGTCAAAAATATGTATGTACCTATGTATGTATTAATTTTTATGTATTAGAATTCTTCAATTCTTGGTCTCAGTTATGATCTCAAATATTAAAAAGAGTTTTTAAGTTTTGTCAAAAATGGTTGATAATTTTTGTTCAATAAACATTTAATTTCATTTTAATTACCGTTTAATTTATGCCTTTAAACAAATTTACCTTGCTCTAGACTTTATTTTATTTTTTAACTAAACAATGTTTATGGACTTACATCAAATTGAAAACAGATAGTAATAATTACATCACCATACGTCTTTTTGTAAAAAAAATACATGTTTTGTAAGGGTGCAACGGACGGGTGTTCCTATTTTTTTTTACGTAAGGGACAAGCTATCTCCGTAACTATATATAAGTCTGATCGTTAAAAACGTAGCTTACAATAAAAGCGCTTAAAAAATGAGGAATAGCGTTTAAAAATGATCGAAGTACGTTATGAGATAAGAAAGTTATGAATTTTTCTTTAGAAATAAAAAAGTTTTCTGTCTCTCCTGGCAAATGAGGTTTTGTCCCTTACACCCTTTTAGATTACGGTTATCGAATACTTCGTTGGCATCAGTTGAAATAATAAGAATACTGACTTATTTCTAATGACAGTTATAAGTATTATTATTTATTATAATTATTTATTTCAACTGATGCCGGGCCCAGTGGGGCCAAAAAAATATTTCTAAAGTGTACGTATTTAATATTGTGTTGTGTGTTACTTGTGTATATTTATAATAAAAATATCTAGGTACATATAAAAATACAACACAAACGCAATGAAAAATTAAACTGAAAACGTTACAAAGTTAATAAAATATAGTAAAAATTAACAATAATATTAGTACCTATAGCTATGTCAAGTGTATATTAAATTATGGTTAATTTTTATTTGCTTTGTACTCAGAATTTATGCTGACATCTGCCACGTAAAGATTCAATTTGGTCCAATGTCAGACAAAGAAGAACAAAAGTACGGTCCACATCGAGAGCCAGCAAAATTCACCTCATTCCTAAAGGAATTTTATGACGAAGTAGGTGTACTGCCTGCAGATGTAGAATATGTAGAAGCATTTGGTTCAGGTAACTAGATATATTATTCTAATTATATAACTTAATGATGTGTTATACCAAAACTCAATTTATACTGTAACATGAAATAAGATATTAACTTATACCTATTCTAATAAATTTCATTTTGTCGTGTAGCTATGCTCGATGCCGATAAGAGTGAACTAGAAGCAATAAGTGACGTATTTTGCAAAGACAGAGCTAAACCTCTTTTAGTGGGCAGTGTTATGTCAAACATCGGATACACAGAAGCTGCGTCTGGAATATCAGCTATAACAAAGGTGAAAATATGCCATCTCCATGGAGTATAATCAATAATCATCATCATTACTATTAAATAATTGACTAGCTTTGTACATGTCTGTCAGTGATAGTTTCTTTAAAGTAATTTTAAATCAAAAATCATATTGAAATCAATATTTTGAAATTTCCTTAATTCAATCAATGCATCTTTTTTGGCACCGAGAAGATCACCTCATGAGATAGTGTTTCACGAAATTGCGTTTTTGATAATGTGCACATTCTGTCTGTTAATTTGAGCTTTTATGCAATTTACAAGGAAATCAGACAAGCGGATAAAAAAAGGGTTTTGCCGTAGATCACGACTGAACCTTATTTTAAATTTTCGTTATTCGTTACTTTTACACCACCCTGTTCAAATAATTAGTATTATGTTCTGTTCCTTTTTTTTGGCTTTTAAAGAAAGAAACTATAATTTTTATTGACTTAGCC
This sequence comes from Ypsolopha sequella, assembly GCA_934047225.1. NCBI lineage: Eukaryota > Metazoa > Arthropoda > Insecta > Lepidoptera > Ypsolophidae > Ypsolopha > Ypsolopha sequella. Next base: position 254,780 of record CAKOHE010000068.1, read on the forward strand.
AGCTTTTTCTTATAGAAATTAGATGAATGCATACATTTTATTCTTTCTTTCATTTGGCTCATGACAGAATATTAGAAATATAAAAATATTAGAAATATTTTAATTTTCATATTTTATCGATACGAATTATAAATAAGAGACTGAAGTATTGCAAACTTTATCTTTATTCATATTATTTATGATAAATATACATAGTCCTGTAATGTGACATATATACATAGTCCTTTAGTTAGACTGTGTATGTATAATATATTGTTTTGTCTTTGTGATAATTTACTTATTCTTCGTTTTAATGAATGTTACTAGTATAGAAGCGCATGTACGAGTATAACTAGATTGAGGGATGTAGAAGAGGTGAAAGAGGTGTGTCCAGATTTTGGCAATCGGTAGTCTCAGCCTACCCCTCTGGGAGACAGGTGTGTCTTTACTGAATGTTTTTTCTTCATATTGGTTTTATTTAGGTACTGCTTGGGTACCACACTGGACAACTGGCTGCTAACTTGCACTGTGACAATCCTCGTGATGACGTAGAGGCGCTAAGAGAAGGACGAATGCGCATTGTCACTAAACACGAACCATTTGGCCGCTCATATGTTGGTGTAAATAATGTGTCTATTACTGGCCTCAATGGTCACGTCTTACTTCATGGACACTTTAAACCAAAGGTATTGGTATACATACTTAGTCGATATGTTTTTTTTATATTATGGTTTTTAAATTATTATTACTTATAATTGTCAAAGCATAGTGACATTTGGTGCCATCTGCAAAAATGGCAGCCAATTCCAATTATGACATTACTTTTACGCCACCTTATACAATAATTTTTTGATCTTTAACATCTAATGCAAGAGCCCATCCAAGTACTTTGATTCACAAAAATAAATGTTACACCGGGTGTAAATATACTTGGTATCTTTTTATAAAACCACATAGTGCATCTTAACAATTGCCCGAAAGAATCATACCCGTGCAAATGAACAAAAAATTACCTCTTCAAACTAGCTGTTATATGAGCAAATTTTTATTTTCATTTTGGTTTACTTTTTTTTGGGAAAGTTGTTCAGTAGAGAGTGATTTCATTAAAAAATAGCAATAATATTTACACCATGTACATACAATACTAGTTGTTTGCCCCGAACTGTGAATTCACGGTCTCACAAACTCATATCTCAGCAACTCCTTGTTCGAATGTTCGAATTTAAAAATTATTTTTGTCTGATTCACTTGCTTACCAAAATGTATGACGCTCCAATCAACGATACTCAAGTTATCGTAGAATTATTCTACATATTAAAATATAAAACTACTAAAATATTCATACATACATACAAATGACAGATTATTCAAATAGACTCTGAGAACTTCGATCGCTTCACTCGTTTGTTCAAATATTTAATTATTTAAAATTATTTTAATATTTATTTTAAGTTATTAATGTATTCTATACGTATTCTTTCAGGATTTATCTAGATATCGGTCTAGTATTCCCTATTTGGTCTGTTTATCAGGAAGACAAGAATCTGGCGTTCATAAAATTATAAATGACTTGACATCCCAGCCCATCGATCCAGAACAAATAGGATTATTGCATGGCCTTCACGAAGATAATATAACTGGACATTTGGGACGAGGATTTTGTGTTCTCGGTTTGTACAGCAGAAAAATTTTGAGTTTAAAAAAATGTTTTTTTCTCCAGACACTATAGAATTAGATTAGATTGCAAGAATTGCTTTGCGTAGCGATTTAAAATGATAAATTAGCTCAAAATGTATTTATATTTTAGATGTTGACAAAGACAATCGTACTATTAGCCTGATGCAAAAGGTCGAATACTGTGACGACGCAAAGAAACCATTGTGGTTCGTGTACAGCGGAATGGGCTCGCAATGGGCTGGTATGGGAGCAAAACTTATGGGCATTCCTGTGTTTGCGACAGCTATTGAGCGGTACGAATATTCATTACTTTTATCATAGATTCATATTGTATAACCCTGCAACATAATGTTACATTAGTTTTAAAATAATTGGTAGAGCCATAAAATTAGAATTGCACCAATTGCCTTAATTTCTTACATTATCTCGGTCTGATTTTTCACTGAACATGATCAGTAAATTTTTGTTAATTGAAGCGTTAGAACTTTATGTTAAGAAATAAAAGACAGTTTTTTTTTTTGTAAAATGCCGCTAATTTTTGAATACAGCGATTTTCAAAATACGGTAACAAGTTCAAAACCTAAAGGTGACGCTTATTTAAAAAAAAAAATTAATATGCTCACTGATTCATAATGTCACTGAATGTGCTACATGAAATTATAAAATAGAGACGTAAGCAGAAGTCACGGCTTTGACAATTTACATGCGACATATTTATGTTATATGTATTTAATAATTATAAAAATTCACAAACAATTTAACAACTCTGTCATTTTCCTATTTATACATTAATTATATTTTAAATTGTTTATAGAAGTAGAAAAAAGCATTCAAAAAGATGTTTGCGTAATACATTAGAATATCTTCGAAAATTTGAAAATATCTTTTTATATATTTTTTTTGTATTAACAATAAAAAACATGAAAAGCTCTATGTAGCAATACCTATATATACAGGGTGGAAAAAATTTAAGGGCCCTGGAGGGGAACTACCTTAAATCCTTTAATTAGCTCATTTTACTGAAAGGAAACATTCCTTTATTTTTTAAAAGAAACAAAACTGCATTCAAAGATTATATATATAATTTTTTTATATTTAAAATAGATGTTATAGATTATTTTCAAAACTTAGCGGAACTTTTTAACGGTACTTATTATCTTCTTTTAGATGTCAAGCAGTTCTAGAGCCAAAAGGTATTGATATAGTAAACATTATAACATCGTCTGAAAAAACTATGTTCGACAATATCTTGCACTCTTTCGTGGGGATTGCTGCTATCCAGATTGGTTTGACTGATGTCCTCCGTGAGTTGGGTATTGTACCCGATAAAATTATTGGTATGTACTGGATATATAATAAGGAACTACCTAAATAGAAGCTAAATCATACGAAATATACTTTTCGGGTTGAAGTTTGAGCACTTCATTGACAACTTGAACTCTTATCCTTTTAGTTTAAAATACCACGATCTGAGCAGTAGCCATTATGACCGCCAAAAAACATGCACTCACGAACAAATTTCAATGTTGTATAATTTAAGGAAGGCCTTTCAACACTTGAAAAACATTAAATTTAGAGAGAACTTCGTTTTTTTTTCTATCAAATGAACTTAAAGCTATTTTTGCTTAGAAATGTCAATCAGAATATATTATTTTTACCTCTATTATTTTTATTAAACCGACTGTCCAAGTCACGCAATTTTTCAATGTGGAATGGTCATTTGAAGTTGTGCATTTGACATTATACAGACCTTTAAGGGTAAAAACTGAACCATTATGATGAGAATCCTTAATTCGTCTGTATGTCACAGACCCGCGACCTTTCAACCATAAACGATTAAGAGATTAAAGACCAAAATATTTGGCATAAAATAGCCTTTATTTGCCTAGATATAGACGTGTAACAGAAATTTCACAATTATCTGAAGTATTATGTATATCTTTCCTCTTATTTCCGAAACTGTTGAACCAAAACATAAAGCAAAAAGTCTCGATTATATGGAATTACGTAAAAATTTTAAGAAAAATAGCGATTAAAAAATCTTTGAACACAAATGAGAAGCCAAAAAAAAAAGGTAAGAAATATAAACAGTGTCTTCTAAAAATTGAATAAACGTAATAATTCGTAGCTATTAATGAGCTATATGAAAAAAATCACGGTAATAGTTTATATTATGTACAGATTACTGAAAAAATAAAGTCAGGTTGATTTTTATTCAGCGCGTTCTTTGCCATAACGATTCTACAGTGGATCTCTTTCTCACAGAAGCCGTTACTGGTGATAAGACACCGGTCTTGTAAAACCGGCTGGATGTTTCCACGAACATGACTTTCATCTTACTTCGGTTGATTGACAGTCCAAAAGTCTTCACTGATGATTTCAATCTGTTCAAGAAGTTCCTCCATTTCTTGGGCAGTATTGACTATCAGGATCGTATCATCTCTGTACCATAGGTTCGAAAGTATTTGCCCGCCTACGTATGGTGTTTTCTCCTTTCCAGACCTCCAGTGCTTTCCTGAGGATGAACTCGCCGTTTATATACATATTATATTGAATAGGATCGGTAACGGAGTTTTTTAAAGCTGAAAGAGCTGGACAGTGTTTTCTCGACTCGTGCTTGTTACCTTGATCTTGCTGTAGATTTTGTCTATAAGCAAGATGAGGTGGTGTGATACTGCCATTTCTGACAAGACATGCTACAGACTTCCCCAAATCACACAGTTAAAAGCCTTCTTGGAGCTAACAAAATACAATACCATTGACTTGCGAGATTCAACCATCTTATACAGGTTAAGAATTTTCTCGCTTGTGCCTTTGCTTTTGTTGAAACCCACTAGTTCTTATGGGATTCGCTAGTCAAGGTAGTGCATGATGCGTCTATCGACCACATGGAGTAACATTTTGCACGCTTGTGGTATGAGTGCGATCTTTCTATAACTATCGCACTTTTTTGTTTAACCTTTCTTGTGCATCGGAAGAATACAGGCAGTTGTCCAGTCATTGTATCCTACATTTTCTAGTTTAGGTCTTAAAACACTTTTAAGTGTTCCAATTTGCCGATGACACTTGTATCATATCTGCGGATCGTGACGTTGGGAGCGCGCTACCAAAATTACAAAAACATTTCGACAACTTATGTAAATGGTCACATGATTCGGGTTTAGCCTTAAATGCACAAAAAACAAAACTGGTTCACACACGCTCTCCCTACATTAAATCTATTGATCTACACGGAATGTAGCCAAAAATAAGTTAAAAATGAGCAAACATAAAAATTACTACGGCAAACACACAACAATGCATATAATCCCTGCCCTAATAAATAACCTCCCAACTAATCTTAGACAGGCAATCACCCCAATCAATATAAAAGTTAAATTAAAATTGCATTTTCTTAATAAATTACGCAATTAAATTAGAAGCAACCTGTATATGCATTTTCCTTATCAGTTCTTTCCATTGTTTATGCAAACAAGATTACCTTTACAATGAAAAGTGACCTTTATAGGTAAAGAAATAAGATACACTGTGGCCATAATTTTAGATTTGTCATTGTACTTATGAGCACGCTTAAAAGTTAAGTTGTACAGTAGATTATTGTGCACCACACACAAACCTGAGATGGTTTATGTGGTGTTTATTGTAGTAGATTTAAGCAAAATATCAGGTTAAGCAATAAATAAATTAAAATTAAATTCAGGCTAATCTTTCGTAGACCAGATCTTATTGCAAATTGCGTGCATCAGTTTTCTACAATATTTTCCATGCACTTCTAAATTTCAGAAGTCGTTTGATCGATACCCGGTGCTCTTCCATCATTGATCGACTTAAGGGCGTCGATTATCTTTTTGTGAAATATTGGGGGTTCGAGTTCCTTAATTTTCTATTCCTCTTGATTATTTTCCGCTCTACCCGTATTCCTCTAAAGATCCAAATAGTACTGTCGCCACTTTTTTGTGGCCTCTCTCAGTTACCAACATCATCCTCAATAACATAGGTTTTCGGTTTAAAATTTTGTGTTGTGCCGTATTTTTTTGAACAAGTCAATGGTCTGATACTTTAAGGCGTAGTCCTGGATTTTTGCACATTGTGTCCTCCGGTTGTTGGTTTTTGTCACGCCGACAGAATTTTCTAATCAAAAATCTTAGGCGCTTATACTCCATGTCATCTCTATTAATCTCCAAAGTGAGTTAGTCTTTCCTTCACTCGATCACGCTCCAGGTCTCATCTGTGATCGACACCTTACGTTTCAAATCGCTGAAATTCTTCCTGGATATTTTATTAAGCGATTCTGAGATTGTTGATTTAAAATAAAAGCACATATCTTTAGCGTTGTCCTATGGTAGATAGTTGTCTTCAAGTTTGCCTTCTACTGTTTCCTTGAATACTGGATAGCATCCTCTCACTTCTAGCTAGCTTTCTGCTTACACGAGGTATGTTCCTCCGTGCAAGGTTCTAGTGTTGCTGATTGAGCTATACCATTGCGAGCTTGTTAAAATGTATTCCCTTTGGTTGCGGTGCCTTCATTTGAGACCAATGTATATCTACGACGTGGGTGGTGTTAGAAACGAGTGTTCTATATATGATTTTATTGTGAGCTATGCACAATTTTATCACAATCTTCATAGTGAAGTCTTGTAATCCTTTTTTTATTAAAAGTCGTAACACATTCTAAGATGTTTTATAAAACAAAATCTAGCATTGTTGTTATGTCTAGATCAATTAAAGCACTAAAATTTCTAGTTACTTACTGAGTCCTTGGTCTTGGTTCTATATTGGCTCAATTTTACATTTTAATAGTATAATTAAATTACAGGACACAGTGTGGGAGAACTAGGTTGCGCATACGCAGATGGATGTTTCACAACTGAGGAGACGATTCTATCCGCATACAGCCGTGGATTGGTTTCTCTTCAAACGCCATTTATTCATGGATCAATGGCTGCTGTTGGACTGGGATACCAACAAGTATGTTTTGCTGCTCTTTGTGTGTAAACAATTCCAGAGGGATCTAAGAGGATAAATATGCAACGCTCATTTCAGAGGACATTCAGGGTTCGAACGCGTAGTACTACTTACTTATTTCCAATCTCCGCTAGGGAGCAAAGGGCCTAAGTAAAGCGCTGCAATTCTTCACGATTTTGGGCCAGCTCTGAAACCGCATCGTACAAACGCACGTGTTTTATGAAAAATCTCAGCTATTGGAAGTCTTCGGGGTCTCTTAAGACTGAGCTGAGTTGGGCATACGTATGGCAAAGAACAAAATTTTAGCTTAATTATGTCGACATTCATGGGCGAGACGATTTTACGTCGATTTTGGTGATACATATTACTGCAACTTAACTTATACAAAACAAAAACTAAAAGTAATTGTGCCATTAGTAAAATAAACGGTAGTTATAAGGTTATGATATGTCCTTGAAATATTTTTATAATGCCAAGTAAATTTATTTTTTCATATAAAATATATTCTAAACATACATCTGATTTACTGCGCTTATGTTGTTTTTGTATTCTCACTGTTTTTAATTGTCCTTAATTTAAAATAAGTCATTATTTGTCTATCTTTTACAACGGTCTAGTTCGACTAACCGCCAGTCTTCCCTTTCTTCTGCTAATGATTTGACTTTTTGATACAACATAAAATGAAGTTTTTCTTTCACTTGAGTAAAGAAGTCTTTTTTTTCTTTTCCCCATGACTTTTCCTTCTATGATATTTTGTAAGAAAATTTCGTGTTGAATTAGGTGTCCTATTATCTTCCTTCTTTTATTTTCGATGGTTTTTAAAAAACTTCTTTCTTCATCTACAAAACTCAGCACTTCCTCATAAGTCTTCTATCTCTGTAACACATTCCTTCATGTTTTAAAACTTTCATCATCTCTTTACAATTTAATAATTCTCATGTTGGTATATAAACAAATTTGAATATTTGTATATCCTTGCTCTTAAGCAATTTTTGAATAATGTCATCGTGAAAATTTACATAAAATCGTCTCATCCGATACTGCCACCTTAAATTATGGAAAGCCGTATCAAAAGTAAATCTTACGGGGTCCTATTATATGATAATGGTTATTTGGCATATTTTTTTGGCTTGAATAGAAGTAAAGATTATGTTTTTAATTTTTGTTGATTGATAAGATTTTTTTTATTATTTATAGGGGTTATTATTTTTAAAACACTTATTTTTGAGTATTTTTGACGACATTAAGCAAGTGTTTAAAAAACTTTTTTTATAGATTGCAGCTATGTGTCCTCCAGAGATTCAAGTTGCCTGCCACAATAGCTCTGAATCAAGTACAGTTTCAGGCCCTTCGGGTAAAATGAAAGAGTTTGTAGAAAAACTTACTTCTCAAGGAATTTTTGCCAAAGAAGTCCCTTGTTCCAATATCGCTTACCACTCGCGCTACATCAAAGAAGCAGGTTAGATTGTAAAACATACATTTATTTTATTATTTGTATTACTATTAATAACGGCTTTTACACTCACGTATGATTATTTTTGTCTACAGTAAAAGAGAAATTAGTATTATATTATTAAAAGAGAAATTCACTATTCTTCGCAAAATACGTGAAGCCATCGAATTAAGTCATCAAAGTAGGTACATATAATACATTTTTATATGTACGTCTGCTTTATATTCGGAACAACTAAAACCTTTAAGTACATCGACCAACCCACCATCATTAATTCGTCAATTAACGTAGTTAGATCAGTAGACTGATCATACTAGTTCCAAAGCCAAATTACTTTTTTCGTGATTTTACTGATCTTTCCGATTTTTTTTCTCAATGATTGTGATGCTTGTGTCAAATCTGAAAAATCATAATGTAGTTCAACCCCTTAACTACCTACACAAATTTTATTTGTTAAAAATATTTTGTTTTATTATGCTAAATTGTCCAAACGCGAGAGCATGTTTGGCGAAACGGACCCTTAATTCAGAGCAGTAAACAGTGAGGCGCGTGCATCATCGAGCGCGCGAGCATCATGTATACTAATATTCATGTAACGCAAGTTGTGGACCAAATCGACACCCTGTATACATATAAGTATTTTAACATGTGTATATATATTTATTTTTTTAAACAGCTCCAGCTTTGCTGAAATACTTAAAGGAAGTGATCAAAAGTCCAAAGGCACGCAGTGACCGATGGGTATCGACCTCAGTACCACAAAGTGAATGGAACCAATTAACTGCTAAGTATTCTTCAGCAGAATACCATACCAACAACTTATTGGTTTGTTCTATTTCGTTATCTTTTGAAGGCTCTTTTTAAATTCAGAATGATTAATTTATATTATACGATTAATATGAATACCCATTTTCAGAGCCCAGTGCTTTTTGAAGAGACTTCAAAACTTATTCCATCAAACGCCGTGGTGATAGAAGTAGCTCCCCACGGTCTTTTGCAGGCCATCCTTAAACGATCATTGGCATCGACTTGTGTAAATATACCGTTGACTCGACGTGGCCATCATGATAGCACTTTATTTTTACTCGAAGCAATTGGCACGTAAGTAAAATGATTTTCTTCCAACAAGTACATTATTATAACCATTTTTAGCCTTACTAGGCTATACGAAATAGTTACGAAAATTAATTATTAATTATTTATTATGCCCATTTCATTAACTATATTTTTGATAAAATACCCAAATCGTGCGAGCCTATTACACTCCGGGACGAATCATTTATTTAAATCATTAGTAGTTGACCAATGAATTGCAAAAAAATTCATACATTGTTGTAGATATTTTCCAAAGAGTATATTATGCATGGACTGGTAAGAACACGGTATTTATCCAAAATATGTCAGTGGATTTACGCAGCGTTTACAAGAACTTAAATATGTTTTATTCTCATTGTAGTTAAAAAACAACGAGCCTATTACCCTTATGTGAAGTAATTTGTCATTTCCTTAATGTTTTTAAGTAACGTCAAAGCATTAACAAAGCCCTTTCGGCTTGATATAATAATTTAATATTCTTTTTTTTAGTTTTCTCTGTATCTTAGGGAGAAATTAAAACTGTGGTGTGTGTGAGGGGGTGGTCAGGGATAGATAGGGGGAGCAGTACACCCTGGTGTCCTGGTGATAGTGGTGATAGTGGCGATAGAAATTTGGGGACCAATGAAGCGGAGCGGAATGAAGCGACCTATGTAGTTCATAAAGGAAGTGAAATAATCAATCGTAATCTTGATATTTGCCATCCTCCCTTAAACTTAACTTCATACTTCATTTGAAATTTTTTCAGAAACTACGAGGTTTCGTGATACCAAACCCCCCCTCCCCCCCATTCTCTTGACCACAACTCACAAGCCACAAATCGATGGTAAATAGAGTACATGCCTTCCCGAACCTGAAATACCTCTGCTTAGAAAAATAACCAGTATAATAAGAATTTGGCTAGGAACAATGTTGTTGGGATCAGAACTAACTATGTAGGTCCTTTCCCCCTTCCATACCTCTTCACCCCAACTTCCCAACTTATGTTTAATAAATAAGCGCAGCTTATGTTTAATTTGGTATTTTATTAATTAGATCGTATTATTCGTTGCAGGTTGTTTATACGAGGTTTTAATCCTAGGATAAAAAGTCTTTATCCAAAAATTGATTATCCAGTTTCAACCGGAACGCCAATGTTAACTCACCTTGTTGAGTGGTTTCACCAAGATAAATGGTATGTAACTTATTTAAATAAAAGCCTTTATGGTATAGTGGTTCAAATGTCTAGACTACTGATCCGGAGGTTGCAGGGTACATTTTTCTGCATGTTTTGGAAGGCAGGTCAAAAACTTCGAGTCCCTATTTTTGACGAAAGTTTGGCGATTAGTCTCATCGTTCCTATGTTTTTCAAATTCTACAAATAACGTCACTTCTAGCACTGTTTTGTCGTCTGAATCATCAAGCACTGGTTTCCACGTTGACGTTAGTTACCAACCTCAGTAATTGTTGAAAGTTTAAAGCCAAACATTCAAAACAGTCTGTATTGTCAGATTGGTCTTAGTTACCTGCCCAGTGGATGCATAGAGGGAGAGAGGGCTTTGATACATCTGCCCTTTGTCAAAGAAATTACAGATAAATTCGGTTCCTTATTGCGTCGACAATATTATCTTAGAACCCCTATCAAGTGCAGATCCAAGAGCTGTTATGATTGTCTAAGGACTCTAAGGTAACTAGGAATTTAAGGACACAGATCTTTTTAGCACCCCAACAGTGTACAAAATACCGTGTGACAGTGGACAAAACTGAATCTAAAAAAAAGGACATAAAGGGCTCTAATCTAACCAAATACTCCTTAAATTTGGATGCTCGCCACTACAACATTACTACAAAAGAAGACATTTTTCACTCCTTATAATAAAGTGATGAAAAAAATCGAAATTAGTAGGCATCCGAAATTCAACCGAGATCAAGGTGGGTAACCAGTATTATTGTGAAAATCAATCCTCGATGCATGAAGAAACACATTGTGGCGAGTGCTCCTTATTACTAGACCAAGAAAATGAAGTAAGAGTAGAAACAATATATCTGTCACCCATTCGAGCCCTGCCTTCTTTGCTTGCGGGTATTCAAAAAGTGCTGATGATGAGAGTCATAACTGATAATCTCGAAAGATCGAATTATTACCTTAAATATAAATAATATTTTATAGTTAGTTTCTTCGTTAATTTAATATTTAAGTTGTCAATTCACTGATATTTCAATGACATTATAGCATAGTTGATAGAAAAAGACGTATGTGTATATTTGTTCATTCATATAGTAAGTTAGGAGTTTACAGCATACATACAACTATACATACATATACTCACGCCTGTCTCCCAGAGAAGTAGGCAGAGCCTGCAGATTTCTATCTGCTACGATTCTGACACACATCTTTTGGTTCTTCCACATTCATCAATCTAGTCATATAAGCTCTTCTATTCCAGGTAGTTTTGACATTAACCTTCTTCAATATGTTGCCATATTAGTCAGCATACTTCCTTCTAGGGCGGCCTGATCGAGCTCTACCTTCAACTTGCCTCTCTACATGTCCAAACCACCAAAGCTTTTTTTTTTCTATTTTAGTCATATCCTCTTCTTTTAGGCCGCAACGATTCCGTATGTCGATATTTTTCACCCTTTCATTAAGTGTTAAACCACACATACTCCGTAAGAACGCATTTCCACTGCATTCACTCTACTTTGATCTTTATCTTGCCATACCCAACATTCACTTTTATACATAAGTGTAGGATCTAACACTCCATTATGACAAAATAGATAACAACAGCTAAGACTCACTATGAAAAGAAAAACTCGACTTTTCGGTCAACTTAAGAGTGACCTTCATTAGACTTTGCGAGGTGCTCCGGTGCGTGCGACACACTCACGAGGACTGAATATCCCCGCTACCCATCACTACCGCACCCGCGGCCCCGCCATCGCTGCTGCCACGGCCGCATCTGCTCGTCTCTGAGCCCGCTGCGCCCGCGCCGTCGCTGGCGGATCCGGCACGATTTGTTCGGGTTGGGTGTGATCTTGAGGTATAACTATTTGGGCGACTTCTTGTGTATTTTTGGAAACAGTTATACAGACCACACTGACGATGTCTTCTACTACTGTAGGAGCTTTTTCTTTTAAAACTGCATCGAGAACCGGTTTCCAAGTTGTAGACGCTTGCCAGCCACAGTCTCTGTAGACATTTGGATTTCGAGATATCTCAATTGACTCACGTATCTTACGGGTGATGAAAAATCTTTCCGAATTTAGGGTATGTTCTGCCACTGCAGAGCCATCAATATCAACTTTTTTATGCTCCTGATGTGCTCCTTAAGTCTCACCGAAATATAATCTTTTCAATATAACTTTTTCCGCAGTCACACGGTATCTTGTACATTTCTGGCGTGCTCATACTCCATTATGAGCTGCCAATCGCGCATTTGCGGTCTAATTTTGGCTACCGATAAAGGAGTGCAGGGCTCCGTTCCCTTTATTTCCCGCATTCACACTTCTTTCAATTTTACCGTCACACTTTCTATAGCCCGTTAATAGGCAACCCAGATAGACAAACTCGTTAACTTGCTCTACGATCTTGTCTCCAATCTTAACCTTGCATTCATTCACCGCTTCACCTTAACTTTTGTTTTTCCTACATTCATTATCATTCCTTTCTTTTCAAAGGTATAATCCATAATTGTTACCATCTCTTGTAACCCATCCTTCGATAAAGCAAGGAGGACTTGTTCATCGGCGTATAAGCGGCATTTGATAAGTAACTCCCTACTTAAATAGTACTTACTTCGCGCTCTTTTAAAACATTTATTGAACTGTCTACAAATAGATTGAATAGCCACGGTGACGCTACACATCGTTGCCTTACTCCTCTAGAAATGTTAAACCAATCATTGTATGACCCGTTAATCCTAATGCAAGCACTGGAATTCTGGTAGGGAGTTTTCCGGGCCCACACCAAGTGGCTGTTATACTCACTCCATACACGGACAGGACAGTTCCTCACCACAATTGCTTACAGCAACTGTTATCACATATTTAGTGACCTGATAGAGCAGCGCGTTGCATTATTCAGCTCAGAACCAAGATAATATTTCACCAAAAAATGTTTTTTTCTTGCTGGTCAACCAGTGAATGCAATATTCAGATTGATACTGGGAAGGCCTCATAAAACCAAAAGAGAATTTCAAAATTTTCTCAATTAAAAATTTTTGGGACTCTAATTTACTGAATACTTTACATAGGTAATAAGGTTTTGTTGAATAGCTATTGAGTAGATTTTGAATTTAAGTGTTCTGTTTCAATTAATTAAAAAAGGCGGGTATTTCACAATCCGGCTGCAATGCCGCTCTTAAATAAAATCATATGGCCAGGATGCATTGTTTAGGATTTAATTTATTCCGATTATTGAACATATTAGTAGTTTAGTACCATCTACATACACTAAGCTTGTACTGTTTAGTATACCTACAATTTATTTACTAATAATAATGTTTAATATTTCAAAGGACTATACCCGTTGTTGTCTCTGCGAGCAGAAAAACAGCTGCGGAAACCAATTTCATCATCTCGATACATGATGATGAATACAGCTATTTGAGAGGGAATGTACATGGAGGTATTATTATTGATCAATATTGATAATATGTTTATAACATTTTCCTGTCTTATGTTAACCTATTTAATTTCTATCAGATAAAACTTTTTACCCGTTCAGTGGAGCACTTGTCTGTGTTTGGGACACGCTTGTTATGTCTGTTGGTGCCATGCGACACGAATTATCGGTGGAATTTCAAAATTTGCATTTTTATGAACAGCCAATATTGAATGACGACACAGTCTTGCGTCTCAGTGTTCAGCTAAATAAAGGAAATGGATACTTTGAGGTATGTTATTGTTGTGATTCATGGTTTTTTTACAAAGCCAGTCATAAAACGATTTAAGAGTCCGTATAAGGTCAGACACACAATATCAAATGACCATTTCACATTGTGTTACTTAGTAAATCGATCTAATAAAAATATAGATATAGATAGATAGATAGTAGACTATAAAATTAATCTAAACAATTTAGAAAAAACGCAAAAGCTTTGCGATTGCTTGATAGAAAATAACAGCGAATTTACCTTTAAATTTCATGTTTTTCGAGTATTAAAGGGCCTTCCTCAAATAATACCTTGAAATTTGTATTCAAATAAGTGACTAATTATTTCGTCCATACTATTTAGCATTACGGTGAAGAATCTAGGTACCTTTATCGATATTTGCTTATCTTGGAAATCCCAAATGGAACAAGTTAGCCGGAAGATGTTTGCCTCTGCAGGATTCTTGAAAAGACTAAAAAAATCTCCTCCCAACAGCCACTAAAATTGCGTTTGCTACATCCCTTTTTTTGCCCATTCTTGATTATGCGGACGTTTGTTATCTAGATTTAACTTCAAGACTGCTGGATAAGCTTGAACGCCTCCAAAACTTCGCTGTAAGGTTTATTTTCGGTCTTCATAAGTTTGACCATATTTCTGATTTTAGGTCACAACTTCAGTGGCTCCTAATTCGCCTTCAGCGTGACGCCCACATTCTCTCTCTTCTTTATTCTGTACTGTTCAATCCTTCAACTCCATCATATCTTAAAGATTGCTTCAAATTCCTACACTCTACTCGTGACCGTACTGAGAGCGCGCTATTGTAAACTAAAAGGAAACGTCATAGAGTTCAGTTCTGATTGCTGTAAATAAGGTGCTCAATCTGACCTTATCTTGACCCTTAATTGCGGTTGAAGCCGCGAGCAAACACTACTAGTTGGTTAAAAAAACGAAATATTGAACAATACACAATAGCAAAAATCATAAGTATATAATTTAATTTTGACTTTTTCTTTTATTCAGGTGATGGCTGAGAACATTAAAGTTATCAGCGGATACATATTTTTGAGACAAATGAAGCATCCAAAGGCATGGGAAAGACAGCTTTCAGAATGTGCTCTGGATATGACCATAACTGAACAAGATGTTTACAAACTATTAAATGAACGTGGATACAATTATAGGTTAGATAAAATAATCACACATAATCATAATATATCTGTAGTGGGCATATCATAGAATTGAACATATTGAAGTATGAGATCGAACGTCTTTCAGCAAAAAGATAAGAATAGGTGCGACAACTAACGGGACAATGAAAACTGTGTTAGGTTTACATGTAAAAAAAATGAAGAACCGAGCGAAAGAAAGAAAGAAATTTATTTGCAAAGACACATAATTCTTGTAGTCCTCACATAATATTGGCATGCAAATTTTAATGTACAAAATATAAAGAAAAATTACTAAATTATTAAATGTAAAAAAAAATACTTAATAATAACTTTTAAAAACGGACAAAATTAAAACACAAAAAGTTATAACAATACAATAGTCAAAAATACAATAGTCATTAAATTATTATTCTCAAACCGATTGTCAGATAAATCAATAAAAACAGTATGCAAAAAATATCTCTTATAAAGTTATAAACTAAGTATGTTGTTAGTTACATTATATTTACAACATTAACACGATTAGCTACTTTTCAGGGAGGATTACAATGTCTTAATTCCTAGTTTGATCAATTCAAGGTTAGAAACCTTCTAATTCTTACATTTTAAATATTCGTTAACTGTGTTAAAGCAGTGGTCCAGTAAAAACTCTTATTCAGAACCTTACTATGCACTTTTATGGCCACGCAATAGATATTATTCTTATAATATATATCTAGTTTAAAAGTAAGCCCCAGAAAGTGATTTTTTGTCTCGTTTATATGTTGTGAGTCTGACCCATTACATGAAAAAATTACCAAATCTTTGTAGAAACAAGCAAATTGTCAAATTTTTTTCACATGGCAATGGTGGAATTTTGAATTTTTAAGCAACTTATTGCAGTTTTTTTTACGTTTTACTGAACAAAAAACTCTCGAACATTTCTCCTGCATCCTAAATGCATCAATAACCTTTACTGAGCCTCCCCATAGTAGGAGTCTGTATTTCAACACTGAACCCACATAACCATGATACGCAAATAGTGCTGCTTATAATATGGTTTGTCGGATACATCAATAATGAATCTGTTGAGCTTTTAACAGATTATTATGAAGTGTTCCTTCCTACTACAATGCGAATCTAGAGTAACGCCAAGAAAAAGTGTACTATCAACAGTTTCTATGTTGGTACATAGAAACTGTTGATAGTTAAACAACATTAATATCAGGAGGTGGAGGAGAAGAGTAAAATTGCATTAATTTAGTTTTGTTATTCGCTCTCAAAAAATCTATAGTAGCCTTGAGTGTTCTATTTATGTCTCCTAAGCACGTAGTTTTATCTTTTCATTTAACAATTAACGTTGTGTCGTCAGAAAACTAGACTCTGATTATTTCATGTCGTGACTATGTTTTTTAACTACTGAATAATGAAATAATACTTTTCAGCGGTAAATTTAAGAGCATTAAAAGATTAAACGAGGAGATGACTCAAGCAGCGATCTCGTGGACCGGTAACTGGGTCACATTACTGGACTCCATGCTGCAGCTAAACGCACTACGCAGGGATTATGATGGAATTACGGTCCCTCGATTCATCCGTCGGTTAGACATTGACATAAAAAAAATAGTTCCCAGAGATGACGGAAGTCAAGAGATATTTAAAGCGAGTGTCTTTAACACACATGATATCAAGTAAGTGTTTTTCACTCTCTCTCTCCCTTTCTTTCTCCCTCTCACTCCCCCTCTTTTGTCATTTTTAGACTCGTTTAATTTATAAATAACAGAATAGATTTTCATATATATCTTGATTTAATTTTTCTTACGATTAAAAGTAAAATTTTCATTTTTTAAATAGTCACATGACGATGTGTAGTCAGGACCAAAAATATACACACATCATTTATGATAAACGGCTAAAACTAAGTATGCATGCGTAACCGCCACATATATCTAAACACACTGAGAGTCCAATAATGAGCATAAATGTCAAAATCAAAATTTCTCTACACCAACTGACTCAATAATTTGTAAGCAACGATCTGTTCAAAAATATGCAAACAAATGAGGTAACATTAATATCTTCACATACAAAGCTACAGAGTATCTTGCAACGTTGCACTATGACGACGACGATAACTCAATGATGCTATATCTTGCCATACCAATGTTCTCTTCGGATTTTTTATTATTTAAGACATTTTAAAATTTTATCTGTAAATTTTTTAGTACTCTGGACTCTGGTACTAAAAATTATAGATAGATTATGATAAAGCTGGAAGCATAGGAGTCTAACTACTGTAACTTAGTATTATAAAGGTATAATAATTTTGTGTTTAATATTTTTTTTCTATACAAGTCTAAAACACATTTAAATGACATTTTTGAAATATATTTTGACCTTATTAGTCGGCATCAGTCATTTATAAATTAATTGTTGTTGACTATATACAGGGTGTCCCATAATAAGCGAATCAAATTGTTATGGGAGGTAGCTTAGTCCAATTCCTATCAAATAAAATAAACATAGGTGAAACAAAAGTTCGATGGTTTTTGAGTTAATTAACTTTTTCAAAAAAATTTGAAAACATCTTCCCGTCCCTGTTTTTTTTGCTGTCATTACTTTATTTTTCAGTTAAGAATTTTTTTATTTTCAGAATATTATTTAAAAATAACTGTTTCATGAATTGGCTACCAAACATTTTAGAAAAGTTACACCAAATTTAAATGGCAAGACTTTGTTTTCACTTCTTGTGTAAATTCGAAAAAAATCTTTAAACTTTGGATCTCTGTGATGAAAAAAAAAAGTATAGAGTGGGAATGATAAACTATTTTGAAAACTTGCTCATTAAATGTTATTTCCAAAAATGTATAACATTTGACCACTTTCATAAGGGCGAGACTAGTTATTGGCCTTGACCACCGGCTGGAATGGATTTTTAAAAATATTTACTTTCCATAATTTGAACTAAAATGCTATAAAAGTAAAAATTGTTGAGTTTTAATTAAAACAATGTGAAGAAGTGATTATTTTTTTTATTATAAAAAAGTGTATACTGACAAGAAAAAGTGATACAATTTTTTTTAAGAATATCTCCTTATAACAAATGTTCGAACTGACGCCCGCCTGTGCGAATGCATAAACGACACCTTTTCAAAAAATTTCGTTTTAGTCGGCGCAGGCTGAGTGCCGATATGCTTCTGGCGGCTTGTGTCACTCGTTCGCGTAGTTCTCCCTCATTGTGAATGGGCTTTGCGTACACTCGATCCTTTAAACAGCCCCAGTAGAAGAAGTCGAGTGGATTAAGGTCTGGCGACCTTGGTGGCCACAGAATGGGGCCTAGTCTGCCAATCCAACGGCTGGGGTATGCTTCGTTGAGATGAGATCTTACTTGAACAGCATAATGAGCCGGACACCCGTCATTTTGCAGCCATATTTGTGCTCGGGCTTGAAGTGACTCGTCTTCTAACAAAACTGGCAAAGTATTTTGCAGAAATTCCAAGTAATTTTGTCCATTCAGAACTGAGGGCAGTTCTACTGGGCCCACGATTCGACCGTTGTAAATTCCGGCCCACATGTTTATTTTAAATTGGTACTGTGAATGGTCTTCCTTCTTTTCATGCGGATTAACCATCCGCCAACTGTGGAGATTATGCAAATTGATGTAGCCATCTTTCCTGCAGGCGGACTCATCACTCCACAATACGTGATTAAAAAAATCCGGGTCTTCTTGGTGTTTGCGTAGCATTCGTTGGCAAAATACCACGCGCTTCGCATAATCGCGTGTCAGAAGTGCTTGTACACGCGTAACATGGTAAGGATGATATTGATATCGTTTGAGTACTCTATGCACAGTGGATTTCGGAATTCCCGTAGTTTGTTCGATGCGCCGACAAGAAGTTGATGGATCGTCTTCAATTTGTAAGAGAACTTCCTCATCGTGAACTTCTACAGGTCTACCCTCACCACCGTGTCTGCTTGGATTTCTTTCTTCTCTGAAGGCTTTGTCAACCCTTAAAAAAACTCCATATTGTGGGTGTTGTCGGTTTGGATAACGATCAGCATAAATCCTTGCAGCTTGTCTAGCAGAGTATGTGACACTTCCACGTATTTCGTCGAAATGTCTGGTTTCTCCATAAATCAAATGCATATCTGCATACTCATGATGGGTAAATGGATGGTCTTGATGATTTGCCATGATGCAACAAATCACAAACACAATGATCCAATTCACAAGCAAAACAAGTCCCGAGAAGCGCCAAGTCGTACACTTCACAAGATACCAAATCAAGAGCACAGCAAAGTCCAAATTAAAGCCAGGTTCGTTGGAATATCGCAATAAGGAAGCAGTGATAGTACACGAGTGTAGCACAGTAGGTAAAGTGTTGCACTGAGCGACAAGTGAGTGCGCAAACAAACAACAATGGCAAATTAGTGGTGGCATGGCAGCTAGCTTCATGTTAAAACGAGACAGCTATACATCACGCTGTTGATGTCCTTGTTTATTTTTTAACTGTTCTTAGATAAATAGTCAAAAGAACGGTTAGAACGTCGATGCGATAGTGTAAATAAGATTTTTAGTTCAAATTATGGATAATATTTTTTAAATATCCATTCCTGCCGTTGATCAAGGTTAATAAATAGGCTTACCCCCGGTTTCTGAAAGGCCAATCAATGTTAACAGCAGATTAAAAAATAATTATCTGCGGATTAAGCCAGAAAAAGTGGGAATTTTACATTGAAATCAAAAAGTAACTAAGTTAATTATTGATTCATCACTATTCAGACTTCATATATGCTTTATTTCTACCGTTATTTGCGGTTAAAGTTTTTTTAATCTACTGTTAACTTTGATTGGCCTTTCAGAAACCGGGGGTTATTCTTATGAAAATGGTCACATATCTTACATTTCTAAAAAGAACATTAAATGAGCAAGTTTTTAAAATAGTTTATCATTCCCACTCCATACTTTTTTTTTTCATCACAGAGATCCAAAGTTTAAAGATTTTTTTCGAATTTACACAAGAAGTGAAAACAAAGTCTTGCCATTTAAATTTGGTGTAACTTTTCTAAAATGTTTGGTAGCCAATTCATGAAATAGTTATTTTTAAATAATATTCTGAAAATAAAAAAATTCTTAACCGAAAAATAAAGTAATGACAGCAAAAAAAACAGGGACGGGAAGATGTTTTCAAATTTTTTTGAAAAAGTTAATTAACTCAGAAACCATCGAACTTTTGTTTCACCTATGTTTATTTTATTTGATAGGAATTGGACTAAGCTACCTCCCATAACAATTTGATTCGCTTATTATGGGACACCCATAAAGCTACATAACGGTAATTCACTGACTGACTGACTGACATGGTTGTTTAGTTTGAAAGAGTCTTCTGACATGATAGTGATGTATGTATGGAATGCTAGGTGTCTAATGCTGAGTGGGGAAAAACCTTGACATTTGTGATTTTTTGACATTTGATATGGTTTTTTGACGTTTTAGTGAGGCGGGTCGTTGTATGGGAGTTTTGCGAGTGAGTAGGTGAGCCAAACGAGCACGCGAGCGCGAAGCGCGAGCGGGCGAAGTTCGTAGTGATGTACCTGGGTACTAGGGATGGGAAAAATTTACATTTTTGACATTATTGACAAAACGAGCCCGCGAGCGCGAAGTAAGGGCGTGCGCAGTTCCTAGGGATGTCCTTGATCACTAGGGATGGGAAAAATTGCCTTTTTTTTAAAGGGATGTACCGAAAATAAATTTGATTTGGCCATATCTTCGGAACGGAAGGTGGTACATCCATAGGGGTCGGTCCATAGGGTGCCAAAAAAGTTTTTTTTTTAATGTCAAAACTTTAACCGCCCGTATCTCCTAGACGGCTTGAGTTAGACCCATGTTGATGGGTGTCTAAGAAAAGGTTTCGCCGAGATCTAGCCCCCCCCCCCCCCCAGTGTCAAAACTTTAACGGCCCGTATCTCCAAAACGGCTAAAGCTAGACCCATGTTCATGGTACTCTAAGAAAAGGGCTCGACGAGATCTACCTGAAAATAAAATAAAAAGAAAAAAAAAGTCGAAAAAAAAAATTATTTTGCCAAAACTTTGATCGGTCATATCTCTCAAACCGTCAGTCCTAGCGAGTTGCAATTTCAACTTTAGTAATAAGTTTGCTATGGGCTACCCGACTGCTAAAAAAAAATTTGACATTTGACAGGTTTTGACATTTTTTTGACAGGTCCAAAAAAGTGCTCCGATTCGCTTGAAACTCGGTATCAAGGGGCAAATGTGGTCGCTAATTACGAATCCATTGTCAAATTTGACACTTTTTGACAACCGACAGGGATTTTGGCACTTTTTCGAAAAAAAATATGGATCGGACATTTCTTCGGATCTAATGGCGAGGCCGAAGGCCGAGCTTTCAAGTGTCTTTCCAGTGAGTTTTTCGGCCGAGCACGACACCGCGGCTACCAGAGTCATATCTGATGACATTCTAGGAAGGCCGAAGGCCGACCCCGAAGGACGATTCCTATGAGGCCGGAGGCCGAGTTCACTTAACCCCGGGAGCATTACAAGACAGTTTCTTTTGGACCTATCTCGCAAACGTTTGAGATTGGGCTTAGCGGGATTCGATTCCGTTGAACGTTGGTTCAAGCACATTTCAACCGTTTACATTTTGGACTTTTGACAGCTGTCAGAGAAAACATTTTCCGTTAAGGATCCCGGTGAGGCTGAAGGCCGAGCACGACACTGCGGCTACCAGAGTCATATCTGATGTCATCCTAGGGAGGCCGAAGGCCGACCCCGACCCTCCGGCTTCGCCTCCGGCCTCGTAGGAATCGTCCGGAGGCCAAACAGTACCAAGCGGCGAGGCCGAAGGCCGAACCGAGTATAAGCGAGGCCGATGAACGAACATACGAGGCCAAAGGCCGAGTATGTGAGTTCATGAGGCCGAGTTCACTTTACCCCGAGAGCATTACAAGACTGTTTCTTTTGGACGTATCTTCCAAACGTTCGAGCTTGGGCTTACTGGGATTCGACTCCGTTGAAAGTTGGTTCAAGCACATTTCGACCGTTTACATTTTGGACCTTTTACAACTGTCAGAGTACACAATTGCAAAAAAAGTCCATTTCAATTGAATCAAAGTTTCCACACGTATTTCAACGCGCTATTACGGTTACGACGATGACAATTTTGAAAACTGATCATGACCGATGATTTTTTTCCCACTCGAGCATGACCGATGACATTTCGTGATACATTTGACTTCTGCCCATTACTTAACTGTCGTCTGATATTTTGTTTCAACTCAATTTCAGCTTCCAAACGTGTTTTAAACTCGAAACCTTGTCCTGTCACGTAAACGAAAAAGTTGTAACAACATGTTCATACAACAAACAACGTATACAAGTCCAACCAAGAACAATTACAACTCACGCGGGCTGCTTGCAGCCCGCGCACCACGCAAAACACTAGTTCAATATATACATATGTATGTCCATCAAGTCTTAGTAAAAAAATTATTTGACAGACAGAATGATGGATGACTAAAAAAATAAAAGGTGTTAAAAAAGTATAAATTAATTAAAAGGCTTTCCGTGCTAGGTCCCATATATTTCTGTTTATGCAGTAAATTTAGCGTTGTTTGTTCAGACCGGGGCAGTCGTGAGCACCAAGCAACTACATGTGTGAGGTTTCTCAGGTCCGGAGTTGAATTTCGGTCAGTGAAGGTGTGAAAGATTTGATGATACGTGCGGTGAAACAATTATAAGCAATTGAACACAACATTCAGCTATGCTACAGAAAAAACTCAAACATTAAATCCTAACTAACAAATACAAAGAATCCTTTCACTCAGAACACATCTACATCTTCCAGAACATCACCATGCCAACGGCCGCGATGCAAAACATGCACAATAATCAACACCGCTACCGCCATAAACACTCATCAGTCGGCAAACACCTGCTGTGCACAACCAAACAGCTCATGTTAAACAAAAAACTGCGTTTACCTTCTAGAATGCAGACACTGTTCTGCATTCTACGTAAGAGAAACGAAAAACGCCCTCCACATCAGACTCAACCAACACCACTACACATCCGACTCAATTATAAATAACACTCTACCCATTCCCGTCCCCACTCGACTCCACAATCAATCTTTCAATAATTGTTTCACCGTACGCGTAATCAACTCTTTCACACCTCCATTGACTGGGATTCAATACCGGACCTGGGAAACCTCATATACGTGGTCGCTCGGTGCTCACTACGGCCCCAGTCTAAACAAGCAACTCTAAATTTATTGCACAAAAAAATATATATGGGAACTAGCACGAAAGGCCTTTTAATTAATTAATACTTTTTAACCACCTGTATTTTTTTACTCATCCATCATTATATCTGTCAACATCCGTCTATCAAATAAAATTTTCACTAGATTAGACTTGATTTACATACATAGGTGTGTACTTATGACCCTTTACAGTGCCTATATTTTTCAGGGACATGCGTTGTTGATATATTTTTAAACTACTTGATATACCTATATTTGAACGGTTGGGAATGTATATAGGTATATGGTCTTGACTGTACATGTACATTATCAATCCACAAATACATAACAAATATTTAATATTATAAAATTCTGATTTCTTTTAACCAAATATCTGTAAATGAAAATAATATTACAGATGCGGTGCAGTGGTAATGCAAGATATTAAAATGGAAGATCTTTCACCTGTTACTCCTAGTCCAGTTATTTTGAAAGATTTGGAGGTAAGTAATTTTAAATACTCGTAGTGTTGTTTTATTTGGGTTTGTTTGAATAATGTTTGCTAATTGACACAATAGGTGTTTACATATGAAATTGCCGAAATTTTCTTACAGGTTCATTAGTTTATAATTCCTGTAATTCAACAGCTTTTTCCATTATTTGTTTTTTGTTTGAAAGTAGATTTCAAAGTTTAACATCTACGTATTAAAATTTGTTTTTAAACTCAAACCATTTATTGCAAATTTTAATTTCAGTTATTAAATTTTATTTTCAGTTTGATAACCAAAATTAAATCTTCAAAAACAGTTCGTCCTAAATGCCATCCATTTCCATGATATGATTCGTAATAATTTTTAACAGCTGACACTATTCAAAAATTAAATAAATGTCGCTGTTGCTTAATGTTGTTTAATTCATACACAAAAGAAATTACATTTGAAAAGAATTTGTCATTCAATTATAGAATTAAATGAGACTTGAGGATAATTTATGATTTATATAAAAACGGCTCACCTCAATACGTGTTATGATCGGGAAAGCCGACCAGTTTCAGCAGTACGCTTATTAACAGAGCACTGAGTCTGTGCGATCTGCAATATGTGGACGCTGAACTCAGTCATGTCAGAAACGTACTTGAGAGTAATGGCTACAATTGGAGGCAGTGTAACCGGATAGCGAACCAGTCCACCTATCAGCACCCACATGTGGTTGAAAGAGCTCCGGTGTATCTTCCATTTGTGAAGGGTGTGACAGATAAAATAGGACATCTGCTTCGCCGGAAATACAGCATTACAACATTTTTCCGTCCACCCAGTAGATTAAGGCAGTTACTGCGTTCGCCGAAGGACAAAGAGCCACTAAATACCCCCGGTGTTTATTCCATCTCATGTGACTGTGGCAAGAGTTACATCGGTGAGACGAGACGGAACGTGTCAACCAGACTGACGGAACACATTAGATGCATGAGAAAACTCGATTGCAACGGGATCCGTTGCAGACAATGTCGTAAATTCGGATACTACACATTTTATGAGATTCGATAAAGCGAAAGTGTTAGTTCGTGAAAAGTTATTTGTGCCACGTAAAATTCGCGAATCCATAGACATAAGCCGACGTCCGAATTTCAATAGAGACAGTGGTTGGGCTTTGCCCGCGGTGTGGAAACCTGTGCTAAAAACAGTTACCGGATCACTCACAGACTTTACTGAAAGTGACGTAGATACTATAAGTTCCGCGTGTTTATCGTTGTTTGGTGTCACTCCGGTAATTAATAACGCAAGCCCGGAAGTAACTAATTGTGCGGACGCCCTACCGGTCCGACCACCAATACCATCTGCATCGATGTCATCCCGAGCCCTGCGAGCCGCAGCCCGCAGTGTGAGGCGTAACGTTGTCGCGTAAACGTCTTTACTCGCCCAGATGAAGGCAGTCTAAATCTGCTGAAACTGGTCGGCTTTCCCGATCATAACACGTATTGAGGTGAGCCGTTTTTATATAAATCAAATTTGTCATTCCTAAAAAAATGCAAAAATGTTAGTACTGAAAATTGAGTTTCCTTCAAATTCTCCTTAGAAAACGTCAATTTCATATGTAAAGATCTATTATTAAAACCGGATGCCAACTTGAGCAAACCCTTACATCTGAGTTAATTAGAACCATAATGTAAAGGAAACAAGGGAAATTTGCCATTGTACATGCTCTGATTGTTAGTGTTTAGATATCTCGGCGGAGCTCCCACTTATTTCACTAACACAAACAATAAATAAGTACGGCTCAAGTACTCATATTTTTTTCACGCATACAAATAGTACATATGCAAATAGAGTGTGGCGCATCTACTTGTAGCCATGAACTCTGAATAAACACATTTAAACAACACAAAACATCACATCTCTATCGGTCTAACATAAAGCCTATTTTAGGTCAGATGCGTTTGCAAGTGCCACGCCCACTTATCATATCTCCCTTGTTCAAAATATTGTGTAATGAAAAAGGTAAGGAGTAAATAGCTTTGTCCCATCTAATATCATAAGCAGGGGTTGGAAAAGGAAGAGTTTTTAAGTAGATACGTAAATCATAATTATTATGGTTTACCTGTCGGTTAAATGCTGGCTTCGCGAGATTTAAAGGAGACGGTCAGTTCCCCATAAGCAAAATGCCTTAAGAGTGTACACAAATATATTGTGGTCAATGATAAAGAACAAATTCAAAATAACACGGTTTGACTATCCATTTAAAACGGACACCATCTTATAATAACTTTTTATGATAAATCGTTTTTATTTTGAAGTTATTTTCATTAGAAACGTTCATAGTTGTAACAATGTTTCACGATGATTCTGATATATTTAAAAGGGTCATGCTCAAATGTCAGTCGTAATGTAATCTCTATCAGAATCCAGAAGAAAAGCATTAATCGTGAAATAAAAAGCTGTGACTGCCGATTGCGTCACGCATGACTCTATCAAAGCACGCTGGAAGCGTAGTTTGTGGACTATTTGGTAGATGGCGCCCTTTCGTTTCGTTCGGTGTTCGCTCTCATGACTGGCTGCGACATTAAGTACTTATATTATTTTAATATGTGTGTCCGTGTTATTATGAAAGTGAAACTAGCTACGAATAGATCTAACAGAAATTATAGTATACATTTATTTCATGTACGCGGTTAAAGCCGATTCTGATCATCTCCTTTAACGTCTAATGTATTACTTTTGGATACGCATTTTCCATAAACATACAAAAATATAAAAATTGGTATTAGAAAACACTGTGAATACTCTTATTCGAAATTTAATCCTTAGTACATAATATTCACGCCTGTCTCCCAAAGGGGTAGGCACAGACTACAGATCTCGCTTTGCAACGATCTAGACACAACCCCTTCGCCTCCATCAATCTAGTCCTATAAGCTTTTCTATTCCAGGTAGTTTTGACATTGCCCTTCTACAGCATGTCATCAATTTGGTCAGCCTAAGTCCTCCTAGGGCGGCTTGGTCGAGCTGTACCTTCCACTTGCGCACCATACATTTCTTTCATCACTCTTCTTTCATTCATTCTCTCTATATGTCCAAACCCCCGAATCATTTGTTTTTCTATTCTAGTTACTACGTCTTCTTTCAGGCCAGAACGATCTCGTATGTCGATATTTTTCACTCTGTCATTCAATGTTTAACCACACATAAGGAACGTATTTATTTCCCCTGCATTCGCTCTACTTTGATTAAAAGCCAACTATTAGGAAAAGGCCAGGAAACGGATGTTTTACGCTACTTAGTTTTGTTCTCGACATAGATAAGAAAATAAGAAGAAATTTTTATAATTTCGGAATATCCGGGATTAAAAGGCATATCCATATTACGACTTCGTAGTGAATTTGATGTCATTTGGTACCAAAAAACTTTATCTTTTCTGACCCCTGATCTTAAGGTATGATCACGCTCCTTATCTATTGGTTTTCAATTGTTATCGAAATAACTGAACCTCATAGCCTTTCAAGCGCCAATACTTTGTATTGTTTTTTTTAATATAATCATCTCGTCCACAGAAAATACCTGAACAAGTGTTATCTGTTGAATTTAACGAGCTCGAAACAGACACCAAGCATTGTACAAAATTACGAAGCACATCATCCAGCAACCATGGAAATCTGCACTGGGAAGTAGTTCCAAATTTTGATCAAAAATATGATTCAGTCACGGTAAATTTCTGCTCCTTAAAACAACTTTTTTGTTGATTTATAAATTGTATAATCTTTTAATCTCTTTACTGAAACGCAGGTCTATTACGCTGGTTTGAATGGTTATGATGCCCAAAGAGCTTCTGGTCTTGTTCCGAAATTGGATGCTGAGATCGACGGCTACGGAATGGACTTCAGTGGAGTAACTCAAAGGCTAGTAACAAAAAAAATGGAAATATGTTACAATTTTTTTGCTTAACAGAATGTATAGCAATAACTTTGGTATTTTACAGTGGTGAACGTGTGATGGGTGTGATACGTGGTGGAGCTGCATCATCCAAAGTAGCTGCAGAGCCCTTAATGTTGTGGCCTGTGCCAGCACACTGGACCTTGGAAGATGCTGCTACAGTACCTCTACCTTACGCATACGCTTTCTATTGTCTCGTAAGTTTCTACTCTGCTGATGTTTTTTTTTTTTTAATAACACTTCTTATTCTAGCCCTCTTTCTAGTTCAGCTGTGGTTGGGCCTTCTCGTCAGTGCCAAGGTATTCTATTCCGGGTTTTTTTTGGGCAGATTCGGGTCTTTAAGTTCCTTCTCGATTTTTTACCACCAGCTGGATGGTGGACTTCCTTTTCTTCTTGGTTGATTTGCAATGTTTTTGATTTGCATTGGTTGGTTTGGAATGGATTTCTTTACGATGTAACTTATAATTATCTTCCCGCCTCATCACATATTCACACTGCCACAGTCTGCTTTCCTTTAACTTCTCTGTAATCTGCAACTTTATTAATACACCATTCATGACGTATATTTGACTTACATTGTTGGTGTTTTTCTTTAATTTACTGTTCATACTACTTTTCATTGGAAAGGATAACCTTATACAATTAGATATTGTTTTTTCAATAAAACATAGGTATTTTATAAATCAAATCTCTTTTATTAACATTAGACAATATCTTTGGATGCATTAAAATTATAAGGTATTTCAACAATATTTTTTGAAATTTAAACTTGTCGTTGTTGGTTCTTGATGGAACATTTGCAACATATTGTAAATAAAACAAATACTTGGTAACTGTTCCACTGTTTTTTATTAGACTAGCAACCGGTTTCGTTAAAATAACATCTTCAGGCTTTTAAGATATGGGTACGAACCATATCATAAAATATCATACCCATATCATTCGTACCCATATCATAAAAGCTTGAAGATGTTATTTTAACGAAACCGGTCGCTAGTCTAACAAAAAACAGTGAAAAAGTTACCAAGTATTTGTTTTATTTACAAATATTTTTTTAACTAAAATATGTCGCAACAATCTTAAATACACTGGCCTGCAAAACTAAGTACTACACTTTTTAAATTTGATTTTTTTCTAAAGTATAGAAGTTAGAGATTTTAAATAAAAAATGTTTTATAGCAAATTTTATCAGCTTTCTTTGAAACTATAGGGAACTATAAGGACAACTTCACTATGTGATTATTTTAAATCTCTAACTTCTATAGTTTAGAAAAAAATCAAATTTAAAAAGTGTAGTACTTAGTTTTGCAGGCCAGTGTATTTAACGATGACATCAGCCTAAGTCAGCCTTACGACATTGGAAACATAAAATAAAGATACATGAATGGTATCTTGTACCAAAAAAAATATATAATACTAAATAATACTAAAATCACTCATCTTCTACAGCCAAACAACTCGAGCAAGTAGGTACTACGTGCTTATAGCATACGTATTTTTTACATTTATTGCAAGAGAACGGTAAGGAGCGTTGAATAAGGCAGCTCCTCGAAATCTCAATGTAATTCGATGAACGGTAAAAAAAATATTAGATTTTTTCGAACTACCCGGTCTCACAGACATATAACGTCACCAGTGGCGGGTTAAGACCGTTGGAAGTAAAATAAATAATTGTGTCCTGAGTAAAGTTAACTGCTCTAGACCTGAACTGACCAAAAGTTATAGATAAACACTTTAAATTAGCTTTCCGTGCAAGAAAAGGAAACAGATCCCTCAGACCCCCAACAGATTGAGAGATCCCTCTTAAAGATACAATATACTTTTATTCATAAAAATAGGTATTACATTTGTGTAACCATTTAATTTAATTCGTTATTAATCAAAAATAGACATTTAAAACACTCAAATTCTAAGTCTTACACTTTAAGTCTTATTCTTATTCTTGGTTTTTTTTTTCCCTAATTAACAAAATAAAATAAAATACAAATTGTTGCAAAGTCCAATAATATTGTATTATTTTTTCTAAATTAAAATAGTAAATTATAATAAATCACCCCTTAGGAAGTCTTTAGTTTTATAATTACATTTGCAAACTAATAAATCAAGAGCCGCTTAGCAGGCCGGATTGTAAAAAAACTTACCTTTTAGTAATTAAATAAAACTGAATAAACAAATTTAAAATTTGCTGAATTAAAATAAATTTACAAGAGTGACTAAGATCGACAAGGTTTTTGCCACACGGATTCTATTACTTTTCTCCATAACCTCATTACAAAACACAAATTCTTTTGTTCCTCTCACCCACAGATTTGTTGTGTATTTTCCAGACTTGTAGTAGTATTTTCCACTAATACTACTATACGTACGAGTGAATTGCATGAAGTTTTCATCTAAAACAGTGTTAAATTTTGACCATTATGACCATTACATTTTAAACTAGGTTTGATAACTTTTTTTGTCAGAGCCGTGGACGGCAACGGTTAAGGTTTTATGTGGGTACTTGAAAGTAAAGTTTCCTACAGTGAGTGACGCAAAAATAAACTAAGAAATTTTCATCTGACCTCAGATCAAGGAATTGTTTAAGTATTACAAATTCGAAGAAAAGTTGAGTTCGTTAGAGGAATCTGCTTATAAAAGTTATAAAACGTCGTGCAAAAATTCAATCAGTGAAATTATCATAACGGTATTATTTTTTTTTTTATTTGAAGTCTATTATTTTTACTTCATCAAGGAAATATTTGAGTATCTTTGCAAAAACATTTTGTTATAATTAAAAGCAAATCTCAGGCTTACGTACTTGCGTAGTCACAAAAATGCGCCATTTTCGTAAAATTTTCATTGCGATTTACTTCTATTCTTCTATTACTGTATTTTTTTTTCATTTTTTTTTCTCTTAAATGTACCTATTGAAAAACTTTTACACAGGCACTATTGACGATATTATGAAATGTTTAATTTTTTGCTGTGTTTCGGCACGTTTTTGGTACATTTTCCAACAAATACTTCAAATTTTTACACTATTACCTTAAACCTTTAGGAAAAAAAAGGAGTTTCTTTATTTCCGAAAAACACTCTCACATTCATTCACAAAATTCTCAATAACTTGAGGATTTTGATCAAAATCAAAACTATCCCGTACAGGAAAAAATACTAAATTGTATGTGTGGCGTGAAGAAAATTCAAACTGTTTAAAGAAAAGCCGAAAAAATATGTATTTCAGTTAGTTTGTATAGGAAAATATTTAGTTTACTTAGTCATTTTCTCAAATTAGTTGTCAACCTACGCAACTTACGATAGTCGACCTCTTATCGTGGCCCGTTCGTCATTATATTACAGCGTCCCGTTGAGGATGGTAAATCCCCGCCTGTGGCTCGGTCTAACAAACGTAAACTCGTACTTAGCTTTCTGATATCACAGGTCTTATTATATCCCACCTTTCAGTTTTAGTATAATTTAAAAGGCCATTACTTAAATAATCTTGAACTATTTTTGTGTTTGTTTGCTTGTCCTTTTTATGTTTTTATTTAACATTTTGTCACAATGTTCTTCTCGTCCAACTTGCAGGGCATCAAATTCGAGCTGACGTGTGGAATGACTGTATTAGTGCCCGGGGCAACTGGAGCACTTGGTCAAGCTATAATTTCTATTGCTCTGGCGCATGGCTGCAACGTCTTTGCGACTGTCAGTGATATCAGAAAGAAACATTTCTTACGGAAGAT
The DNA here is from genome assembly GCA_934047225.1 of Ypsolopha sequella. Taxonomy (NCBI): domain Eukaryota; kingdom Metazoa; phylum Arthropoda; class Insecta; order Lepidoptera; family Ypsolophidae; genus Ypsolopha; species Ypsolopha sequella. The sequence continues at coordinate 286,357 of CAKOHE010000068.1, forward strand.
ATTTCCAAGTATACCAGGTGAGTTAGGTTTTGATAGCGTTCGGAATACTACCTATTTTACCGTTAGATTTGTACTATTTTTCCTTTGAAACCCGGTTCATTCGAATAAATTTTAGGCAATGGATTAATTTTACCAATTATGTACGGTCAGAATTATTATAAATTGCTATATATAAGTACATATATTTATTAAAATAAATAAATTGTTATACTTAGTTATTAAAAGTGGGGATCTAAGGCAGTGTTAAATATGAATTTTAGGCAATGGATTAATTTTACCAATTATTGTGTATGATCAGAATTATTATAAATTTTTCTATGTTTTTTTAGCTGATCAAATTGGAAACTCACGAGATTCTTCATTTGGAGATATGGTGCTTAGTAAGACAAAGGGAACAGGATGTGACCTTGCTTTTAACATGTTAGGAGGAGATATAAAAAATGTAACTATTTCTAACTATTTCTATTGTAAGTAAAGTACCAAAATTCCAAATGGTCCAAAGTACCAAATGGTCCAAAAGACGTCCTGAGGAGGACTTAATTTTTTTAAATGTATTTTAAAAAAGATGCCATGAAACTTACTTAAATAACCAATCAGACGCATGGGACCAGCAAACAGATGCATAAAGTACCAGCATATGACAAGGGGTAATAAAAATTACTGTAATAAAACATTTATAAAATAGATGGGAGTATAAATGTTTGATTACAGGACAAAATTGTTTATTGGGTATTTAATAAATTTATTGTTCTGGCTAGAGTTACTGTTCTAAATAATTTTCTAACCAAACTGTTTATTTTAGATGTCACTGAACTGTGTTGCACCGTCTGGGGTGACAATAGATACACAACAAATATCCTCCAATGAGAATTTCCAATTAGGGATGTCTCACTTGACCTTAGCAAGAAACTACGTCCCCGTCGACTTTTCTAGCATATTTGAGTTACACGACACGTTGCAAATGAAAGTAAGTATAATATAATATGTTTTATAGTGAAATCCATTGCTTTTGGATACTTTAAACAATAATAGAGTGCATTACAAAATAAAAATGATCAATCAGAAACAAATTTCAAGTGAGAAATAGCAAGAGCTTGTCGTGATAAGTTGGTAATTTTTATTCTAACTGGAGGAAGCCCTACAGCGTCGCTTGTTTGGATCCCGTTTTTCCAGATGCCATTAGAATTTTCTAAAATCCCTTTCTTGCGGATTTCTACGTCATTCAAGGAACCTACAGCCAAATTTCATATTCCTAGGTCCAGCCGTTTGGTCTGGGCATTGATAGATCAGTCAGTCAGTTTTAATTCAGTCAGTCAGATATTCTTTTATATCTGTAGATTTATTTTAGTTTTAAACTTATTAGAACACTGCGAAATCCTCAGAGCGCGAGTTCTACTCGAACTTGACCCGTTTTTTTACCGTTTAAGTATGGATCCTTTAAAAACAAAATTTTTACAGAAACTACAGCTAATGCTCAGCGAAGGCATTGCAAAGGGCTACGTGCGTCCGTTGAGTCGAATCGTTTATGAACCCCAGGAGACAGCGCGGGCCTTCCATCTAATGACAACATCGCAACATCGAGGACGCGTCCTTTTGAAACTACAGGGAACAACAGCGAGCTCTCCGGTCATCCCTAGGTACAAAAACAAGTATACATAACACAGCCTAATAGTTAGTTAATTATCTGATCACCATCCACCACCTGTGACCCGCCTGTGAATAGTTATACCAAGACCTAACCATTTTAGAAATTGCAATGTGCAATTAGCAGGCATGTGTTCTGAACTAAATTTTCTGGACTAAACCAGAGTTAGTACGCTAGGACGTACGCAGTACCTAATAATTATTAACGACTTGGTACGCTTACGTAACTGCTAATAGTAACGGCACCGTACTTGATGTTCGCAGACCTTAGAAGCAGACTTTAGACCTTAGACCTTAGAACGCTTCCAAGGGTGAACATTATCATTTGGAGTTTAACAGCTCCAAGTGCAAAACACTGGTTGATGTTCACCAGGTCCCTCACGTCGCCGGACCACACCATAGCGCCAGAACTCCGCTTGCACAAGTCTCGCTGATACGCAACTTAGGACTGACACTATATAGTGCGGAATGACATTCTATAACCACTTTGTTAAAGCCTATAACGCATTAGGATTTGTCATGCTGCAGTTTGCTAGATTAAAGGATGTTCAACTATACTGACTCAATTTTAGAGAGTTTAACGCAATAATTTGGAACCCACATGAGGATTCAGGTGCAGAAGTTCTGACATAAATTCGTTCGTTGCATAAATAAGAGAATGAATAGGTATTATCCATTCTTATTTCCATTTATGTTCATAGCGGGAATAATAGGAATAGATCCCCTAGAGCTGAGACGCAAGCTGGCGCTAGGTACTAGTGCACTATCACCTAGACCGTTGGTAATTGTAGAATTAAGCATATCATGATCTGCCTAGGTAAATTATATTTCTTTTAAAACTGGAGGGGTCACGTTGCTCCGCTTCGCTTTGCTCAGTTCCCCAAATTTATTTACATGTAAACCTAACACGCTCCTCCTCACTTTGCTACGGTCCACTCATCGTCGCACTTATTTTTTTAATTTTGGTGGAAGATTTTCGATTTCATATACGCAATAAAGTGGACAACCCACTGCCCTCGAGGGTTGCACTTGCACGCTGGCGGAGACGACGACCCCAAATATATTATAATAAAAAACTAAATATCATTTCATACGTTGAAGTGTACATATTGATTCAAAATAATAGGTATAATACATATTTCTGTTGGAAATAGTACGATGTAATGATGATTAATACTACAAGCCATGCGTCGTAGCTGTAGGTGTATGTAAGTGTAGCTAACTGTCGGCCTTGTTTTATGTATTTGGTTTTGTTTTATAGATTTAAAGATCACGGATTTACCCACGGTTGTGTGTTGTGTATTCCTATCGAAACTGTCAATATTTTCCGAAACAATATAGTATATCATTTTTACTGTGACACTGGTTTACAGTGTTTTTGTCTCACGTTTATTTTCATTAACTTCGTTTTTCGACCACTCTTATATTATTTTACCCCTTTAGGGGTTGAATTTAGTAAAATCATTACTTAATGAGCGTCTCCATCATAAAGGTAACCTTCTGTCAAAATTTCATTATTCTGGGGTCTAGCTGTTTGATGTGAGCGATCAGACCAGGCGGTCCGCAGTTGTTTTTATTTTATTTACTATCATATTTATTAGAAAATAGGAAAACTAGTGACTATGTTAGAAAGGGTATAAAGCCACTTAGATTGTAATTTTATATATAATAAAGGAAAGAACGGAAAACTGATCAGCTATACTTTTATTGTTTCAGGATTGACTTAACCCGTAGCAACTCCAACTTGGTGATAACTGCTTCGGCTGATGACGTATTCATTACTCGTTTTGTCAATCTTCTCATAAGCCGTGGTGCGGAACACATTGTACTGCATCGTCAGCAACAACATGGTCATAGCACTACTGATGGGTATCTGCAAATCAAAATCAAGTAAGCACTTTCCATCAAAATATGAACAATTTTTGATAAGTTAAGAGATGAAACTTGACCATAGATTAAGAAGAACGTTGTATTCCTACACAACTGGGTGATAACCAATTTTTTTTTGAGGTGAGAACAGCATCATGCACGTCATGCCGACTCCAATAATGTTATTCATATGAACCAGTTTTCGTTTCAAAAACCACTTGAATTTACAGTTATTACAAATGTATATGTGAAACACTCACCCCTATTTTGCCCATTCTTAATTATGAAGATGTTTGTTATCTAGATTTAACTTCGGAACAGCTGAATAAACCTGAACACCTCCAAAACTTCGCTATTCGATTTCTTTTGGGTCTTCGTAAGCTTGACCACGTCTCTGTGGTCCCAATACGAATTCAATGTGACGCCCATATTTTTCTATACTTTTTAGTCCTTCAACTCCATCTCACTCTTCAAATTTTCATAGTCATGCTTTTGATGTTAAAGCTGTTAGACTGTGGTATGTCTTGCTTATCGCCATAATATAATAAGTGTGCTCCCCTCGTTACATGTTTTCAAAAGATTATGTTTCTACCTCTGTTACTAAAGTTCATTTAAGTTTTGGTACACATATATTTTTATAGTATTTATTTTTATTATATTATTTGTGTAGTTATTTATCAGGGTGTATATTTATCGTTTTCTAAGTACTTGTATGCACAATGTTATAAACATATATATGTATATAGATTTTAGGTATTTGCTAAGGCCGCCAATGGTAACCTTTTTTAGAAGTTTATTTTCTTACTTTATTTGTTTATTACATGTTCAAAGAAGAGTATTTTTTGTCTTTTATTGTCCCTCTTTCAGCCGAGAGATGAAATGAATATGAAATTGATTGCAAAATTTGTTTTTTTTTTAGAAGTTTGTTTTCCTACATAGTAGATTTATTTGATAATCAAAAGAGTATTTGTCTTATCCTGTCCCTCTTTCGACCGAGAAATAAAATTGAAATCAAATTAATTGTAAAATGTTTTTTTAATTTTTAATTTTCAGAGTGTGGCAAAAGTTGGGCGTGCAAGTAGAGATATCAACAATTGACTTGATCAATTCTAGAAATGTCATGAACTTAGTCAAGTATTGCAGCAGCCTGGGTCCAGTTGAGAGTATTTTTGTGCTTGATTGTGGCTCATTTGATGAAACAAAACAATCAGAACTATCTTCGACTCTAAAGCAATTAGACAGTGCATCGAGAAATATGTGTCCATTGTTACGGTAAGAAATATGATATATATTTTAAGGGTTACGTAGTACCTAAAAGGTACAAAAGAACCTTTATGGTGAGACTCCGTTGTCCATCCGTCCGTCTGTCCGTATGTCACAGCCTCATAACTTTAGCACCGTTAACGATAAATACATGAAATTTGGCACAAAAATAGCATTAACTTGTCCATATATCACACTATAAAAAAATGTGAAAAATTTAAATGGTTCAAAATATTTCCAAAACAAAAGTGAGAAAAATAAATAAATTATCCTTAAAATAAAATATGGGTACTTATCAAATTGTAGACATTATTAAGTTAATTGTAAAAATATATACTTTTGCTATACTTACTGGCGCTGGTTTCGAGAAATATTTAAAAAATTAAATATAGCCAAAAAAATTTTTTCATTATAATCAACTTTCTAATAGATACAACTTGATACCCATATTGTATTTTTATAAAATGTGTTTTTCATTTATTTTTCTTCTTTTTTTATATTTCTCATTTGTGCTCAACTTTTTTTAATCGCTATAGTTTTCTTGTAATTGGCCAGCTATGATCTATAATTGACATTATTTTTTTTTCGGTCTACCAATTTCGGAGATAAGGATTTTTTAAAGATTTCTCGTAAGCAGTGCCAGTAAATATAATAAAAGTATAAGTTTTTTCAATCAACTTTTTAATATCTACAATTGGATACCCATTTTGTATTTTTAGGATAGTATTTTTTATTTTTCTCAATTTTGTTTTGGAAATATTTTGAACACTTAAAATTTTTCGCTGTTTTTTTACTGTGTGATATGTGGGCAAGTTGATGATTTTTTGTGCCAAATTTCAGTTATGAAGCTGTGGCATATGGACAGACGGACGAACGGACAACGAAGTCTTACCATAAAGGTTCCTTTGTACCTTTTAGGTACTACGAAACCCTAAAAATGACAAATTAAATTTATTATCCACTTTATAGAACTCTAGGTACGCGAGTCTGACTCGCACTTGGCCGATTTTTTTATTATTTATTCCGTATTTTTATTTTTTAACTTAATCGTACGGCTTCGTAACTTCTGGAATATTTCACATTTTAGATATTTTACTATCATCGGAGCTACAGACGACATGGGTAAGAATATTTGCCTTGGCAGAAAGAACGATGGGCTACCAGCGACTATGCTCCGTTTACAGAAAAAAGTATTTGTAAGTTAAACTTAAAAACTTTATTTTCTGTTGCTAGACATACCCATTCAACTGGCATGTTACCCCTTCGCTGGTATGACTTTGGTATCATTGGTTTGAAATATCTTTACATTATCTTTTCAGATGAACAATGATTACATAGCAGTAATACAGGCAGTGGAGCGAGCTATGCTAGCCCCTTGTACTGCACTATTATGTGAGATAGGAGTACAGCCTTCCTCTACACAATATCCTATTACAGGTAAATAACAGATAAGAAAATTACTCCCGAAAATATATATTTGCATACAAATTGCATACATTCGACATTGCTTTTAAAGGATTTTATAATATTATGCTCGTATTTTTACATACATTTACGTATAGACATTCAGTATTTATTTGTTTCTTCAGGCACAAAGGTGGTGAAGAGTGTAACAACAAGTGGAAATGACACATTGGGGCTAAATGTTTTGTTCAATCATATAGACCCAGATGAACTTATGGGTACACAAGACGTTATTTTCATAACAACAGCAACGCACAATGCTGCAAGAGTAAGTTAAAAGTTACTGAATTGTTGGTGTTAATAAAAATGACTTCATGACTTTAATAATTTGTTTTCATGCTTTCACAATAATGAAGCTTACTTAATTATTTTAGCGTGATGATGAAGTAAGCAGAGATGATGCGTATCTGGTTATCATACCAGGCTTAGAAGGACATCACAATAAATTCCATAAACTCTGTGAACGACTCAAGCTACCAGCGGCAGTCCTGCAGCCTGGACTAGATCATCCTAATGAAACCGTCACTGAAATGGCAGCGCGATTGGCAGAGGTATGTTCTAAAACTCTTTCTAATAGTTTATAATCTACTATTATGTAAGTCTTTTGAACACTGAAAAGCCAGTATACTTGATTATTACTTTTCAATTTGCAGGTGATGTTACAAAACCTCAAGACAAAAAATAAGTTTTATTTATTGGGGTATTCCTTTGGAGTTCTGGTTGCCTTGGAAATAGCAGCAGTACTAGAAAGAAAAGGTAAATGGTTTAATTTTTTCATTAATTGGGTAGTTCTTTTTTTTATGACTAATTTGAAATAAGGGGAGATTTATACTTAAAAAATGTTTTGATATGTTTTTATTTATAATATACATCATGAGCTTGGCTTAAGTGATAGCTAGATAATGGTAGAGTTACACGAGATTATTAGCAATGATCTGCAACAATCTGAATAAAATAAATTTTCATTTCTGTTCCCTGTTTATACGGAAAAGCGTTGTCCCTTTTGCACCTGCGTCACGATTCTTAATTTACATGGTGTATATTCGATTCGTGCAATATCAAATATTACTTAGTGAAATTTAAGCCAAGAATAAGAAGATTTTAAAACACTGTAATTACCTTGATTTATTTTAATTAACTATGAACAATACAAAATTGATCAAGTGCTCCTGCATCACGGTTTTTGCAAAGTATAAATAGAAATATATCAGGAATATAAAATATATCAGGAAAAAAAAATTCACGGTATAAATAAAAATATGTTATGATTTTATTATTATTTCGAGAATTTTTGATCTCGTCTCTCCCTCTTGGCCAAAAGAATTTAAAGAGAGAGAGACGGTACAACCCTCGGCAGAAGCACAGTCGACCGAGGTTCAGAGCCCCAGGGAAAGAAACCGGCGAACGATGCGAGCAGTATCGAGCAGAACCGCCTTCTGCATCCGCGCTGGAAGCGAACTGCCGCGGAATCCCAACCGTCTCTGGTTGGTATCAACCCGTTTGCGGATAAAACAACTGGGATTATTTCGGTGGATGCCACGCCCCACATGTCGGTTACCTCATGAGCCAGGTCGAGATACTTCCTCCTCTTCTCGGTTTCGGCTTTCACGAGGTTCTCATCGTGTGGGATTGTGATATCCACCAAAAACACCCGAGACTGCGCCCGGTCTTTCAACACGATATCAAGTTTATTCGTGAGAATAGTCCTATCCGTGATGACAGACCGATCCCAGTAGAGCTTGGCGTGGCCGTTTTCTAGTACTGGCGCCGGTGAGTACTTGTAATATGGCACCTTCTGATTTACGAGGTCTTACTTGTGGGCGAGTTCTTGATGAAGGATTTTGGCCACTTGGTTGTGTCTGTGCAGATACTCAGTGTTGGCAAGAGCGGAACACCCGGAAAAAACATGTCGGAGAGATTCTCTTTTTAATTATTATTATTATTACTATTATTTATTTTATGTTTTTCATAATATAAAAATAATTCAAAGATATTTTTAAATCATATTTTATACAGGTTGAGGACAAATTTATGGTCATAAAAAAGAAGAATTACCCAATTGTGCTTTAGTATTCACTCGTAGATGCATGGTATTTATACTTCTTATGTGTAATGTATTTTAGGTCTGGAAGGCGTCGTTTTCTGCGTTGACGCCAGCCCGGATACATTTCCTGCTGCGTTGGATTCATGGCTGAGCGAGGCGGGTGCAACAGATGGGCCGCGACTTCAAGATGCGCTAGTACAACATATGTATGCGTTAATGGCCGGCAGTCCCTCGCAACACTTACAACTTGATCTGAACAAGGCACCTAACTGGCCACAGAAAATGGAAGTAGGTGTCAGAGCACTACGTGGCCAGATAACACTATCGTCACAATATTTGTGCGCATTCATCCAGACGGCATATTCTCGTATCGAGGAGGCACGGCGGTATGACGCGCAACACCTGCGCGCGCATCCTCTGCGGTCACTGCTCGTGGTGCTGCGCTCGAGCTGTCAGCCCGCCTCCGTCGAACCAGACCTTGGCATGTCGCGCTACTCAGTGCAGGTGCCTCACGTCTACAACCTGAGCGCGGTCCATGCGCATGCACTTGATGATTTGCAATGCGCTACTATAGTCAACAGACATCTTGATTCAGACATCCTTGACGCTTTCCAGAAAAGGAACCTTTGCGAGACTTATTTGTTGAATGCATCTACTTACATGGACGACTATATTAGTGATGAAGACATATAGGTATAGTAAGAGCTTGAGAACCATGTTGATGACAAAAATAAAATTGCTAAAATATATGTAGCTTTGTAGAGATTATGTTATTATTGGTGCAAGTGTTTTCTTTTTCATCAAGTTATAAAATAAAATGTTATTTAACAAAAAATGTATATTCATTTCAACTCACAGCAAAATACTATGGATATACTATTTTTAATGCTCATTTTCTTTTAAGCTATATCGGTACAAAAATCTTGTTGTCACGAGATCATATTATCTTCCTGAGGGCATGTCACTAGAAAAGTCAACACACGTAACAGCCACTTTTCACCAACAATTTTTACTTCCTAGCGTGAGCTAGTCAAGGGCTGGCAGCAAGCGTGTGAGCGTTGTCGATCGAGAGGGACAACATTTATAGTCAGCAACTTATATGATCGCTGGCCTGACGATCTAAAAAAGATTGCCGGTAGTGGCTGGATGAGGATGGCCGAGGAAAGAAAAATGTGGCGTGCCCTTGAAGAGGCCTATGTCCAGCAGTGGACCCGTATTGGCTGATGGATTGGATTGGAACTTACATGATTCTCTTCCTAAATTTTAGCGTGGTTAATCCCTAAGTCTAAGTTCTGGTTCCCCATAGATTAATTTGTATTAAAAAAATATATATAGTCACGACCTGAATGCCCGAGAGGTTGTCAGAGGTGTTCCGAGTGTAAACTTTGAAATGAAAGTCACAGGCCACACTCGGTACACCCGCGTTTCCTCACGATGTTTTCCTTTACCGTTCAGAAAGTGCTTACCTATTAGCAATTACAATGCACATTATGTAAATTCCGAAAAACTCATTGGTGTATGCCCAACCGCAGATTGAACCTGAATCTCAAGATTGAGAGGCCAACGTTCTACCCCTGAGTTACCGCGACTTTTTTATAACTTTTAAAGTAAATTAGACAAATACTTCAATCGACGTGCACGTAAACCTAGCCCGACCCACTCAAAATAATACAATTTGAGGTATGTAGATCGTTTGTTTATCGTTTGTTTACGTTTGTTTCATTGAAAACATCGTTTGTTTTGAACTCCAAGTGTGATTTTTAAAAAAATATTTGGGTGCGGCTAGTTTCTTCACAACCCGACCCAAAGTGTGAAAGGTTTGTTTGATGATAGATTCAGGTTCTACATCGTTTGTTTACGTTTGTTTCATTGAAAACATCGTTTGTTTGGTTTCCCAGGGGTGATTTTTAAAAACTATATTTGGGTGCGGCTAGTTTCTTCACAACCCGACCCAAAGTATAAAAGGTTTGTTTGATGATAGATTCAGGTTATGTACGGTTTGTTTACGTTTGTTTACACAAAAAATGCGTTTGTTTGACAGCGAAAGAGTAAAAAGAACAATTTTGAAAACGGGTCGGGCCAACATCCCGTGAACCTGGCCCGACCCACTTTACAATATTACAATTTGAGTTATGTAGATCGTTTGTTTACCGTTTGTTTACGTTTGTTTCAATGAAAACATCGTTTGTTTCATACCCCAAGAGTGATTTTTAAATGGGTTGGGTTGGGCCAACTTCGCGTGAACTTGGCCCGACCCACTTTACAATATTACAATTTGAGTTATGTAGATCGTTTGTTTACGTTTGTTTCATTGAAAACATCGTTTATTTCATTCCCCAAGAGTGATTTTTAAATGGGTTGCGTCGGGTAAACTTCGCGTGAATCTGGCCCGACCCACTTTACAATATTACAATTTGAGTTATGTAGATCGTTTGTTTACCATTTGTTTACGTTTGTTTCATTGAAAACATCGTTTGTTTCGTTCCCAAGGAGTAATATGGGTCGGGCCAACTTCTCATATTCCGACCCAAGTGTAAAATCGTTTGTTTGACTTATGCACACGGTGTATTTATGTTTGTTTGTGATTGTTTACCATGAATTACTGTTTGTTTATCCTCCTATGTATCTAGATTATTTTTTGAAATTGTTGCATTTCACGGAATATTTGAATTTCGTGGCATTGCATAGCCTTGAAGTTGACATATACTCAGTGTTGGCATTCACTATTAAAATAACCAATTAATTGCAAATGGCTACTTCACATTTGACAGGTTTTAAAGAAAGGTTCCGTACCTTCAAAGTAAAAATGGAAACCTTATATATAGCTTTTGTGTCTGTCTCGGAGGTTTTCTCAAAAACTACTACGGACTTGAGTGGATGAACAAATAGACGGTGGAGGCCCATTTGGCACTCTTTGGCTACAGAAAAACAGTCAAACTTATCAAAAACAATTACAACCTTAAAAAAAACAATAACAAAAAACAACAATAACAAGTGAAATTAACAAGAAACAAGTAACAATGGCTTCGAGAAAAGAAAATTGTGGAGTAAGCTTTAGCGACAAATCAAGTTTTTGTTTTTAGAAATTGCTCCATTGGTCTTCATGATATGGTTCAAAAATTGAAAGAAACGATCATTCGCTGATCTTTTATCTTAAGGGGCTGCACGATGCAAAAATTCAGTCCTGCCCTTACGCTTTTGTTTTTCAACTGCCTGTCCTGCTCTAATCAGATGCCGCGCACGCTAAACTTCAGTTATTTTGAAATCATAGCTATATTTGGACATTAAGAGTATGGCCTACCCTAGCAACTTTTTTTATTACCCGTTGTAGCGTTTCTTTTTTAAAATATTAATTTTAGCTACTTCATAATCACGAACGTAATTTGGTCAGTTCGGTCTAAATTTGGACTGCCACCAGGCAAGCCTGGTGACAGCCAAAAAAAGAGGTAAATCTGGATTAAGAAACTGTATAATTTAACTTTAAATGAACTAAAAATAACAAAACTGAAGTAAAAAATATGGTATAAAACATGATAATATCTGTAGAGTATTGGGTACTAAGGAATCTATAAAATCAACACAAAAATTATGCCTAATTCGTCTTATTTAGGATTTGTTTTCCTTTAGCTTAAACGACGAATTTGTTCACAAAATAATGGATTTAAATTTGGATATCGAAACTAGTTTATAGGATCCCAGAAACTACGATTTCACGGAAGCTTTAATAACTTCTAATCCGGAAGAAAACGTAATATTAAGGTGTTAAGAGCAATCGTTATCTAGCTTTACACAAAGGAAAAAAATAATTGATGCTGGATATCCAGACTACTGGATGTTAGGCTACAGATACAAAAACCTGATAAGGGTGTCTTCGTGACTTAGGTGTTTGCAGTCTTCCTGGGAGTAGTCAATCAAGCCAAGATTGTCTGGCGCCAACTTCAGGAAGCTTAGAATCAGGAAGCTTACCCCATTAGGGTACCTGGTCCGTACATCCGGCCTCAATATGTGCAATCAAATAAGATGGTGGGAGAAATTGAAGAAAAATTGGGAAGACCCTTAAATATAGCCTGAAGGCAGTGGCGTGCATAGAACTTTTTGCTGGAAAAGCAAACAATTGGTCAAGAACAACAATAAAAAAAATATAAAAAAATTTAAATATCACTTTGAAAAAAAAAATATTGTATGACGCCAGGGTAGACAATGTCTACCCTAGAGTGAAAATTTCCTATACAAACTTTTTTTTTCAAAGTGATATTTAAATTTTTTAATATTTTTTTTATTGTTGTTCTTGACCAATTTTTTGCTTTTCCAGCAAAAAGTTCTGTGCACGCCACTGCCTGAAGGGTGCTGTAAAGAAATAAAACAACAGCGTCAAGACATGCCTACTAAATCTGGGCAAGGGAATTAACGTATTGGAAACGGGACAAAAGGGATTTACACAGAATGAAACAAAAAGTACACAAAACTTACCAGGAAATGAAGAAAAAAACAGGCTTTCATGGTTCTATGGAAAATGCGCTCTGTTTCGTGAATCCAATGTGATTTCAAATTTTGTATATTAATTTTCCATTGCAAATTTTGTGTTGTTTCGACAACGATACTCTTCGATATGAGAAAAATAACAAAAGAATATGACAAAACATTCCAAATTTTCGAATTTGAAAATTCAGTAAAGCAATCAACGATAAAGAAAGACTAAAAATATATGAAAAAGGTTGAAAACCTGTAGCGAATGCTACAATATCCTCAAACGACACAAAAAAATTTAAACTAGCTTAAAGGAAATAAACTTCCAGAAGGATAAACAAACGAATAAACACCTAAACTAATCGAAATGCCTTGAAACAAAAGGACTTGATTAAGTAAAAACAAGGATGCGAATTTTTTGGGATAAAAAATAGTAACCTATATTGCTCTCTGACCCATAAACTATCTTCACGCAACAATCACGTAGAAACGTTGCTCCGTTGCTGCCTGAAGAAGGACAAACCAACACACTAACAAACCACAAACCAACAAATTAACAACCAACAAATCAATAACCAAGAAACTAACAACCAACAAACAACAACCAACAAATTAACAACCAACAAATCAACAACCAACAAATTAACAATCAATAAATCAACAACCAACAAACTAACAACTAACAAACCAACAATGAACAAAACAAGAACTAACCAATTAAAAACCAACAAATCAACAAACAACAAACCAAAACCAACAGTTCAACAACCACCAAACCAAAAACCAACAAATTAACTACCAACAAATCAACAACCAACAAATTAACTACCAACAAACCAACAACCAACAAATTAACTACCAACAAATCAACAACCAACAAATTAACGATCAAGAAAACCAATAACCAACAAATCAACAACCATCAAACCAAGAGCCAACAAATTAAAATCGTGAGGATACTTTATTTAACAAAAAAGGAAAATTTATCAAAAATAGTGTAAACCGGAAGCCGCAATAATATGTGCAAAAAAAGGTTTTGCTATTCATTTGGCCCCCATACAGCGAAAATAGTTTGTTAAAAAAATGAAAACCAGAACGTTCAAAATAATAGACAAATATTCAAATGTCGACTTTGACAGTTGACAAGACTGAAAATGTAAACAAAGATTTCAGAAATTGCAAAATCTTTTCAGGAAAAATTCAACATTTGTTCTGTAAAAACAAAAAGATAAATTCGAAGATTTGCGACATGGGAGAGCCAATCTCAATATTATTGTGAAAATTTTGTAACAAAATGAGATTGCCTATATTGGATTAGGGATCAACAGAAATTGAAAAAATGTAACCAACCGGATCTCCTGGTATCAACAATTATGCTGGAAACACAATAAATATGTTTAACTAGTAACTACCACATTTATGGATAAATTACAATAAATTTATTTGACTTGAAAACTCAGTGTAAATTATTTACTAGAACAGGTAACAATTATTAATGATAGGTATGGAAAGTAACAGGCTACTAAATATTGAAATACACTTACCTGCACGTCCTACCTAACTATACATAAGGAAATTAGGTCAGGGATGGGATAATATACACACACAAATAAAACAGGTAATACACAAAACGTGTGTAAATACTTTATTCCTTTATTAAAATTTGTAAAACATAGATTTCACAAATTAAGGGTATCCATAAAGACAAAAATATTCTTCGTGGAAAAATTTGGTTCCTTTCGACAGCTTGGTATTGGGGTTCCTAAGAAGAGAAAACGCTGCCTGAAAACAAACAAAAATTCAGTAGGTTGTAAAATTAGTATACGAAAGCGTAGACACCACCGTCGAATTGAGAAAAAAATGTTAGAGTACAGCAAGTAATATTTAGAAATACGTACTTACCTTTAGTTCGGGTGCCATTTTTGTAGCATTTCTTTTTAAAATTGAGTTTTAGCTATTTTATAATCACGAGTGTAATTTGGTCGGTTCGGCCTTAATTTGGACTGCCACCAGGCAAGCCTCTCTTGGGGTACGAAACAAACGATCTTTTCAATGAAACAAACGTAAACAAACGGTAAACAAACGATCTAAATAACTCAAATTGTAATATTGTAAAGTGGGTTGGGCCAGGTTCACGCGAAGTTGGCCCGACACAACCCATTTAAAATTCACTCTTGGGGTATGAAACAAACGATCTTTTCAATGAAACAAACGTAAACAAACGGTAAACAAACGATATACATAACTCAAATTGTAATATTGTAAAGTGGGTCGGGCCAGGTTCACACGAAGTTGGCCCGACCCATTTAAAATCACTCTTGGGGTACGAAACAAACGATGTTTTCAATGAAACAAACGTAAACAAACGGTAAGCAAACGATCTACATGACTCAAATTGTAATATTGTAAAGTGGGTCAGGCCAGGTTCACGCGAAGTTGGCCCCACCTATTTAAAAATTATTCTTTGGGTACGAAACAAACGATCTTTTCAATAAAACAAACGTAAACAAACGGTAAACAAACGATCTACATAACTCAAATTGTAATATTGTAAAGTGGGTCGGGCCAGGTTCACGCGAAGTTGGCCCGACCCAACCCATTTAAAAATCACTCTTGGGGTATGAAACAAACGATGTTTTCAATAAACCAAACGTAAACAAACGATCTACATAACTCAAATTGTAATATTGTAAAGTGGGTCGGGCCAGGTTCACGGGAAGTTGACCCGACCCGTTTTCAAAATTATTTTTTTTACTCTTTCGCTGTCAAACAAACGCATTTTTTGTGTAAACAAACGTAAACAAACCGTATATAACCTGAATCTATCATCAAACAAACCTTTCATACTTGGGGTCGGGTTGTGAAGAAACTAGCCGCACCCAAATATAGTTTTTAAAAATCACCCCTGGGAAACCAAACAAACGATGTTTTCAATGAAACAAACGTAAACAAACGATGTAGAACCTGAATCTATCATCAAACAAACCTTTTATATTTTAGGTCGGGTTGTGAAGAAACTAGCCGCACCCAAATATTTTTTTAAAAATCACCCTTGGAGTTCCAAACAAACGATGTTTTCAATGAAACAAACGTAAACAAACGATAAACAAACGATCTACATACCTCAAATTGTATTATTTTGAGTAGGTCGGGCCAGGTTCACATACATTCAATCGACTCCCGTCTGTTCAAACGCAATCAATGGCCCCGCAGCCCGCCTTCCCTTCATGATGCCGCAACGGCGGCGATCGTTCGATTGCGCGCTAACACAATTTTGTAACGGTGGCACGCGCGAATTTATATGAGTAAAATTTAAAAATCGTCATGTCACTACACAAATCCTTTCAATGGTGTGTTTTACGTACATAAAAGAAAATGCCTTGGTTCATCTGAAGGAAGGAAATTTGAAAATCTCCGTTCTTTATTGGGTGCTCCGTTTTCTAGGCATCCATAAATACCAAAATAACGAACCATATTGATTAAAAATCAGTATTGTAATAAAACAAAACAAAACACGCCCTTAGCAAGCGAATGGTACTCGAGCTCTGCTTGCCTCCAGATTTGCCACTAACTTGCGGGGAACCGCGGGGGACGATAAACACGCGCGGGGAGGTGAGTGTCGCTTCTTTACATAGTAGTACTTTATATTCTCTGCCCATATTGTTATTATTATTTTTTTATTTATTTCACTTATTTTTTACTTCGTCAGGTGTAAATAGATTTATCTTCCAGTTTGCTTATTTGAAAAAAAGTAAAATTGGCAGCGGAATAAATACTTTCGCTATCAAAGTTATTCTGGATCCAAAATCATGTAAACCATCTAGTTGAATACATGTTCGAAGTTTGTTTTGAAAAATGAATAAAGACTACTTCATTTTACGTCTTTAGTCTGGCTAAAAATAGGCTTTGACATGTCCAATATGGACACATGGTTACGTTTCTATTAAGAGATGTCTTCTCATTCAGTAGGAGTGACTAGTCTTCTTTCTAGCTGTTTCGCTCAATAATGAATAAATGTAATATCTCGTATTAGTAGGGGCACTTCGGGGTTTCTTGTTGGTTCTGTAGTTAGGGAACCATCACACGTAGTAGGCTCAATTAAAATAAAAATAAAAAACAAATATAAAAAAAAACCTAACAACACTAATCTCATAAAGACTTCTCCTGAAAGTTCTAAGTGGTGTTTTATTGAAAGACGAACGTTTATTGTACTTGTAACGTCGTACAACATAAATACACGGCGAAATATTTACAGCTAAGCAGAAATGTAATAATATCAGGTTGACAATGATATTGAAACCTAAGTAACTAAACAAATAATGAGATATTGAATGAACTTAAATGTTTGTCACCTTAAAAAGAGTGGTACAAGTATTGTTATTGTTCATTTGAATAAATATAACGTTCAAATTATAAATGTAAATAGTATTTTGTTTAAATCTCAGTTTCAAATAAGCTAACTAAGAGATTAAAAATAAAACAATTATAAATCTTGAAAAAAGTCTTGGGAGTATTCCATATCCAGGGGAAAGTATCTTCATGACATAACTTATAACTTCATCTCGAAGCTTCTTGATACATATCTGATTACATGAAATAAAAATTCTATACTTCACAGGAGAGTTTATTAGGAAGATCGGCTAATTAAGTCATCTTCCAGTCCTTCAGCATTTTAATGACTAAAAGTGGAAGTGATTGACTCGATCGAAAATGGTCAGAGTGGATCCTTATATAATTTATTACGTAATAAAATGTGATGAATTTATTGGGAAGATCGGCTAATTAAGTCATCGTCAAGTCCTTCAGCATCTTAGTGACTAAAAGTCGAAGTGATTGCCTCGATCGAAAATGGTCAGAGTGGATCCTTATATAAATATAACCTTATAAAATGTGATACATGAAGATACTCGACCTTATCCATTCCCGCTTTACTGGTTGTGGTTATTAAAAAAAAAAAACACAAAATGCTGTAAAACTTTGCGGAGTCCAATTCCAAACATCAACATCAAATTGTGAAATGACAAGATTTATTCAGTCTGTCCACATTAAATGATTTCGGATTGACTAAAATAAATGGTTTGAGTTGCTTTATACAATAATGTTACTTTCATATTCAATTATAACTAAAACAGAATAGAAGAAAATAAACGAAGAGAATTTTACGTCACAATTAAATAAATAGAGCAAAAACTAATCAAACGCATACAAATTTACTAGGGAGAATAATTATGTATATATTCACTGAAACTCTTATTGGGATTTTCTCATTATAGTCTCGCTATTAATCCTCAATATAAGTGGAGCCAAGTACACAAATACTAACAGAACTTAGGTCTTCGAGTTTACAGCAACATGTCATGTTTAGCTAGACTGTTACACAGATAATCTACGTACAATGTTTATTTACATAGACAACTTAAATGTTTTGCTTTTCTCTTAACAGCTGGAAACTAGCTCCTCTTGGTTAGCTCATTTTTATTTAATAGTTATGATAACTAATATATCTTCTTATAGATGAACTATGTAGTATTTAACTTTGTAGGTCATAGGTTACATTTTGATTACCTTGCGGGAGGCTTATTTCTATACTCGATCATACTAAAAGAATCATGGTTACATAGGTGCGGTACATAACGTAGGTGCTCATTACCACTAGACGACGATCATGGCCAAACACAAGACTAATACGTTTCATGCCTCATTAATGCAACTTTTATAGCCCAGCGGTTTGTTAATTAATATTTAGATAGGTTAAAATTTCATAACTATAGATAGAGAAGTTCAGTATGATAAGTAGTAAGTTAGGTTAGTCAGAGCTTAGGCATATAGATAATTATTTATTTATTTACTCAGGTTAACAAACAGTTACAACACAGATAAAGTACATTAATATAAACACAAACTAACCTAAAGAACCATAAGAAAGATCAAACATAAATTAGCTCATTACCTTACAGTTAAATGATAAAAATTTACAGTATGAGTGCGAAATTAATTATATTTATACAGAAACACAGCATTATTATACATATCATAATATGTATAATATAAACTTCCTTGTACATACATGGTTTGTTACTTATTTGTCACAATAAATGAAACCTTATTCTTATAAGAGTGCAAACTTTCTAAGAAAATAGCAGTGTTACTCAGTACTTGATTATACTTTTTTACCAAATAACCAAATATCGATTTTGAGAGTAATTAGTGCGGCAGGTATCGACATGAAAGTAAAAACCTAAGTTGCGAGACGAAAGCCTGGGGACCTTAAAAGAAAGCCTTTCAACAAGTGATAGGCAGTCTACTTTATTATTTAAGATTTTAAAAAGGAAGATGGCGTCAGTGACGGTCAGTATTATGACGATTAGCAGAGGTTTCGTAGTCAGTGAAAAATGTCCTTGTTCTATAGTCTAGTGCCTTCAAAAATTTCTTCTGAACCCTCTCGATTCGGTCCTTATGTGTTGAGTAATTTGGACTCCAAACGACGCTACAGTAATCAAGAATACTGCGAACAAAGCTGAAATAGATGATCTCGTACGTTGATGCAAGCTTAAAAGGTTGGCACTGTCGAAGTACAAAACCTAATCTTTTAAAAGCTTTGTTAATTATTTGATCGATGTGGAGATTGAAATCCATTTTGTGATCAAGAATCACACCTAAATCTCTAATTTTGTCCACACGGTTTAAAGGGTTACCTGAGAAATTATAATTATTAATGATAGCGCTTCGTTGTCTAGAAAAATTAATGACACAGCATTTATCCTCGTTTAAAAACAGAGAATTTCTGCTGCAATAGGACATGAGGGTGTAAAGACCCTCCTGGAGTTTAGCGCAGTATTTGACGTTGCTTATTATACGATAAATTTTCATATCATCTGCGTATAATAGAAAGTGAGTAGGTTCACTAAATATTTGTACAATATCATTAATATAGAGAACAAATAAGAGTGGCCCAAGGTGAGACCCCTGTGGGACACTAGAACTAATTTGGAGGAAAGTAGAAACAAAACCCTTGAGAGCCACTGCCTGGGAACGATTCTCAATATAGGATTTTATCCATCTTAAGAGGTCACCGTATATACCGATGTTTAATAATTTAGAAATGAGAGTTTTATGATTAATTTTATCGAAAGCTTTAGAAAAAACGGTATACACGGCATCAATATGATGACCATCCTCAAGAGCTTTAATAACAAAGTCTGTAAAACTCAAAAGATTAGTCTCCCTTTCATGAAGCCATGCTGCTGGGGTAAAATATGTTGGCGAACACTGGCTGCCACCTCTAGTGTTACTATTTTTTCCAAGACTTTACCAAAAATGCATAACTTGGAAATGGTTCTGTAATCTTTCACACATTAGACATATAATAATATAATTAGACAGCTAGGTAAGATGTATAGGTAGGTATAGACAGCTAGGCATATAGCTAGGTATAGATAGATAGGTAGGTAGGTTAGGTTTTTTTTCACGCTGCAGCACGCCGCAGCGTCGTATCGCGCAAAACGAAACAGTGTAAGTTTAAGTTTAGAATTTTCACTTTCTATGATAGGTAATTTCTTTAAGATAAATTTTAATGTACTTTTAGTTTACTGAATGTTAATAATAAAAGGTAAAAATAAAAATTAGTACCAATGTCTAACAAAGGTAAAAATTTTAAATAACATATTATAATGAATGCTTGAATGAATTTGAATGAAAATTAAATTTAGATAAATTGTAAATAAACCTTCTCTACTTTTTCCTTTTTTGTAAATAACTTATATGTCATATTTAATTTACGTCATTGTCAGATTCTCAACTGATACCGGGAAATATATCTTGAGCAAAAATTTTAATTTTTATCTTTTATTATTAACATTCAGTAAACTAAAATTACTCAAAGATAAATTGTTATTCAGCTTCAAAAAACTTACAAAACATGTCTAAAACAGTAATAAGAGTGCAGTTGCAACGTTTTTAGGTTTCCGTAGTACCTGAATAGTATAAAAGGAACCATTATGGTGAGACTCCGTTGTCCGTCCGTCCGTATATCACAGCCTCGTAACTTTAGCACCGTTATTCACGATATCCTGACCTCCAATATGATGGCGTTTCATAAAATTTTGCTTTTTGGGCTGTAAAGAGACGTAGTTTGATTTCGCTAGATAATACTTTTGGAAAGAAATTATGAAGTAAATAAGCTGTTGACTTCACAATCAGTGAAACCTTTTCGATGAATGTAAAGGAAAATATATGCGTAAAAGGGACCTCTTAAAGAGCTGATTGTAAAAATGTATACTTTCACTATATTTACTGGCACTGACTTTGCGAAATCTTTGAAAATCAACAAAAAATGTATGGTCCCTCCTTATCTCCAAAACTGATGGACCGAAAATATATAAAAAAAAAAAATTGTAATATGTGCTTAAGTAAAGTTAACAAGAAAAATATAGCGGTTGAGACATTCGCGAGAGCAAAATGACGAATTGAATTTTTTCATCCACAACATTGTTCCTAAAACTGTCGAATTACGGATCCCTAGGTATGCCAGTCTGGCTTGCACTTGACAGGTTTTTTAAAACATGTCAGTAATTATTATATCACATAAATTTCATTCCGCTATTTCACGAATTCGTAAATTTTGGAGATATGTTTTTTTGTACTACAATGAAGTATTATGATACGCTAGAATTGTGACAGTCAGTATGGGGAGCGATGTGGGAGCGAAATTATCGTTTATAAATTAGACTTCGCAGTAGCTTTCGGGGTCAATGCACTCTATCGCCTTATTAATGCGGCCTAACCCCTAAATACGTAAACTAAACAGACGAGAATTTGAAACAGACACTTATTCAAATCCTAACTTAAAAATTGGTTTTTACTGATAGTTCAATCAATAAGGTAGTTGTAGAGTGCGTGAGCGGGAACCTAAGCGATTTCTTCACAAACTTATTAAGGATGCTTAGGGAGAAAACATACTGAAAATCCTGACGTCTAGGAGGCGAGGCGGAGGGAGGGGGGGGTGACAAAGGTCTAAATTTTAGGTTTTTCGCCAATATCTTAAAAATGATGCATTTTAGCGTAAAATGTTCTATGATGAAATGAAAGGCTTTAAAATTTTCTCTAACTTTGATTCTATACACTTTTTCCATATTCCCGTCCGTTTTCAAACTACACGCTATGGAAAAGTAAAAATTAGAAAAAAGTTTTTTTTTAATTCGCTGGCGTTATGCAAAGCCGTATATACGGTGTCGTAATTTGAGGGTGGAACATCGATGATGAGAAGGGGTATCACTTTAGTTTTTTCACTGAAATCTCCTGTTGTTATGGTCACCATGTAAACTTTCCATTCCGGAAGGGAGATGCCTAGCTGTTTTGCAACAAACAATAGGGTATAGAATGGTTGTGGGTGAATCATTTCTTTAGGTATATCAATATGTCGAACCACTACACTTTCCAGGCTAGTTCCCTTCTGAAAGGTTTGCAGCGGAATAATGCCAAGTTCTCCAATATCATTTGACGGGGGCGTGTTCTTCAATATTGTCATGTAAATTGGAAGGCGTAACACATCTGATTCCACCCATAGCATGAAGAATGTTGAGCCCATCAATAGTACAGACGTTGAAATCAACGTTGTCAAATACAAAATGATTCAAAGCATATTTTTTAAAATCTGGTTTAGCAGTACAGATTGCGAAAATTTCTAACTTTTGTGCTTTATGATAGAAGCCTAAACTGGCTTTTTATATATGAACAGGGAGATGTTGCACAGAAGAGGTGATATGAAGCTCTTGGGTCTCATAATTGCAGTAATGGTGTTTTCTATTACCGCATATTTTCTCTTTGTTTCTTATACTCTCTTTGTCTTTGCCAATAGAAGGCTTTCAAGAAAAATGTTCAGGGATTCAGGCAGTGTACCTGGTTTCTTTAAGAAAGTATCGCAAGATGGGTATGTGTCTGTGCTGTACACTTGACTCTGAATATCTCACCGCAAAATTTTCGCAGCTTTAGCAACAATCCTCAATTTTTCTTCTTCTTCGTTTTTTCCCCTATTTTCGTACCACGCTTGATTGATAATTTTGTACCTAATGTCTCTAAAACACACCATGGGCGCTTTAAATCAGTTGACACCTAGTGTGATCAATATTCGATCCCCAAATTTATTTTCCAACTCGGCCTTGATAGTTCGCCACTGGGGTTTGGCACCGGTTACAACACCGAGTATCTCATCGTTGAAAAACTGAATATCAGGGCTTTCCTCCATGTAAGCAAACATTTCTTCCATAGCCTCTACAACAAGGGTATCTCTAGGGATTTTAGCTTTCTGGAGTTTTGGGTAACTGACAGGCTTTACAAATGAGAAATAGCAGTCTTTGTGATATTTTGCTCCTTCAGCAACAAGATTGTTAATGCAGGACAAACGGCCAAGAACTTTGTTACCCCAGGCATCATTTCTCAAAGAACATGCCTCCTTGATACGATACTTTACAGTTAGAGTCTCAACTGAATGTACAACCCTTCTTTTGTTCAAAGGCTTTCTTATATCTACATTAAGGTAATGTGTACATAAAAAACAATGGTTCTTAAAGTGAAAGCAAAGTTAGTGTAAGCAATCTTTTGATTATGTACTTTATAATTATTTGTAAACTTACTAGTGGAATGGATGTAGCTGAAAATCAGCGCTAACTAATTTTTTTTTTGGTACCGCGTAGCTGAGCTACGTCTATTTATCAGGGTAATTCTATTACTTATATATATTTTTGTTACATAGTTTTTACAATGTACATCCTTAATATCATTGTTTTTAGTCGTGATTTTTTTTTACCTTGATAATAAAGCTTTTTTCTTTCTTTTCTTTAAATGACGGAGCAGAAGATCTGAGCTGCGACGGCCCTGCCTCTTCATTGGATAAAGATGCCTGCCTAACATCTTTTTTAATGGTGTCAGTTCGGGTGTAATTTTTACGGTAACTAGTGTGAATCAAAAGAGATGTCAGGTCAAAGAAACTTCGATACTTGTCGTCTTTCCTGTCCTTACTATCTTTAATAAGACCCAGTTTTCCCTTTTCTTTCACCTCAGAGACATCCTTTCTTCCTTTAACGACATCCTCGTCACATACAGGATACTTTTTAGTACTCATGTTAGATAACCCAATTGTGTTACTAATGACAGTGTATATCTGAAAGAATATTTTGTGGCTGCTTCCCTGCGTTACCGGGTAGACTACCGTGCCAAACAAAATAAGATTACGAAAACTTATAATAACATAAGCCCGAAGGCATGAATACGATAATATAATAATGGGAGTTTTAGCCAGTAAGGTCACGTTTCCTACAGTGAGCTTAGAGATATTGAGTGAAAAGCAATCTTCATCAATAGCATGATTCCTCAGTTATCCGCTGTTATAAAAAACGAAATTTCTTACTGTTACCCCCTTCACCACGTGGAAGTACTCCCAGCTTATGTTACAATAAATTTCAAGATAATTTTCGCATCAGGTAATGGTCATCACGCTGAATAACTTTAATTTCTACAATTCTGGAGCGTGTAATTCAAAAACGGTCCTAGGACATTTTTCGCTAAAATTCACCATTTTTGAGATATTGGCGAAAAACCTAAAATTGCGACCTTTGTCACCTCCCCCTCCCTCCGCCTCGCCTCCTAGACGTCAGGATTTTTAGTATGTTTTCTCCTTAAGCACCCTGAATAAGTTTCTGAAGAAATCGCTTAGGTTCCCCCACACGCACTCTATACCCTCCTTGAAGTCATTCCTTAATTGAACTATGACTGTTGAATAAAAATCGTTTTTGTACTTTATAGATAGAAATTTATATTAAGATTTTTTTACCAAATTAAAGAAAAATAAAAAAGGTATATGTAAACCTACCTCGAAACACATAAATATCATATTTTAATACTAAAGTATTTAATAATATAGGAATGGTATAAAATATATTCACTTTTGGAAAGCTTTTTATATATATTTTTATTTATATGAATCAATAATTAAATAAAATACTTTATAATTATAAAATTACACGGATTAAGATATATTTCGGGTCCGACCTGGACCCGGCATCAGTTAAATATACTAATAGAAATAGGTATGGCTTGACAACATCCATAGACATTAACATTAGCGCATAGATAAAATATGTATTAGAACTATTTATAAAAACTATTTACAATAGAGCTTCGATTTCGATAATGAGGTGATGATGATGATGATGATGATGATGATGATGATGATGATGATGATGATGACGATGACGAGGAAGATGCTGGTGATGGTGATGGTGATGATGATGGTGATGAGGGGGTAGGTAATCTGGGTCATCAATGTTGTTTATTGAGGCCATCTCCGTAATGCGCACCAAGAGACCATATAAACGAGGACTCCCATGTCCTAAGCTGTATGTCGGTTAAGGGGGGATGAAATGACTTAATGATTCTGACGGTGAAGCACTGATCAAATGTTAGGTTGTGTAGGCGTGTGTGTGTAGGAATGGGTAGAATGTTGTTTTGTATGGATGATGTGTGTCGGTGTTGATTTATGCGTATGTGTAGTGGATTTTTGGTTTCTCCTATATAGAATGCCGGACAGTGCCGGCATTCTAGCAGATATATGCAATTTTTAGTTTTGCAGTTCGTGTTGGGTTGGGATGTGTATGTTTCTGATGTGTGATGTGTGTTGATTTGTATTTTGGTGTTTATGATGGGGCAGGTTTTACATCGCGGTCGGCGGCAAGGGGATGTTCCGGGAGAGGTGATAGTTGTGGGTATAGGACTTGGTTTTGTTTTATTTAGTGTTGATTTTAGATTTATATTTTGTCGAAAGCATATTTTTGGATTTGTTGGGAGAAGATTTTTTGTTTCGTCATTTTGACGGAGTATTGGTAGATTATCTTTAATAAGGGTCTTTAATTTGTGGCTACCGTGGAAATATGTGGTAACGAGACGGGTTTCTTGAGATTGAGATGAATTTGTGTGGTTATAATTATTTCCAGAATATTGTGGTCGTTTATACATATGTTTTTGTAGAAACCGTTCAGGGTAGTTTCTTTTCAGGAGTCCACTGTGAATTTTGTCATGATATGTGGTAAGTGCATTTTCGTTATTGCAAATCCGCCGACCACGGAGTGATAGGGAGTATGGTAACGATTTTTTTATGTGTGGAGGATGGCAGCTATGGAAATCAAGGTATTGTAGTTTGTTTGTTTCTTTGAAGTGTACTGAGGTGTGAATTTGGTTATGGCGGTCAATGTTTATATCCACGTCTAGGAACGTGATATTATGGTTGGAGATGGTGTGTGTGAATTTGAGTGTGCTATGATTGTTGAGTCTTTCGAGGAAGTTGGTGAGGGAGTCCCTGTTGTGCGGCCAGATCATGAATATGTCATCGATAAACCTCTTCCACAAGAGAGGTTTGAGGGGTACTGATGCGAGGAATTCTGTTTCAATCGAGGCCATGAAAATGTTGGCATAACTTGGAGCCATCCGAGTCCCCATTGCAGTTCCTTTTAACTGGTGGTAATATTTGTTTTGGAATGAGAAGAAGTTATTTTTTAATGTGATTTCGGCTAATTGGATGAGAAAGTCAGTAGATGGTTCGTGAGGTAATGGGCGGTCGTTTAGGTAGGAGCGAAGTGCAGTAAGGCCAGTGTCATGTGGGATATTAGTGTAAAGTGATGTGACGTCTATTGTTACTAGTAGTAGATTTGTATCTGGTGAAAGTTGTAAAGAGTGTATGATGTTAAGGAAATGATTTGTGTCTTTTATATGTGATGTGAGGGTTTTTACTATGGGTTGTAAGTGGTGATCAACAAATGCGGAAATTCTTTCGGTTGGTGCATCATACGATGCCACTATAGGTCTGCCTGGGTTGTTTGTTTTGTGGATTTTTGACACATTTGACACATTTTGCTTGCGCCTGACCAATGCAAGTAAAAATGAATTATCAACCTTTTCGGGTGGTTACAGCCACCATACTAATTTCAGCAGGGTTGGCAGCTTTCCAAACATGGTTGGTTGCTAAGGTTGGTGTCATAAAATTATATATATCATAATTATACAGGTTTTTGCCACACGGATTGTCAATTTGTCACCCTTAGATTTGTTGTGATAACTCATATTATAACTGTTTTCTGCCTTCAAACAATGTTTGTATGAGTGACAAGAGATAAAACATAAAACGGTTGTAAATTCTAAGTTTTAGGAGTTGGGGTTTAGATAGGTATGGGGAAAAAACTTAGCAACCCACAAATACTTCAGCGCAGAAGTTAGCCAATAGGTTGGGTTAGAAGTCCTTCGTGATTATTTTTTATGACAACCCAGAAATCTTACAGTTGGGCCCCTTTTTTGACATGATGGTTTTGTGTAAACATGCGTGAACATGCCTAGGAAGTATATAAACCATTCCGACAGTTTTTGAACTTTCAAAAGTCAGCGATGACGTTTTACTGAACGTTATCATTATTACCTTGACATTTCTGTGACTCAACAAGACAAAGCTTGGGTGCCTCACAGTATATACAATACATGTGTAAAGAATCTATAGCTTAGGCAAAAGGAATTAAAGAACGCAACCTTTGGATTACCCATGATTTGGTAAGAGCCAACAGACCATGAATGTGATTGCTGTTTCAAGACTGGCCACTTGCTATTAAGTTGCTACAATATATTTGAGTCTAATAAAAGCTGAGAATAACTTTACCGGACACGGGTATCGAATAAAATATCTTTTTCATCTTCTTGCATACCCGTGTCAGGTCAGCTTTTATTAGACAGACAGACAGACTCTAACTATGATTTTTTTCCGTTAAGTATTCCCTTAATGTGCAGTAATATATATATGAAAAATACCGTTTTCTGTAAATGTAAGTTCTGTATATCTGTATATACAAAATTCAAAGTCCTGACTGACTGACTGATTGACTGACTGACTGATATATCAACGCACAGCCTAAACCGCTGGTCCTAGAGACTTGAAATTTTTCATATAGATACCTTATATAGTGTAGGCATCCACTAAGAAAGGATTTTTCAAAATTCACCCCCTAAGGGGGTGAAACGGGGGTCCAAAGTTTGTATGGGGAAACAAGATTAGTTAGACTATTTTATTCGAGACTTCACAAGAGTACTCTTATCTTTAAATGAGTAAACATGTGTTTCAGGTTTTTTCAGAATTCCACCCCTAAAAGGGGGAAATGGGGTGACAAAGTCTGAAAATCAACATGGGTATCGTTTGTATGGTTTATCGGGTCGCTGATTACGAAAACAACAACGATTTCTAAATCCAATGTAGTGAACGTGAAATACCATCATCCCCTGTTGGGGTGCGATGGGGTTGATATGTTGAAATGTTTAAATATCAATATGGGTGTCGTTTTTATGGTTTTTTGGGACGTTAATTATGAATATGGCGTCGATTTTGAAATTTTATATAGTGGTCATGAAAATTCTTGAAAGTATGTGTGCCAGAGCAAATCGGCTGTAACAGACGAACAGACAGACAGCCACACAAGAGATCCTATTAGGGTTCCATTTTTTCCTTTTGAGGTATCTACATATGTATATATCCACAATCTATCTATCTATCTATTTATCTATCTATCTATCTATCTATATATCTACCTATCTCTCTATCTATCTATATATCTACCTACCTATCTATCTATCTATCTATCTATCTATATATCTATCTATCTTTCAATATCCGAGCAAAATATCTTTGGAATGGAAGGTTGAAGGGGTTGGACCACGGGGTAACAAAAATAGTTTTTTTTTATGTGAAATCTTTTGACGGCCCTTTTCTCCCAAACCGCTAGAACCCATGTTGATGGGTGTCTAGGAAAAGGTTTTGACGAGATCTACCTGCCGAAAGTGTCATAACTTTACAGGCCCGTATCTCCCAAACAGCTAATGCTAGACCCATGTTCATGGTACTCTAAGAAAAGGGCTCGGCAAGATCTAGATGACGTTAAAAAAAAGTCGAAAAAAATAATTGCCAAACATTTGATCGGCCATATCTCCCGAACGGCTAATCGTAGGGAGTTCGGGTTTCAACTATTGTGATCGGTCAAGCTGGGGCTACATGACCAAAAAAAATTAAATTTGATAGGTTTTGACAGATTTTTGACAGGTCCAAAAAGTATTCCGATTTGCATAAAACTTAAGGGGCATTCGGGGTCGCCAATTACGCTGCTGTATTCAAATTTGACATTTTTTGACAACTGATAGGGATTTCGACACTCTTTCGGAAAAACTTTGATCGGTGAGTCCCCGTGTTTGGCATTCTGGTGAGGTCGAAAAACGAGCATGTGAGGGCGGAGAAAGCGCCCGCGAGGCCAAAGGCCGAGCAGGGCGCGTTAGTAGTCTGAGCATGCAAGTTTTTCGGCCGAGCACTACACCTTGACTCCCAGAGGGAGTGAGAGCACTTATAATGTTTGTTTTAAAAAACACTTGTACTTATCCACATTACAGTAATGTGTAATGTGGATAAGTACAAGTGTTTTTTAAAACAAACATTAAGTGTTTTTTAAAACAATGTTTTATAAATTCCACCAAGTGCCAACAATCACTAGCATCTACTATCTTATAATGTTTGTTTCTGAAAAAAATGTAATTTGTTTCTTGTAGGCCACGCGGGCGAAGCCGCGGGCAGAAGCTAGTGTACCTATAAGAGACATTTAATTTTGTGTTATTCTGCAGAATTTTCAGATTTCTAAATTGTTGTTTCAAAGTTCTTATAATAATTATTACATTGTTAATATAACTTAAAGAATAATGAGACTAAATATTATTAGTGAGTTTTGACGTTTTGTTGACCTGAACTTTAGTAAGATATTGAGTTTTCATTTACAACAATGTTATTGTTTTTGAAATAATATTTAATACTAACGAAGTGTTTTTTAGCCCCTGTAAATTGTTCTGAGCCTCCGAAGCAAACAGATGGGTGTTATAAGTTTATTAACGTGTTCATTTGTCTGTGACATCGTAGCTCCCAAAAAAATGAACCGAGTTTGATTTAGTTTCTTTTGTTTGAAATGTGTCTTGATTGAGAGTGTTTTTTGTAACTAGCTTTTGCCGGCGGTTTTGCCTGCGTTTGTTTAGCTATTCTATAGTTCCCAAACCGATGAACCGAGTTTCATTTATTCGTTTTTTTTTTGTTTGAAAGGTGACTTGATCGAGAGTGTTCTTGGCTTCTGTAGCACTCGGGGGTAATGTAGCTTCCCATTAATGAAAGGTTTTTTATTTTTTTAGGTTATAGTTATTATATTATCAACGCGGGCGAGCTTTCTCCCGAAATGATTAATCCGGCATATAGAACACACAAAAACTGAAGTTGTGTTCCGATTTGCGAGTATTCAATGCAATTGTGATCACAGTTACAAGTTAGATCCACATATGGCTATCCTGTACATCGATTTGCGGTTTTTTTTAACCGACTTCAATAAAGGAGGAGGTTCTCAATTCGACTGTATTTTTTATTTTTTTTTGGCGTTGTTACTCCATAACTCCGTCATTTCTGAACCGATTTGAATATTTTTTTTTTTTGTTTGGAAGAATGTAATTCCAAGTAGGTCCCATTTTAAGTTTGGTCATGATATGATAAAGGTCTTCAGAGATAGGCAGTGGAACTCTTCAGAAAATGACAGCATACCTCTCGAAATTGAGGTAAGCGCTTAACACCTAGGTGTTGATTACAAGGTATTACTTGAAAATCGACATTCTTCCACCTGACCTTCAATCCTGGCTTCATCACCATAGCACTCCTCAACGGATCAGAGCACATAACTCGAGATTGCAGCAATCACTGCGTTAGGGTGCTGATTCAAGGGTATTACTTGGAGAATACCTACCTGATCCTGGCTTTATCACCATAGAACTCCTCAACGAATGACAGCACATAACTTTGGATTGCGGCAATCAGTTTGTGTTAGGGTGGTCATTGCAGGGTATTGCTTGAAAATTGCCAGTGTACCCATCTGACCTTCGATCTTGGCTTCATCACCGTGGAACTCTTCAACGGATGACAGCACATAACTCGAGATTGCGTTAATCATGTTGTGTTAGGGTGCTGATAGCAGGAAGTTACTCAAACATAGCTACTTATACTCACTTGAACTTCACGTCATATAAACACCACGTTTGCAAGAACTACCCATACCTCACAATTTAACCCAGCAACACTAAAAATGTGAGATAAAATGAACTTTTAACAAAAAATAGTAACCGCCTTCAATAGTAACAGCAATCGTTCACTAAAAAGTTAATAATAATTCTGTGAAGACCGATGGTACCGAAGCAATACATTTGCCGACTTCTTTCTTCCTGAAACGTAAGTTATCAAGTCGGCGTATTTCGCACGATATAGCAACATAAAAACCAATATAAGAACACCGACTTCTAGATAACATAACGTTTCAGGAAGAAAGAAGCCAGCAAAAGTATTGCTTCGGTACCATCGATTTTTATAGAATTATTATTAACTTTTTAGTGAATGACTGCTGTTACTATTGATGTCAGTTACTTTTTTTTTGTTAAAAGTTTATTTTTCGTAGCTCGACCGCAATATCTCAATACGAAAAATTCTAATTCAACAAAAAATTTATTCTGCCCTATAAAGGATTAAAGTAATTCTTGATCCTTCATGATTTTTGTGACAATGCGATTCTCCGGCATTCGTGGTTATTTGAGAGCACGTGTACATGATGTGGGGCTGGTAAATTTTTATTTTTTATCACTTTATCGTCTTTACAACTGTGCAAAGCAAATAATTATGTTAGTCAAAAAACTACGTTTGTAAGAAGATTTGAAGATCTTGACATGAAAATAAGTGTGACAATCTGTATATATAAAATTCAAAGTCCTGACTGACTGACTGATATATCAACGCACAGCCTAAACCGCTGGTTCTATAGACTTAAAATTTTGCATATAGATACCTTATATAGTGTAGGCATCCACTAAGAAAGGATTTTATTAAATTCACCCCCTAAGGGGGTGAAACGGGGGTCCAAAGTTTGTATGGGGAAACAAGATTAGTTAGACTATTTTATTCCAGACTTCACAGGAGTACTCCTATTTATAAATGAGTAAACATGGGTTTCAGGTTTTTTTCAGAATTCAACCCCTAAAAGGGGGAAATGGGGTAACAAATTCTGAAAATCAACATGGGTATCGTTTGTATGGTTTATCGGGTCGCTGATTACGAAAACAACAACGACTTCTAAATCCAATGTAGTGGACGTGAAATACCATCATCCCCTGTTGGGGTGCGATGGGGTTAAATGTTGAAATGTGTAAATATCAATATGGGTGTCGTTTTTATGGTTTTTTGGGACGTTGATTACGAAAACGGAATCGATTTTGAAATTTAAAACATGAAAATTCTTGGAAGTATGTGTGCCAGAGCAAATCGGCTGTAATTGACGGACAGTCAGACAGCCATGCAAGTGATCCGTTTATGGTTTCATTTTTTCCTTTTGAGGTATCTATCTTTCTATGTACATATCCACAATCTATCTATCTATCTGTCTATCTATCTATCTATATATCTATCTATCTATATCCCAGCAAAATATTTTTGGAGCGGAAGGTGGTACATCCTTAGGAGTTAGACCATGGGGTGCCAAAAAAGTTTTTTTTTATGTCAAAACTTTGACGGCCTGTATCTTCCAAACAGCTGGAGTTAGACTCATGTTGATGGGTGTCTAAGAAAAGGTCTTGACGAGATCTATAGTGCGCGCCAATCTTATAGTCGCCTCTGAGTGAGTTACGAGTGAAGCTTGCGCAGGTGCAGTCAAGGAAACAATAATATCAACGGTTGATTATTAAATGTTGACTATAAGTGGGAAGGTGTACCTACTTATTTAATTATTTATTTATTATTTTAGTGCAATCGTAACTATATAAATAAGATGCATTAATATAAACACCACCTTCCTACACTGTCGCCTTAAAACGCTTTAACGTCCGCGAGGCATAACAACAACAATAAACTTTAACAATCTAAATCAACAAAACTTTAATAAACTGAATCAACAAAACAACAAATAAAGGCAACAAAAACAATAAACTATAACAAACAGATTCAACGATAACCTTAACGAATCATAGAATTTTTCCTCGTAGGTAATTTTCATGCAACGCGCGCATGTGTAGTGTACGGACGTAGCACTAACACTAACGCATAGTGTTGACTGACACCTGCTGAACGGCGAGCGGGGGGTGTGGTGCGCACGCAGGCGGGTATGCTCTGCGCCCTCGCTCCTGTAACGTCCCCCTGACACCGTAAAACGGCTAATGTGTCGATTCTTGGGGCTAGCTTTAGAGGCGACTAAAAGATTGGCGCGAACTGTACCTGCCGAAAGTGTCAACACTTTACAGGCCCGTATCTTCCAAACAGCTGATACTAGACCCATGTTCATGATACTCTAAGAAAAGGGCTCGGCGAGATCTAAATGACGGTAAAAAAAAAACGAAAAAAAGAGTTGCCAAAATTTTAATCGGCTATATCTCCCGAACGGCTAATTGTAACGAGTTCGGGTTTTAACTATATTGATCGGACAAGTTGGGGCTACACGATGAAAAAAAAATTGAATTTGACTGGTTTTGAAAGTTTTTTGACAGTTCCAAAAAAGTATTCCGATTTGCAAAAAACTCGGCATCAAGGGGCATTCGGGGTCGCCGATTACGCTGCCGTGTGTTTTTCATACAAATTTTCTCACTATGAAAATGTAGGGATGAACACTTGGGATAATATTTTGCATTTAAAAGTCAACACAGAAAGGAATTGTAGAACAAATAATATAAAAAATATGAAAACCATGTTATTTTATTCTAAAGGGATAAATTATCTACTGTTCCATGTGGCGATAGCTTTGTTTATTTTTTTCCTTGAATTCTTTTTTACTAAAATAACAAATAGTTTGATACAAGGTTTTCCTTAAGAGGTCCCTTTACTCCTGGATTTTTCTTAAAATTTATACAATAGGTATAAACTGAATGTGAAGTCTACAGCTTATTTTCTTCATATCTTTTTTCATGAGTATATTCTAGTGACAACTAACTACGTCTCTATACAGCCCAAAAAGCAAAATTTCATAAAACACCATCATAATAGCTGTCAGGATATCGACAATATTGCCTCGTTTTTACGCAAAGTTTAACAAGTTTGTATATTTTTATCTCTACTGGAAATAAAAAAGAGAGAAATACAGGCGTCGTTCATGTTAAGCTGACTAAGTTTACATACTTTGCTATGTATAAACAGTTACCTTTTCATGGAAAACTGTTTTTACCTGAAACCATTTCACAAATTCAATTAACTTATTTTGAATATCTTGCCATCTTGCACTTCTTGATGAAAAATACAATTACAATTAGTAAAAATACAACTTTTAGCTAAGAAAACTTATATTTAAAAGTCTGCTGTATGCATAAACATATTTTTAATGATATTACAATAGTAATAAAATAATTGGCTTTTCCGTAGTCGTGATACCATTTTAAACTCTCGCGTTTTGTACACATTATAATATATATAATCGGGTCTACCGCGATCAATTTTTACCTTTTTACGAAAAGGGGACACCCAATGTTTCGAGACAGTTGCATGTCTCGTGGTCTACGGGAAACTGGCAAGTATGGCGAGGCGCAGTGATGAGATGCAGGTGACGACCGAAGTATTTTCCTTGTACCCGCAAAAACACTTTAGTCTTTAAAATTAATTGTTATCTTATTCACACACGGCACACAATGCTCACAGTATCCGGAGATGCACTAAGAGAAGAAACCCGCGATTGAAATTTCCCGATGACTGGACTCCATGTGGGAGACAATTTGAAACCATCTTCCCTATTGAAATTATTTGGATGTTTCTTGATTTCAATCGCTTCACGCACAATTCTAGGGTAGTAATGGCGATCGGTGGAGAGAATTTTCGGGTTATGCAGTTCTATCCAGTGGTTGGTCCTGGATTCTAAAAGATGTTCTGCTATCGCTTATTTGTACATCTGCCGGTTTTTCACAGCTGCTATGTGTTCCTTGACCCTTTCCTGTACGCTACGTTTTGTTTGGCCAATGTAGGAACTTCCACAGCTGCATTTTATCTTATAGACACCTGGATTTTGAAAAAGAATCACATCCTTTGGTGTGCGTAAATGGCTTACCACTTTGGATAACGGAGTATATACAGTCTTAATGGAGTATTTATTTAATGCTGTTCCAATCTTATCCGTAATACCTTTGATATAGGGCATAAACGCTGGTTTTCTGTTAAACTCAGGACACTTATCCTTTTTTGGTCTTGGATGTCGCCTCTTCATCTGATATCCGTTTTATCTGAGTACCTCCTGAACATGTGACAGCTCATCCTTAAGATGGTCAGGGTCACAGAGATCATGTGCTCTGTTTGTTAGTGATGTCATGACGGATTGGATGTGACGAGGATGGTAGTGTGAAGAGGCGTGCAGGTATCTATCTGTGTGTGTTGGTTTTCGATATACAGTGTGGGCTAGAGAACCATCAGATCTCACCATTAATTTGACATCAAGAAATGCCAAAGTTCTGTCACATTCCATCTCATACGTAAAGTTTATTTTTGGATGGATGGAGTTAAGATTATCTACATACTGTTTTGCTTCCTCGTTACCCCCCTTGAGAATGCTAAATACGTCATCAACATATATCTTCCAGAGTCTGATTGTTGAGGGACCGGTACGTACAGCCTCCTCCTCAAAATGTTCCATCCAGATATTGGCGAGCACCAGAGCCACAGGACTTCCCATCGCCACACCATCTATCTGGAAAAAATATTGACCCTGGTAAAGGAAGTTGTTGCCATCCAAGCAACGCTGTAGCAAAACAATGTATTCTTCTTACAGATTGTTCATCCTCAATTTTTCTTTGATAACATCAAGACACTCTTTGATTGGAACGTTGGTGAAAAGGGATTCCACATCGAAACTTATCATAATCTCATTCGGTTCCAGTTTCAAATTCTTAGCAATATCTACGAAATGGCGAGAATCTTTCACGTAAGACGAAAATTTACCAACTAGTGTCTGCAGTACTCCCGCAACATGTTTCGCTAAATCATACGTGGGTGAACCAATCTGACTCACAATCGGACGTAAGGGCACGTTGGATTTATATACTTTCGGCAGACCATAAAGTTTAGGTGGCTGAACGTTTTTCGGTCTGTGTAGATTTTGAAATTCATCTTCAGTGAAGAGGTCATCATGGTTTTTAATCAAGGAACGTATATGTCGATTAACCCTGGCTGTTCGATTGTACGTCACTGGTTTGTACACATTTTTGTCACTCAATAAAACTTGTATCTTTTCATCATAGTCAGCAGTATTCATTACGACAGTAGCGTTTCCCTTATCCGATTTTAACACTAAAATTTCTTTGTTTTCACGGAGTGATTTAAGTGCTTGACGCTCTGTTGTGGTAATGTTACTTTTCGGTAGCTTCGATTTTCGTAGAATCACGGCAACATCTTGTCGCAAAGTTTCCGCGTCGCTCGATGTTACTTTGTTACGAATAAGTGCTTCCTCAACACTAGCTATGATGTTTTCATATGGAATCCTTTTTGGTATTAGTGCAAAATTCAACCCTTTTGCAAGTACACTGGTGGTTACTTCATCTATCACAGAATTTGTCGAATTAATCACTGTGTCTGCGAGTCTGATTTTGAACTCTGACTGTTGCTTCCACTTACCGTCAGGTTTTGTTGACACACTACACAAATAACGACTTTTTTCAGGATTCTGTTTTGAGATCAATTTGTTGAGTTTTCGCTCATGTGTGGCACTACAGATTTAAAATTTTCGAGCTGCTTGATTATATGTTACGCGGTCACACATTTCAAAATCACTTTTAGATAACCACACACTGCAATCCAGATGTAGCATATATTGTTCACTCTGTACACGAAATAAATCTCGCCGGTGGTTTTGAATTAATTTTCTCATCAGCTTTACACTCGCGTTGCGTAGAATTGCTTTGGAATGCGCAATATCACTACGAGGATTTATTCGAACACTTGTAGGTATCAAGTCCCAATCGCGACATTTTGTCAGAAATGCTAACGATGTTTCATAATACGCCCGTTTTTTACGAAGCAATTCTAGATGTCTGATTTTGTTTGCATTTTCCGGCCCGTATCGGTTTGCAATATATAACTTTAAACTCTCGCGTTTTGTACCCATTATAATATATATAATTGGGTCTACCGCGATCAATTTTTACCTTTTTACGAAAAGGGGACACCCGACGTTTTGAGACAGTTGCATGTCTCGTGGTCTACGGGAAACTGGCAAGTATGGCGAGGCGCAGTGATGAGATGCAGGTGACGACCGAAGTATTTTCCTTGTACCCGCAAAAACACTTTAGTCTTTAAAATTAATTGTTACACAACGCTCACAGTATCCGGAGATGCACTAAGAGAAGAAACCCGCGATTTAAATTTCCCGATGACTGGACTCCATGTGGGAGACAATTTGAAACCATCTTCCCTATTGAAATTATTTGGATGTTTCTTGATTTCAATCGCTTCACGCACAATTCTAGGGTAGTAATGGCGATCGGTGGAGAGAATTTTCGGGTTATGCAGTTCTATCCAGTGGTTGGTCCCGGATTCTTAAAGATGTTCTGCTTTCGCTGATTTGTACATCTGCCGGTTTTTCACAGCTGCTATGTGTTCCTTGACCCTTTCCTGTACGCTACGTTTTGTTTGGCCAATGTAGGAACTTCCACAGCTGCATTTTATCTTATAGACACCTGGACTTTGAAAAGGAATCACATCCTTTCGTGTACGTAAATGGCTTACCACTTTGGATAACGCAGTATATACAGTCTTAATGGAGTATTTATTTAATGCTGTTCCAATTTTATCCGTAATACCTTTGATATAGGGCATAAACGCTGGTTTTCTGTTAACCTCAGGACACTTATCCTTTTTTGGTCTTGGATGTCGCCTCTTCATCTGATATCCACGAGACATGCAACTGTCTCGAAACGTCGGGTGTCCCCTTTTCGTAAAAAGGTAAAAATTGATCGCGGTAGACCCGATTATATATATTATAATGTCGTGATAACGCCGTAAATTCCTTAAATAATCTGATATCACGCTTATGGAAAACCCAATTATTTTGAAGATACCATAAGATCATTAAAATATGTTTATGCATAGAGCAAACTTTTAACAATAAATTGTCTTAGCTAGAAGTTGTACTTTAACGTTATAATTATATGATTTATATAAAAACGGCTCATCTCAATACGTGTTATGATCGAAAAGCCGACCAGTTTCAGCAGATTTAGACTGCCTTCACCTGGGCGAGTAAAGACGTTTACGCGACGACGTTAAGCCTTAAATAATTTTACCCAGAAAAATTGCCTAGACAAACGGACAGCCAAACAAACAGAGGGACAACAAATTAATCCTAAAAGATTTTTGTTTTTTCATTTTGCGTAAAGAGATCTGAATATTTCAAACTATGATACAAATAAATTTATATATTTTAAACACTTGGTGATTTATCCCAAGGGTAAGCCGTTTTTATATAAATCATGAATTATCCTCAAGTCTCATTTAATTCTGTAATAGTTTTAATAAGATCGGAGAAATAACCATTAAGGAAAACATTGTATGAAAATATTTGTTATCTTAGTAACGAAGAAAAAAATAATAATAAACAGACTATCGCCACATTGAACAAACTGTAGATTTATTAATCCCTTTAGAATAGAATGATATGGTTTTTATATTTTTTACATTATTTGTTCTACAGTTCCTTTCTGTGCTTTCTTTGAAATGCAAATTATTATGTCAAGTTTTGATCTCTATATTTTCATAAGGAGAAAATTGGTATGAAAAAGTTAAATAAAAGGCTATAAAAACGTTATATGTATGTTTAACAGGGCTGTTAATATTGGCATTTATTAATTTTACCCAGAAAAATTGCCCAGACAAACGGACAGACAAACAAACAGAGGGACAACAAATTAATCCTAAAAGAGTTTTGTTTTTTCATTTTGCGTAAAGAGACCTGAATATTTCGAACTATGATACAAATAAATTTATATATTTTGGTGATTTAATCCCAAGGGTAAACAGGTGTCCCAAAAGTCAACGCTTTCCCTTGGAAGGCTGATAGGCCAGCTTATGACTGACCAGAATATCAAATTATGACCTCAGCAAAAAGTAAAAAGTCTTCGAGTTGGTGGTACTTTTATACATTTGAATTTTGACAACTTCGACTTCGAATAGTCAAAGCTAACCATTTCTAAGTTCTAAGGATAAAATTTTTGTTGCGCAACTCTGAATAGTCCTGCTATTGATAAAGTCAAAAATAAACCTTGAAATGCTATAACATCAGGAAGAA
Source organism: Ypsolopha sequella (assembly GCA_934047225.1). Taxonomy (NCBI): domain Eukaryota; kingdom Metazoa; phylum Arthropoda; class Insecta; order Lepidoptera; family Ypsolophidae; genus Ypsolopha; species Ypsolopha sequella. The sequence continues at coordinate 325,486 of CAKOHE010000068.1, forward strand.
AAACAAAAACCAGATTTTTGAGCAATTTTTTGTAATTAGTTTAGTTCGACACCACACAAAAATGTACTATGTTAGTTTGGCAAATTGTCTAAAATAACGTTTCATCAAATATTGTTTTTAAAATGATTCAGCAATTTCTGTGTATTACTTTTGAAAAAAAAGTTATTGCTATTTTACTACCAAAGGAGCTGCGTATTTTCTTAAATAATTAGAATTTAGAATGAAAAAGTGGCGGACAGTAAAGCTATTTGACGTATATTATAAATGCCATTTAACACGCGTTAGAGTGAGATAAATAGTGACGCTATTTAAAATGAGTTGGAATGAGACAGTAACGCAGTTAAACGTTGTTAAATGAGAGAGATAATTGAGATAGGCTACAGTGAGATAGATAGTGACGTGGTGCATTCCTTCTGAGATTATTTGTTAGTTTCCACTTTTTGTAATAAAAACTTTTATACCATTTTTTGTAAAGAAATAATTGGTCCAATTTATTTTCCCGCAAGTGTAAAACCAAGCAATTTTTTGTAATTAGGTTAGTTCGACACCACACAAAAATGTACTATGTTAGTTTGGCAAATTGTCTAAAATAACGTCTCATTAAATATTGTTTTTAAAATGATTCAGCAATTTCTGTGTATTACTTTTGAAAAAAAAGTTATTGCTATTTTACTACCAAAGGAGCTGCGTATTTTTTTAAATAATTAGAATTTAGAATGAAAAAGTGGCGGACAGTAAAGCTATTTGACGTGCATTATAAATGCCATTTAACACGCGATAGAGTGAAATAAATAGTGACGCTATTTAAAATGAGTTGGAATGAGATAGTAACGCAGTTAAACGTTGTTAAATGAGAGAGATAATTGAGATAGGCTACAGTGAGATAGATAGTGACGTGGTGCATTCCTTCTGAGATTATTTGTTAGTTTCCACTTTTTGTAATAAAAACTTTTATAACAATTTTTTGTAAAGAAATAATTGGTCCAATTTATTTTCCCGCAAGTGTAAAACCAGCTCAACGGGCGAAAAATGTTTAAAACACGGTTAATGGTGACAATTAACCGTCACGATATTATTATGTATCTCTAAGGGAGTGTCTGAAATGTTCCGAATGTCAACTGATAAATCAAACACTCAAAAAACCACTTTTAGCGGACCATAATATAATTACGTCCCGACGTGATAGCAAGTAGGATTAATGCCGTATGACGATGATCGAAATATACTAATAAGTGAGATAAAATAAAATACCTATTACTTTTGACCCTACCTCGTCCACTCTATTCATAATTTTGCTATGGTAAACGCAAGCTTTGAGACCGGGACGAATTTCCCCCCGCGCGCAAACGTAAAATGAGTTAGCCACGCCCGGAACTGGTTTTTATTTTGGCTATGTCATACTCTTAATATGCGGAAAAGATTTCGATAAAATTTACAGTACATGGGTTGGCGAGGGCGAAAAATCAATCTAGTTAGGTCTCATCTCTGTGAAAAGTCGATTTTTAATTTTTTTGTGATACAAGCCATAATACGCGTACCTATTATGACTGAACTTGTGACAGACTGGCAGATAAACAGAAGGTTTGTAATTGGGGTCTCGTTTGGCAGCCTTTGGATCCAGGAACCCTAAAATTATTTATTGATACTTACTAAAAATAACCGCGTAACTGGGGTTCCGTATTGTGGATGATACATTTGAGTTTGAATTTTTTTTCTCAATATATCAACCGCTTTAGTTTTTCTGTAATCTTTACTTAAACACATATTACCATGATTTTTTCCACATTTTTCGGCACACTAGTTTTAGAGATAAGGAGGACATACATTTTTTATAGTTTTTCAAGGATTTATCAAAGTACGTGCCATTGTACTCGTATTTTTACAAAATATTTTTTTGTATTTATTTTACTTCTTTTTTTATATTTCTCATTTATACTCAACTTTTTTTTAATTGCAATGGTTTTTCTATAATTTGCCAGTTATGGTCTATTATCAATTTTTTTTTCATATTTTTCGGTCTACCAGTTTCGGAGATCAGGGGGGGGACATACATAATTTTGTGGTTTTTTAAAGATTTATCGAAATCACTGCCCGTAAATATAAAAAAATATATATTTATACAATTAGCTTTATAATATCTACAATTTGATACCGATATGGTATTTTTAAAGATTACATTTTTTATTTTTCTTACTTTTGTTTCGGAAATATTTTGAACAATTTCAAATTTTTAATATTTTTTACACCGTGATATGGAGGCAAATTAATACTATTTTTTGCTAATTTTCATGTCTTTAACTATAATGGAGCTAAAATTATGAGGCTGTGACATACGGACGGACGGACGGACAACGGAGTCTCACCATAAAGGTTCCTTTTGTACCGTTTAGGTATTACGGAACCCTAAAAAGACAAATTTTCCTATCAAGTCTTTAACGCAACCGTTCCTGAATGAAAGCTAACAAGTTGACTCGATTGTGGTCAACTTAACAGAATTACAACTTGCGTTATCCACGTCAATTACCGAAGTAAATTATATTATAAACTACCAAAGGTATTGTAAACCAATGATGACAAAGCATTTCCAATCCAAAGCCACCAAGACCCAATAAGAGCACCGACGTCGCCCTATAGATTCTGTATAGAGAAGCGTTTGGACATAAACACATTTTGGAGAATTGTGGATTGATCGACAATTATTGTTGGAACTTAACAGACAGGATTCATAGTGTATTATTTATAGTATGAGGTGTGAAAAGTCACCACTGGTTCAATTTTCCTCTAATCGCTCACTGTTTGTTCTTTCATGCGGGTGCATTCATTATTTACTTTGTGGAAACTTTGAACTTGTTCCAGTTGTTACTAAATGTGCATAATCATAAAGGCATGTTGTAATATTTATAACATATTAATTTATCTGTTCTACGTATTGTTCTACTAATCTACGTATTGTTTGAGTAGTTAAGTCTTAAAGAAAATTCTCTTCTCATTCAAAGTAAAAAACTAATATGTTATTTTTTTTAATTCGGTGATTTTGATTTACTAGCTATTGATATGTGCTAACTACTGTGGTACTGCAGTATATAGGTTTGACTTCAAAAGCTTGGACAAATCCCCCATTTTGTATAAATGAAGTTTGTTTAGATATATGGTGAATAATAATTATTATTTCCATTTTCTAGATAAAAGTTTTTTTTTTCTCTTTGAAATCTATGAATGCAGAAGTAAAGTACTACTAAAGTTAGGGTTGGTCTCCCAAGTACGTTTTCTTTTAGCTATAGCGGTTCTGGTAGCTGCCCTTAGTGGTCCACCTCAACTTTGCAACTTTTATGTGCTATAAAAATGTCAAACTCATAATATCGCCTAAGACTATATAATACATATTTTTTGCACCTTAAAGTTTACTTTACAACACTTCTAATGATGACTTTCAGTTTCTTAGTTTATTAAAATAATGTTGGCCAAACACTACCTAATACAGCTTCTACCGTGCGAGGTTAAATTGTGTGTATTGTGACGACTGTTTATTACAACATCAACCAATTACTTAATATTCGAATTAAATACAGTGATGTCAGTACTTCGAAATTTAAATTTTACTTTTTTGTTATTCTGTTAAGGCACGTGTAAGCTTTTTGAGGCTCTGAGAGCATCACACTGTACTTGAAAAATGTAATGACACTATTCGCTCAGCAAAAGAAACGATAAGCCTAGTATTTAATTTGAAATTTGAGTGAGGGAGTGTGGACGAAATGGACCCTAAAAGTGGGCCACGTTCGTTGTACCCCTCTTGCCCTGTACACACTGAATTGTATTCAGGTTAAAAGATATCGTGTTGTCAACTTGTCAGAAATGTAACAGGTAAGTTCACCGTACTAGTCGCTATCATATTAAAAGTCGTATGTAAAAATGCTCATTTTTCAGGAGACACAAAAAATTGTTTTTTTTTCAGGGAGTATAGAAATATGACTGTATATTTTTATGTAATAAATTTTTGTTCTAAGGTACATATTCATATGCTATTCTTCGGTAAACATACTTTAGCCCGTTCATAGGTTTTTGCGACAATACGTTTTATACAATACAGTTTTATATTCCGACTTCACTTTAATATCAAAATAACATAAACTCTTTGTGAAATTATCTTATCATTAAAAAAAACAAGCAGGAATAATTATAAGTTTTATTACTTATTTTCAAATATAAATTGTCTTTTTATAGTTAGTACAATCAAAATCTTAAGCTTATAATTATAGTTTAAGGTGGATGGTCCAATGCAATCTTCATACTTAGCAGACAAAAATACACCCTTCTTCTTGATTTTTCTCTCAAATACACCATGTTCTGAATCAACTTCCATAAAGGTATGCCCATGCTCTAAGTAACTTAAATTCAACAGTACAATTTAAAATAGCGTTAGCAACCACCTGGTTTCGATTTTGGTAACCACAACCATCTGATCAAAATACAATTTTAGTTAAATTTACTTCTGATCTCTCAAATTCTGACTTTATCAAGTCAACGTAAAGAGAAGCAAAACCTTCTGCTTCCAATTCTCCATTTACTTCATCTCATAGGTAGCATCTACCTTTAAGTGTGATGAGATCAAATAAAGTTGTGTAGTTTTAGTTTTATTTTATAATACGCTGATGATATTTTTATTTTAGGTGCCAACAAAACAGCTTGCAAATCCACACAAAATACTTTCATACTGCTATTAATTTCTGCAAGTCTTTTGTCTGCTTCTTTTTGCCTTCTGCTCGTGTCTTTTCTCAGTAATGTAAGTCATAGGTATTTTTATCTACTCTGGATTCACCATAAGCGAAATAGGTTTCACATTGATCTTTGCAGTTTTGGAATATAGTTATGTTCTGTATTTTTAATTCTTGTGAAAAATGGGTCCATGAATATGGTTTGATTTGGTCTTTCATAGGTGTTTTTTTAAAATAATTGTGTAGTTCTGTCAACGAGTCCCAATTAGGTTCTAAGTAAATCTTTGTAGCATTGCAGCGACTGTAATGAGATTCCATCTTTGTCAACTGCTTTAAAAAAGACTGTAGATGATAGTCGCGGTCAATTTGTGTTTGAGATTGACATGGTGTAGCAGGGTTAGGGATTCCACTCTGTGTCATTGTAGGCCACGTTCTTACACATTTTTCACCTAAGTCAAGAGTATTTAAAAACATTGTTTTGCACACGCGAAATCTGTTTTCATTTAGCTGGAGGTGGTATTCCAAAGTGATATTTCTACGTGAAGAGACAACATTTTGTCTTCTAGAAGTTGGTGGCACTTGAATAACGAAATTCACTACATAAACTTTGCGTTGTTTCCAGTTGAGATGTCTCCAAAAGTTGTCATGTATTTCTTTTCTTATTTCGTCAGTCAGTTTTCGACACTAAAATTTAGCAAAACGACACTTACAGTAATCTTCATTTCTCTAGCCTTTCTTAAATTTGTTTGTGTCCACTTACCTTGATTTTTTTTAAGTCCTTTATGGGCTTTACCTTGCGTGCGAAGCAACTTCTGTCTGTTTCTGCCCCAAAGTCGTTTTCGTCATATTCCACGCCTTTTTCCAGTTAAAGATATAGTTTTATTTTCGTCGGTAGAATTTTCTTCATCTGGTTTATAGGTAGCATCTTGATCAGAATCGTCACTGCTATACAAATCTGTATCTGCCACAGCGGTGTCTAAAATCGAACCGGGAACAATTTCCTGTATATCATGTATATCGATGCCAGATTTAGTGATGGCTCTCATAAGAAGGTCAGGTCTTTGATCTAATACAAGTTGACTGCATTTCACCGTCGCTGTGTTATTTCCAGTGCTCACTATTTGACTGTTATCATAAGTATTGGTTTCAGATTTATTTCTTACTTTCATGAGAAGATCAGTTGCTCTGCTACATTTTTTGAAATTTTGCTTTCATAGTGTTTTTGTTGCCTGTAAAAAAAATTTTTTCAAATTAAAACTAAAGTGGTAGACTAAAAATTGTACTAATTGGAGATGTATAATGATTTTAATCCCTTTTAAAAATATTATATTAATTATCGTCTCAGAATCTCTACATATCATCAGGATGATGCATTTGGCTACGAAGCAAGAGTTTCCGGGCTTGATTCTCGGAAAAGAGGGCTTGAAAAATTCTACATTTATCAATTTGGAAAGTTTTTACGATTCGTGCGTGCTTCGGAAGGCACGTTAAGCTGTTGGTCCGTTTGTGCCCGATGTACGGCGATAGGGCTCACAACCCATGAGTCAGTGACGGAAAATCGTCCTATCGCCACTCAGTTTACACTTGGTACACCTCTGACACCCCCTCGGGGATTCACGTGGTGACGAATATCTTTATGTTTATTATTTACTTTCAGTTTAATTTTGGCAGTTACAGTTAAAATTAATGAGATGCATTTATCTGTCAAAATATCGTATGTCAAAATGTTTGTACTGTTTAGAAACATACTTCTTTTTGATATACCTACAATGTTCAATAACATTTATAAAAAAAAAAAACGAAATTGGCTACATTTATCCATAATTAAACAGTTTCATATATAACCAGGGTAATAGCAAACAAAATTCAAAGAAGTATTCATCTAAAGCTATTTTGAATTCAAAAAAAAAGATTATAATCTTGCATGAAACGAAATTGGGGTTTAAATTTGATCAATTCTTCAAGTATACGTCTTGTCGAATGTAAATGATACAATATCTTGCCTTTTTTGAATCAATACCCACAAAATTCACTGCTAATCGACACAATTATCGCGAAGAATACTTTTTTTTGCACCTCGACGCTCCTAAATCCCCAACAAGAACGATGCGCGGGGTCCGCTAGTTTTCTTATAAACAAATGCTGTATAGTATGATCAGCAGTTATTGTTTATAATTGTATATAAATGCTACCTTTACTACCTTTAAACATAAACGTATTCCAGGTTCCGATAATCTAGGCATTAATTCCAACGTCTCAGGCAAATTTTAACCTAATTGACATTCATGAATTTCAAATTTTATTAGCTTCCTGCTAAGTAAAACCAAAGAATTTCTAGAATGTTTTAATAGTGAAAAAAAGATCTATGCATATTTTAGCTTCGCCATAAGGAGTTATGAAAATTCAATCTGGCAACGCCGAGGTTGGGAACGTTGTGAAAAATAATACCCGCTCTAGTCGGCCACGAGTAAAGTTTATTGGTCATGTGTGTGAATGTGACTACACCAGTGACAATCAAGCAATGTATTGAGTATTGTACTTGATCGCATTTTATGGCATAAGGGAGCATATCGATCCATGTTACCTGCACCATCGACTCAATTAGTATAGGAACCCTAAACTTTGTTATGCGTTTTACACGAAATGTTCTTACCGAGTCTCCAGTATGATTATGGCTATATAAACAAGTCACCTTATATTGTCCATTTGAAATCACCTCGGGTCAATATGACCCAGCGTCATTGAAGCTGGGTTAAGAGAATAATGAAAAAATCAAATTTAAATTTCTAAGTACCTACTCGTATTTACACGTATTTAATGAAGTAAATTCAAATTGAGTACATACCTACCTAATTGGTTGATGCTTCAATAAACACTAGCTGCATCATAAACTACTTAAATTGGTACCAGACATAATTTTATTTAGACTTCTGCAATCATTGTCTGTGTAGCATCGTATTGTGTTGTAGAATTAATTGATGTAAGTTTTTTACAATAATAAATTTGTAACAGATGATTTCACTTCACTAAGAGCTCGTACAAAAAATGGCATCAAAAACGAATTTCAATTAAAGTAAAATCTAAAAGTAAAGACGGATTTTTTGGACTCCGAAATACGAGTGTAAATATCGGGAGTCCTTTTGACAATTTAGAAATCCACAAAAAATATTCATCAGTTTAAAGCATTTTTCAAAAAAATTCCTTGGGACAATACATTATTCAACATCCCGCAGTCAAAACTCCTTTACTGTGAACAAGGTACATCAATACAGTTATGGTCTGTTTTTAGACGATGGCGCCAGTTCCAGAAGAAAACAAAGGGTCATCGGAGATTCCAACTGACTCTCAACAACAAGGCGAAGAACCAAACATGGAAGGAATTGTCATCTCTGGAATGTCTGGACTGTTTCCGAAATGTAACAATGTTAACGATCTGTCAAACATTCTTTATGCCAAGGTAAGTTATTGAAAGAAAACAGTGAGACCAGCCTTTGTGGAGAATAAAAAGTTTATAACCAGATTATTCTCGGTGAAAAGCGGGTGAACTGAGTGTGGACCGAGATTTATAATTCATCTCTGACATCGCGTCAGGGATTCGTATTGTGACGATATAGTAGATTATGCACCAAGGGGATAAAACAGTGTCTTACGTCACGGGCGGCATAGTTCTGAGTGAAACGAAGTGTTCAAGCTGCCCAAGACGAAGACAGGTTTTATCCCAGAGGAGCATAACTCTACTTTTCACACCTTCTGCGAGACAATAAAAAGCCGGGGCTCCATAAATTAAGTATATATCAAAAGTTAATATTGATGTTGGACACATTAGTCCAGTTATGAAAGGATAGAGTAACATTTTCGATCGGTACATTTATGAAAGTTGTGGTGGAGTTTATTTCGGTACTCTAAGGTTGTCATTTTGGATCGTGGACGTTGGTGACAAGTTTTATAACGCGACATTTTTTGAGACATGTTGACAAAGATATATATGTTTTTCTTTTTTCATCAACCTGAATTCCTGCTTTCTTGTATCTTCTCATCGCTTGGTTAAAGTAGATATAAGTAATGTGTATATTATACATATGTTTTACTCGTATACATATATTTTATGTTGAAAAAAAAGACATGATCTTGTTAAGTTTCTTGCCCTTCTTCTTAGCAAGACTAATCGAATGGGCGGAGGTAGGCATGTATTTATATTTTTCCTGGTCCGGCCAGGGACCAGGAACAAGGTTTAATGATCACCAACCGAGCCCCCAGCACGATTCCAGGCGGGCGACCAAATCCCATCCTATATACTACAAACTAATAGGTTTTATGATGAATTATATTCTTATTCCATATTGAATTTTCAATGTAGCCCACCGCTAACGATAACTCATATGAATGCTTTTCGATATCGTCGACTTTTATACTGAGAAGTTCATTTCCACGACAAGCGCCATTCACTCCGAAAATTGTGGTAATGTTATAAAAGCAAAAGTTTGTGAGAATGGATGGATTTTGTTGCCCCTTCACGCAAAAACTACTGGACGGATTTTTTGAAACTTTACAATGTTTTTAGCTTGTACATCAGAATAGCACAACGGCTAAAATATATGCAGATAATGTGAAATCTCGTGTGATTGTTGTTGACTATATGCCAACCGTTTCACCGATACAATTTCGGCATTATCAAGGTGAGTGTCATTCTTAGGACGACGACGCGGCGTTCACCGTCGTTTTCAAACGGGCACTGGCAGCTGCCGATCGGCGAGCTGCACGCATTGCTCGTGCACTGAGCGTTGTCGTCGAGTCCTGAGTCGTCGAGGAGGTGGGATAGTGGATGCACTTGATTCATTTAATTGTTCCAATTGTTTGTTATTAGGGGCGGTTATTAAACAAAACGAACTCACAACATCTTCACTGTCACTGGGCACTGTCCTAGAGTTGCTCGATCCATCGAGAACCGGTTTCCAAGACGGAGCCAGCTACCAACCATGATCCCTGTTGAAGTTGGGATTACAACTTATCTCGATGGCTTCGTGAATTTTGCGAGGAATGGTATATTTCTCCTTCACTAATACTGTTGCCTTGTCGAAACGGATGAAGTGGGTCGTATCCGAACTTAGTGCATGTTCTGCTACTGCTGACCCCTTAATGTCCAGTTTCCAATGCCCGTTTGACAACGACGGTGAACACCGCGTCGTCGTCCTAAGAACGACACTTGCCTTGATAATGCCGAAATTGTATCGGTGAAACGGTTGGCATATAGTCAACAACAATCACACGTGAGTGTTCAAGCCGTATGTAATAATAATTTAATATGTAGGGCATTTCATGGCAGTAAAGCTGTAATCTAGTGCTTCATTTAGAAAAGTTTTCACATGTTGTGTTGTGAATACTTTTGACTTTTTAGCCCGCTGACCTTCTGATTTCCTCCTTAAAAAAGCCAACAATGTGCTGTATGTATTGATTTGAATATTGTGTTTGATGCTTATTGTAGATCTGAGCATTGAATAAATGCACCATAGGCTGCTTGACTTTCAGTTTCTTAGAAATAAATTAAAAGGATGGGTTCCGACACAGTCTTGACTCCTACTTTTGTTGTTCTCCATTGAACAAAACCGTCATAGGCTTTTTTGTACCCGTATTTTGATTTTTCCGGTAGTAGATTATTTATAATCTCTAAAGAGTCTGTTTCGACAAACTTTGGAATAGAATCTCTATCGATCGATATTTTTTGTCAAAACGAATATTGCAATAAAATTCACTGAAAATCACAGCACCAAACACCGTATTTTTCTTTTTAATAGTGGCCAATTTGATTTCTTTACAATGCCATATGGACATTTTATTACTTTGAGTTTTCCACGAGTTTGCGCATAAATTTAAGGTTCCAAATTCAAATCACTTTCCTCCCTTGGGAGTTTCATACAACTTTACCTCCCTTAGGAGATAATGATTTAATAATTGATTTAGTAATTGGACATTTGTGTCGATTCGGTGTTAAACATTTTAACTAATTTGACAGAACTAAACTTTATATAAGTGTTCAGTCTTTTTCTTTCTGTATCGAAAAGACAAAGACAGGACGCTTAAAGCAAGGTTAGTCCTGCAAAATAAGTTAAATCGTGATATACCGAATCGACACAATTGTCGAGCAGGTGGTAACGCTACAAGACTCGTATTTATCGTCAAGGGATAGTGATGAAAATTCCTTAATTCAAGGTGATTTTTCTCTTAATTGTTTTGGGGGTTAGGGGAGTAAAAATGGGAAAACAAAACTCCTATATTGTTCTGATTCGTACGTCCGTCTGTCTGTATGTCTGTTTCCGAGAAAGATGTATTTTATAGATGTATGATTTATTATAGTATTTGAAACTTATAGCACATGGCACAATACTAATTTACAACGTGATATCAAATCATAGATCTTTTCATATAAGCATAGGTGTTTTGAGACTCTATTGCATTTTAGATGGCACTAACTGTAAAATATATGGATATTTTTAAGGCATCATACAGAAATTGTTTATGAAATTTGCAGGTAAATAAAGAAAATGTACTATAGTAAGTATTTTAACGGATACTTTCTTAAACTACTCATCGCAAAAACGTTTTTGAAGGCGCGCTTTGTTTCGGTTCTCAGAACACGCTATTTTAAACAATACCACAGAAGAAAAAGTAGTACTATTTTACAATACTGAGAGTCATAGAGGTCAGTTCTACTTTATGCAAAATGAGGTGCTTATTATCACGAATACAAGCTTTAATTATTCACTCTTTTAGCCAAGTTAGGTACAATCAGCTTACGTTTGATTTGATTCAAAAGATTTTATTAAAAATAATTTACAATAGGTATTCAATTTACAACTACTAACTTAACAACGTTTGAGATGTTATCTAATAATAATTGATTGAAATAGGCATTACTTTGCGGAAGCCCATCATCAACGTATGGATTTGTTAATGCAATATTCTGCTAAACAGTCTTACCATGCTGTTCAAAATGCAGACTCACCACCCGCCCTTCCGCATAAAACCAAGACAACTTATCGACAGGTGTTTCGCCTATTTCTGCATAGTAACAGTGTTTAGCGGAATATTACAAATTATTATAAATAGATTAAAATTATAGTTTATTCTTATGCTCTTCGCCGATGACTATGGGAGGGTGATGAATCTCTATATATGCTTATACGAACGTCTCTCTTCTGCTTTTCAGGGACTTACTGAAATATTTTATGGGCAAAAACATTTGGAATTTAGTAGGTTTCCTTCATCAATACATATTATAAAAGAGTAAAACCCGCTGTGTCTGTACAATGGCGAAAAGTAATAAAAATAGAAAGGGGGTGACTAAATAAGAGTAATAGAACACAAATCAGTGCTTTTTAGAATTCTTTTCTATCTGTCTATTTGTCTGTCTGTCTGTTTGTTTGTTTGTTCGCGCACATCTCCAAAACTACTAAACGGATTTTGATAAAATTTTCACAGGTGGACGGGGCTTAATTTGGAGCAGAATATAAGCTTTATTTCATTAAAACCGAACGACGGACAAAAAAGTTATCGTCATTTATCGATTCTAGGAATTTACTTTTTTACTGTAAAAAGTTAACACTAATCAAAGACTTCTTGTACGAGTTCCACTATTTTATTTCCTTAATTATTGCGACTAGTTTCGTCTATTTGACATCGTCGGGCTGATTGGAATGAGTGGAACTCGTACAAGAAGTCTTTGATTAGTGTTAGAATGAAGTTCCATCAAGGAGTCACACCTTACAGTATAAATTATGTAAAAAGTTACATGGCACATTTTAATTTCTAGCGTTAAAAGCCTATAGACGTCACGAATGAGTGTTTAAAGAAAACAAGAAAGCTTTAGTAAGAAGTATGTAACGTATTAAATTTTAGTACACAAACATTAGTCCTTTACATAGTAAATTTGCAAATTGACTTACCATGTAAGGCTATCCAGCACTTTCAGCTTTCTTAAAAATTTGAAATTCCGTTCACAAACAGATCTAATACGAGTAGCATATGTATAAGAAAAAACCGTCCAAATGCGAGTCAGACTCGCGTGCCTAGGGTTCCTGTTCCTATTTTTCCTGTAATCTTTACGTAAACACATACAACCATTATTTTTTTATATTTTTCAGTCCACCGGTTTTGGAGATAAGGAGGACATTCATTTTTTATGGTTTTTCAAGGAATTCTCGAAATAAAAACAATTAAATACATATAGCCAAACTATATATTTTTACGATCAGATTTTTAATAGGTACAGTGGAGACCGCATCAAGTAAAATACATTGTACTTTGTACCTATCTTATATTCTTCTCTGTAGAGGCTAATGTCGTAGTACAAGTGTATAGCTTGATGTGGTCTCCACTGTACCTACATACAATTTGATACCCATATTGCATTTTTATAAAATATTTTTTTATTTATTTTTCTCCTTTTTTATATTTCTCATATTTGTGCTCAACTTTTTTTTATCGCTATAGTTTTCCTGTTATTGGCCAGTTATGATCTAAAATAATCGTCATTTTTTTAATCTTCCCTCCAAGATCCGAATTATGATAGATAGTTCTGGAATTGAAAGGCATTAATTACAATTAAAAAAGGAAGGAAGATCACAGTTCAATAACTTAATAAAGCCAATTCTGAAGGCTTTAATTTTAGTTTTAGTGCTGTTTAAGATTACAATTTTCCAAAGAAATTTAGCTTCTAGTCCGAAGTCTTAAGGACTATTTTATATCGAAGGAAATTTAGTTATAACAGCACTAAAACTAAAAATTAAAGCCTTCAGAATCGGCTGTATTATCTTACTAAAAACTAGATACTTTCTACTGCGGGAATCCCACCGTGGCCGCATTATCTTCTTCCACGCGGACGAAGTCGCGGGTATCAGCTAGTTTTAAACATGTTCTTTAATAAATTAAATGATATTTATTCGGAAGCCCAACAGTCAATTACAGTAAGCTTATTTAAAATAAAAACATTTTTTTTTTATTAAATTTAAAACAGAAATTTCAAAAATAGTGGTAAACTTATAAGTTTACAAATTAAGACCAATTATAGGGTTTAACAAAAAATTTTTACAGTATAAAAAAGTAAGGCATCTCCCAGAAACTTGGTTGTCGCAAGATATTCGTGATTTCATGAAAAAACGGGCTAAGCGAATTCAAAAAGTGTCCCACTGATGAAAATTTTGGTTAATATAAAAAATTACGCTATCGCTGCAATAGAATGTGTAGGGACGCAAAGAGACGCCACATTCACAAATCAATTGATAACTTTAACCCTGCTTAAGTTTGGAAATTACTAAAAACACTTAGGTTTGGCAAATCTCCTGAATCTGCAAATAGTAAATTGAAATTTAATTGACTTCGATGCACTTAATTGACACGTCTCCTCTACTCCTGTCACACTGGAAGACAACATTAAAAAAACTACACTTCGTAACTTAGCCAATAAACCAAAACACTCATGCGTTCCATGCTCTTTCAAAACTGTTACTCTGACTGATATTAAGAAAGCCATCCTTTCCATTTCCTCCAAAGCTGTTGGTGATGATCAAATCTATTCCCAAATAATTATTTCAATCCTTAATGAAATTGTTCCCACTATTGCCCACATATTGAATTACTCTCTAGTGTATTGCTGTTTTCCCACAGCATGGAAACGAGCTCATGTCATTCCTTTACCCAAGACTTCCAATACCAGTTATCAACCTTCCTATCCTCAAACAACCTATTAAATGCTTTCCAATCTGGATTTCGTCCTGGACACAGTACTACCTCGGCATTACTGAAAGTTACTGATGACGTAAGGTTTGCCGTCGACAACAAACAAATAACGGTGCTAACATTATTGGACTTCAGTAGTGCATTCAACTGTGTTGATTATGATATTCTCCTAGGAGTCCTCCGCTCTCTTAATATATCTCCTCTAGTAACAGAATGGTTTGATTCATATTTACGCTATCGACAGCAATGCATTTGTTCTGATGATGTAACATCAGGGTGGTGGGAACTTATTGTTGGTGTTCCCCAAGGTGGCGTCCTTTCACCTCTCTTATTTTCAATTTTTACAAATTCTATCATGGAAACGTTAAGCAAGAACTATCTCTTTGCAGACGATGTGCAACTTTATCGCTGTTCGGGCAATATGTCTGCACCGCACATTTATGTAGGTTACACGCATCATCATTTTTATTCATACGTTTTTACAATAAATTCAGTGTTTCAACAACTCTCAACCCGGGCGGTTTTCTTTATCACTCTAACGAGTAAACCCCGATCGTATCACTATCAGTAAAATATTGGGACAACCCCAACACTTTTTTTGGTCCTTCGAGAATTTTTAATCAGGGGTGCGGTTTGATCGAATGCGGGACCCGTGTTTACCAAATCGTGCGTGTCGTAGACTTTACAATTTTATTGAACTTTTATCAATCACAGAACAGTGATTTAGTGTAAAATATTGTGAGCTATCAGTGCTACACTAGGACAAGTGCAGTTCTATTTTTATCATCATCACTGTGTGGACCGAAAGGTTCACTCGGCAGAGACCAGCGGGGCCAAGCAGGCTCGTTTATCAGCTACTGTGGGCCAAAGGGCTCATAGGATAACTACATCACGAGTCAAGCAGACTCGTCTATCAGCTACTGTGGGCCAGGGGGCTCAATTCAGCAGCACATCAAACTCGGCCTGTCGTGGCTTGAGCTTTGCAGCAATTTTTCTGCGTGTGGCGCAGGGTTCGCATCAGCAGCAGTAGCAGAGGAGACACATCGCAGCATCACTGTGCGGTCACACGGTGTCAGCAGCACAATCTTCGAGTTCCAAGTAAGATTGTTCCGTTATTAATCAATCATGGATGTATTAATCAAAGACCAAGTTGAGCTTCGTGAGAAAATCAAAACGTTGAAGACGAATTTTGGCAAGGACTCCGAGAGCAGGAAAACTCCTGAATATATCAAAAAGAAGCTACAGCAACTTGACGACCTTTTTAGTTAATATCAATCAAATAATGACCTTTTGCAAGTGTATAAAAACACAAAGCACGAATATTTTACGGAAAATATCTATGAGAATGTACCTAGTAGCATATTATCAACAATTACGATTGTCAATAGAAAAATATGGGCAAGAAAATAAATCAGCAAAGGAAGATAAAGCAACGGAACCCAGTGGTCTGGTTTTCGAATATCTTTCGCAACAAAACACAAATTTTCGAGCTTTTAGCAGACTGGTTAGGAGCATAAGGTTAGATCAGATCAATGACAAATGGGAATTGGAAGACGAACTTAAGAGTATTCAGC
The DNA here is from genome assembly GCA_934047225.1 of Ypsolopha sequella. Taxonomy (NCBI): domain Eukaryota; kingdom Metazoa; phylum Arthropoda; class Insecta; order Lepidoptera; family Ypsolophidae; genus Ypsolopha; species Ypsolopha sequella. The sequence goes on from CAKOHE010000068.1 coordinate 341,504, forward strand.
TCAGATGGAAGGGGATCGATGAGTTACATCTTAAGATTGACAACATTCTTCAGGGAGACGATGACTGATATGAAGATGAGTTTGAGAATTATGAGAAAGCTTACCGTGATATCAAACGAAAATTAAATCAAAAAATCAGTTTGACTGTGCATAAGGAGCAATCAACACCAAAATTAGAGGTACCCAATTTTTATGGAGAATGTACTGAATGGCCAACTTTTCACGATCTATTTGATGAAGCTATTCATAGAAACAACAGTCTTACCAAGGCACAAAAAATGCAGCACTTAAAGGGTAAGGTGAAGGGACAAGTGGGACGTCTTATCAAACATCTGCATACATCAGCAGAGAACTACGACTCAGCATGGGAGATTTTAAAGCAGAGGTACTCCAATCGGCAAGTTCTTTTTACAAACAATATCGAAACATTTATCAATCAACCAAACGTCGAAAAACAATCAGCGTTCGAGCTTAGAAACCTTCACGATACAACGATGGAATGTATTCATGCAATACATAATTTAGGGGTGGACACTAGTACATGGGACCCACTTCTAGTCCATTTGTTAGCCAAAAAATTGGACACAAAAACATACAGCGAGTACAAGGAGGCGCGTAAGAACCCGCGTGATCTGCAATCATTTGAAGAGTTTATGAACTTCCATGAATCGAAGTTTACAGCTCTGGAACCTGTTCATCAACCTGTCCAGGAGAAGGAAAGAACATCTTCATCATCAGCATTACCTAAGAAACAACCCTATCATATCAACCCTAATTACGCAAACAAGGGGTTTTCAAATTATCAAAAAAAATCATTCAAGCCTTTCTATCAAGCAAATATAGGTAACACGCGCAAATGCCCATTGTGTAATCATGAACACGAGCTCTATAGGTGCTAAATTTTTTTAGAATTGACACCGGAAAGCAAATTGAGGGCGATTTCGAAACACAAGGTTTGCGTAAATTGTCTTTATAAGCATTTTGACAACGTATGCACTTCGACAAAACGTTGCAAGGAGTGCCAAGGCGAACATAATACAATATTGCACGAGGTTTGCATGAAAAAGCTATCAATTTCAAAGACTTTGATACTGCCGCCGCCACCTTTGGAAAACACAAAGTATCAAGGAAAACAACATAATGTAAATCACGTTGCAGGCGATGGCGAAGAAATATTATTGACAACTTTGATGCTAAAAGTGCGGGCCGCGGATGGCACATACGTGCCACTCTAAACTTGCTTTGCGACCAAGGGAGTCGAATTTCGATGTTCTCCTAGAGCGCCGCTCAGATTTTAGGTTTGAAGCGAAGTTCTTATCACGCATCAGTATCAGGCATTGGTACGGGAACCAAGCAAAGCAAAGGTTTGGTAACCATGGAATGTCTATCCATTTACGATGATTATAATTTTACTACACAAGCTCTAGTATTATCAAAAGTTATAAATAACAATTTACCAACTATGAGTTTTAATAAACAAACATGGCATCATCTTCAGAATAACAAATAAGCAGACCCGAAGTATAATGTCTCTAAGCCGATTGACATACTGTTGGACGCGAGCGTTTACTCGGACATTATTATGAGTGGACTGATCAAGGGTCCAGCACAGACTCCAATAGCACAGCAAGCTAAATTAGGATGGGTTTTATCAGGATACGTAAAAAAATTCAACTGCTGTGTTGTTATAAATGATTTAGCTGAGATATCAAGATTCTGGGAGATGGAGGATGTTGAGAGTACAACTGTCATGAATGAGCAGGAACAATATTGCGAAGATTTTTATCAAGCAACCACAAAGAGATTGGAAAGTGGTAGATATGAAATCGGGTTGCCTATGAAGCCAGGTTTTGAAAAGCATTAAGGATCATCAAAACCGAAAGCAATTGCGCAACTTAAGCAATTAGAACATAAAATGACAAAAAATCAAGCATGTGCCGAATCTTATAAGGCGTTTTTAGACGAATATGAGGAATTGGGCCATATGCGTCTAGTCAGCACAAGTAGCACAAAGCCTACTTGTTTTCTTCCTCATCATGGGGTCTGGAAAATGGACTCTAACACCACCAAATTAAGGGTAGTTTTCAACGGAAGTTCAAGGACATCTACGGGGTGGACTCTTAACCAGCTTATGGAAAGCGGACCGAACTTGCAGGGAGATTTGGAAAAACTCATTTTGACCTGGAGGACGTACAAGTATGTTATCACTGCGGATGCGGAGAAATATTTCCGTCAAATTATCATTCGTGAGTCAGATCAACCCCTACAGAGCATTGTCTGGAGACCTTCACCGCAAGTACCTATCAAAGAATATCGATTGACAACTATCACTTACGGTACAAAGGCAGCTTCATTTTTAGCAATCAGAATACTTAAACAATTAGCAAAAGATGATGGAGAGAAGTACCCATTAGCAGCGCATGCCTTGGAAAACTCATTTTACATGGATGATTTGCTTGGTGGGCATAATTTATTAGATAAAAAAAAACAACTTCAGCTGCAGCTGATTGAAATTTTAAAAGGGGCCGGTATAAACCTACGCAAGTGGTCGAGTAACGACCCTGATATTATCAAAGATTTAGGACTCAGGGCAATATTTTGAAACGACCAGTTAACAAGTTAATACTCCTTTCTGTAAACGAGTCCAACGAAGCACAACAACAACAACAAGCATTTAATCAATCTGATGTTGAGTTATCATCATCAGCAATTCCTCAAGTACCGCAGCAATCTACTATTCCCTCAACCAGGAGCAGACGCACTAAGAAGGCATTTATCAACATCTTTAGCTTGATTTTATTGGTACTCATGACGTTATTATCACCAAGTAATCAACAAGACAATAGTGCGTCATACAATATTACCTCTCTCAAGGACAGTCAGGGGTTATATTTTGATAAAATATCAAACCTACAATTTAAAAGAGACAAATGGAAGCTAGTAATATATTATAATATGTCTACATATTGGCAAGGCATTCAGGACATCAAGCAATACGTAAATCACATCAAGGAATTTACCACTGCAAGCAACTCTCAATATGAAAGTGTGATACTACAGTTGGAGCATGAAGTTGGCGAGATTGAGCATCACAACTCTTTGCTGAGGACTCATTCGAGAAGAAAACGGGGCCTCGTGAACGGTGTCGGCTATATCGCTAACACATTGTTCGGAGTGCTGGACGAGAGATTCGCTGAGCAATACGAATCCGATATCAACAAAATTACCAGCAACGAAAATCACCTTCAAAACCTCTTGAAAAATCAAACGATAATATTAGAGTCTGAAAGTAACATTTTACGGCGAAATGAGAATATTATGAATAATCAATTTGCATTTATTAGACATCATCTGTTCAATGTATCATCTGAATTAAACAAAGTACGGCTTGACTACAACAATGCAAATTATATTACGTCATCATCTCTCGCTGCAACCATCATTTTAACGAACATCAGAAATATCCAACAATCTTTAATCAACACAGTTACCGATATTATCCGCTGAACAATTGGAAAACCAGATTAACAAGATCTCTAGCCAGCTACAGGCTGATCTTATTTTGCCAATTGAAAAAACGTCCATACAAAACTTATACAAATTATTGAGGGTATTTACAAGAGTACTCAATAATTTACTTATTATATAAATTAATATTCCACTATTAAACAAGGAGCTTTATGAGTTGGATAAAATCATTAGCATCCCCTTGGAGAAAGACATAAAATCATTTTATATATACCCAACTTTACCCTTCTTAGCATTCGACCTTCGAAAGGACATGGGTATGCTATTATCAGAATCAGATCTACAATCTTGTCTGCATACGTCTATGGACAGGATCTTATGCTCCTTGGAGAAACCCATATATGATATGAAATTCAGACAGTCACTATGTGATGTATAAACCTGTACATCGGAATTGTTACCTACATGCAAGGTGAGATGGGTTAAATTGCACTATCATAATCAATGGCTGTACTCATGCTGTGAGCAATGCAGCGTTCGCATTTTTGGTCCATCTGTTGTGAATGTCGTCACTTTAAAGGGCAATGGCATTATAACAATAGGTCAAGGTTGCACCATCAAAACAAATACATTCGCAATATACGCACAGAACAATTTTCTCAGAAATTTTTATATACAACAGGACATCAAGGTCCCAGAAATATCTATTTTAAACAAAATTATTAATTCAAGTATTGAAACAGAGAACAACAGCATTCTACAAGATGGCAAAGAAGATATTTGGGAACAATTAAAGGTAAAAATAGACTACCTTAAGGAACAATCTAATCAGGAATTATCGGTCCACGATAAGCATCACTACACGCTTATTTATGTGGTCATATTTATCATATTGGTTGCGGGAACAGTTGGTATTTACTGGAAGATCAAGAAGGGCTCCGAGTCAACGGTACCGCCACAGACCAACGATGCACCAGACGAAATAAACATTGTTAGTGAATTGGACCCTAAGTTACAGTTACAAGTTTTGAGTGAAAGTCAATCAGGTTTAAGTGTTAATAAGGCTACCTCGCCAATAGTGAATCGTTCTAAGAATTTTGAACTCTGACTTTTTAATTTTATCCTTAATTTAAGATAATTGCTATCACCTTGTATCATTTATCATTAATCTATTTAGAATAGTTAATTTTCAGTTATATAGCGAATGTTTAACATATTATGTAGTTTTACATCTCGTCTTCTAGAGAGGGCAGGATGTTCGGGCAATATGTCTGCACCGCACATTTATGTAGGTTACACGCATCATCATTTTTATTCATACGTTTTTACAATAAATTCAGTGTTTTAACAACTCTCAACCCGGGCGGTTTTCTTTATCACTCTAACGAGTAAACCCCGATCGTATCACTATCGGTAAAATATTGGGACAACCCCAACAATCGCCATTTTCTTGTGGAGGATGTAGAAACAACTATCCAAGGAATGAACCATGACCTAAACTGTATCTATAACTGGGCCGAGACGTTTGGCGTCTTCGGAAACCCTCGGAAATCATAAGCTTTGTTGATAAGAAGCAGGTACTGGCTGGGTGTTTTCAATAATCAAACGATTCCATCTATAATTTACAACGGTACCTCAATCGTTTTTTCCGATAAAGTAAAAAGCTTAGGTGTTATATTCGACAGCAACCTGTCCTGGGTCGCCCATGTGAATGAAACCAGCAGAAGAGTTTATGGCGCATTACACTACCTAAAGCAACTCCAGAACTTTCTGCCCTTTAAAACGAAAATTATGCTTGCTCAGACGCAGCTTCTGTCTATCATTGACTATGGTATTGTCTGTCTAATTGATACTAATGAAGAGTTGTTAAAAAAAATCGAACGACTTCATAACTTAGCAGTCCGATTTATCTTCGGTCTTCGTAAATATGAACACGTCACTCATTTTCGTAAAGAATTAAAATGGTTACTAATCCGTCTTCGCCGGAATGCGTTCACGTAAATGTGTAAATAATATATATGTTATATATTATTTGTATTATGTTAATATAATATATATATTATTATGTTTATGTAGTTTATTAGACACTATGAACATTTATAAAATTTATAGATTTTTATAGTAATCATTGATATAAATTTTTATTTTGTAATTAAACTTGTATAAATTTGTATGTTCTTCTTTTCTGTGTACACGTGTATGATTACTTCGTTTATGTTACTTTTTAGGGTTCCGTACCCAAAGGGTAACCAACGGCACCCTGTTACTAAGACTCCGCTGTCCGTCTGTCTGTCCGTCTGTCACCATGCTGTATCTCATGAACCGTGATAGTTAGAGAGTTGAAATTTTCACAGATTATGTATTTCTGTTGCCGCTATAACAGCAAATACTAATAAAAACAGAATAAAATAAATATTTAAGGGGGCTCCCATACAACAGACATGTTTTTTTTGCCGTTTTTATAAATAATGGTAAGGAACACTACATGTGTGAGTACAACCTGCACTTGACCGGTTTTGACTCATATTATGATGGTTTTGCTGTTAGAAATCTCTGTTTAGATATAAGTTTGCCAATTTGAATCTTTTTTCACTGTAATTTTGTTTATTTATTTATTTATTGATTATTTATACAGCATTACAGATAGATTCATTGCACTGTATAATTAAGTTTTTACAAATACAAATAAAAACATTCACACAAACATATAGTTTACACATAAAATTCAAATTCAACATAATATGGCAAAACAAAATAATTAACCTAACAGTTTAAATGTAGGGACATAGTCAGAGAAGCCTCTTTCTCACAGAACCTTAAGCACTCTCGCAATACATCCATCAAACTGTCAAAAAATAAGACACACTCTGGCACTGAGGTCAAGAGAGCGTTAAGCTTCGTAGTCCCGCGCATTAAGGGAGACTCGAGGTGTGCTACAGTATTGGTGGTAGGCACTGATAGTAGTCGATGCGATCGTGCTCGGGTGTATTTATTAGGAGCAAACAGCCTACAGACTTGCTCCACCATCGCTGGGCAATCGGTGTCGCCACGTAATATGCGACATGTGGTCACCATTAACTCACACGTACGCCTCACTTCAAGGGAGTTGAATCCTAACATTCCTAGCAGGTACATAGTAGGATATAGAAAAGGATAGTATCCATATTTTTTCTTAAAGAAAAACCTCAAGAATGCTTTCTGAGTCTTTTCTAACATAAGAACATATGATTTTTCGTGAGGGCTCCATATAATAGAGCTAGTCTCAATTTTGCTTCCTACAAGAGCAGTAAAGAGGAGCTGAATGATTTTTGTGTCGTGGAAGTCCTTCGCATTTCGGATGACAAAGCCCAATCTCCGGTAACACTCCACGGCTAAACTCCTTATATGGTCGTGAAATGTGAGCTTTGTGTCGAAGATTACTCCAAGATCCTTAACACAATCCAGCCGAGCAATTGTATCTAAACCTAGTGTATAGACTGCGTGAACAGGTGCTCTAGCTCGAGTGAAAGATAAAATGTTACATTTTGTCACATTAAAGTGAAGCCTGTTTTTGATGCTCCATCTGAACACTGCGTCAAGGTCTTCCTGGAGCAACCGACAGTCAGAGACATCCTTGATAGAAATGAATAATTTAAGATCGTCAGCGTAAAGCAGACACTTAACATGTTTTAGGACACGGTTTAGGTCATTAGTCATAATAACAAAAAGCAAGGGGCCTAAAATGGAACCCTGACTAACACCAGAGCGAGTATGGTATGGTTCTGATATAAAGCATCCATGCCGTACATACTGCTGTCGGTCGCTAAGGTAATCCGCTAAAAGACGCAATAAACTTGGAGCAAATCCGATCGAACAGAGCTTATCCAAAAGGACGTCATTGTCTACACGATCAAACGCCTTTTGGAAATCAAGATAGGCTACGTCTACCTGGATTCTTTTATCCATTTCACTTGACACAAATTCAACCATAGTCAGTAAATTTGTGTTAACTGATCTTTTATTTCTGAAGCCATGCTGTGAATTGCTTAAGAATGGCTGAGTTTGTACCAATATTTGTTTATGTAAAATGGATTCAAAGACCTTGGCAGGTGAATTCAGAACAGCTATGGGTCTGTAAAATTCAACCTTGGACTTGTCACTTGTTTTAGGTATTGGAGTAACCCAAGAAAGCTTCCATTTGGAAGGGTACTTGCAGGTAACAAGACAGAGGTTCAGAATATAGCCCAACGGCCTTGATATAACATTACCACATGCCTTCATAATAAATGGCGGAACACAGTCTGGTCCGGTGGAGCTTCGACCTTTAAGTCATTTCAGCGCCATCTCTACTTCAAGTTGTGTTATTTCAGTAACATTTATATGGTTTGGATGGTGTGGTGGATGGTAGGCGTCAGCACGAGGAACTAGACCACCACCATCTATGGCATGCACGTCGATGCTGCCTAAGCTCTCCGGCACCAGTACCACATCTAATTTTCCCTCAAACGCGTTCATCACTTCATTCGTCTCTTTTATACATCAAACTGTAAGGAAATAACAAAAAGAATGACGCATATTTACAGAAGCGCTATTTAAATTTAAATCTCCAAATATTAAAACTATAGAATTCAATTTATCTATCATGCTTTCAACCTTGGTAAACCATCTCATATATACATCATATTTTGACTTTGGAGGTACATAAATAACACAAACACAGAAATTGAAATTGTTCAGAAGAAAAGAAGCCCATAGATCTTCTCCTAAATCAGTCTCCAGGTCACTGCAACGCCGAAGTGTGATGCCAGGTAGTGCAGCAAGCAGGACTCCTCCACATGCAGTTGGACGATCTCGACGTAGTAGACTCCAGTCATTAATAACCACTTCTGCGTCATGGATGGTAGAGTCTAGGTTAGTCTCTGTTACAGCAACAAGATCTTGCTCTACAAGGAGTAGGTTCAGTCTCCAGTCGTTCAGCTTTGTTTTTAAGCCTCTGACGTTCTGATAAAATACATCAATCCTGTTTCTAGTCTGGTATTTGGAACAGGTTCCTTCTGTCCCGAGACTCACGTGGCTTGAAAGGGAGTCTACGCCTTGACTCTTGCATTTTCTGGCCATGCATCAGTAGCGCAGCATTGGTCAAAGTAAGCAGACTGAACGCAAATTTTGTATGATTTATAATCACCTTTCGGCTTCAATTCTTCTACTTTGCATTTTCCCAGAGGACAGAGCTCTGCCAGATAGTTTTCTATATCCTCTTTGCCAGACTCCATGTTCCAAAGATGTATATACTTCCTTGGCTCTACAGCTTTTAATGTTATTTTCGTAGCTCCAGTATAGCATGACGACGAGGCTATCGTAGGCAGGCGCGTGCACAGCATATTTAACCTAGGTAGGCAGAATTATTTTGACAAATGAAAATAAAAATAACTTATCAAATATTTGAGTAAGCTTGTTCATATGATGACAGCAAAAGAAGTAAAGTTCTGACCACCTCAAGTAGGTTTGTAACTTACACGGACTATCTAACTATCTAACATACACGGAAAACAACACAGCGCATTGATGTGTACACAACCCGACAACGATTTATATGACTCGTAATAGTTTTTATTTAATTGGCGAGTTACCGTTCCTTTCTTTTGACACAATTGTGTAGTTCTGGTATACACTTTCCTTGAATTATGACCTTTCGTTTCTCCTCAAAAGATAATTTTCCGAACGCCTGATTTTTCAATTTTGTCAAACACACAAGGCCGTCAAGTTTCACAAGTATTTTTTTTCCATTTCAACACAACAAACCAACCATCAAATCACCGAACCAATACTACTTATTTATATATGCACTAAGAAACCGAACTCTGCTCTGAATAGCGTAAATAAACAAACATTTCACACGCGATAACACCAGAAAGAAAATTAAAAAAAACAAACAAAATGCTTTCTTCGCAATGAGACAACTGATGCAACACGGATAAATTAAAAAGGTGAGACATTAATTGTACTCCTTTGGCGACTGCATAATACGTAATTATGTAGCGTACTAACAAGGCACAGCTTTTATTTGCAGAATTGACTTTTACGGCGCAAAGATAAGGGTGATAATAGCAAAATACAGATGAATAATTTATTGTGGTTTTGTAATCGAGCTCAAAGCGAGCCATGGATGTGTGCGTGCTGTACTTGCGTGAACCAGAATTTCAAAGTGTGCGTGATTAGGCTGCCTTTAGTAGCTTCTTCGGTCATACAATAAAGTACGCGTGTTCTTAATGGAAGTTTGAATTTCCGCGCTCTACCGCGCGTAACCACGCGTTGTTATTGGTCAAGAGACTGTGTTTAACTGTAAAGCGCTGAACTTATTGCAAGGTAGGCAGTCCCTTATGCCTTTATCGACGGCACGCCTCTGATCGTAGGTTTCGCTTTGCTTTTCTGTGAAATCCCGTCAGCTCTGTCCATTAATGGTGGTAATTGTGCATTGGCCAGTGGTCCGCCTTTATCACATTTTTCCGTTCCTACATGACACGTCTGTTCAGAAATAGTAACCAGATTGTTTAAAGGCAAACTGGGCACAGCTTCAATCACAATATGTTCTTTTTGTATGTGAGGAAAAGTAGATGTTGGTAAATGTTTGTTCTCGGTAACTGATGCATATGTGTTCTTACTCAAAGGAGAAACCTTCAAGTTACTTGCCTTTTTGCGCTCAAGTGACTCGAGCCTAATGTCTATGGTACTTAACTGGTTTGCACATTTATACATTTTTTGGTTGTATTCAGCAATCGACGTTACAACCTGAGTCAAAGTCGCACCTAAACTTGTCATTTCAGCACATACAGCTTTTAATTCGGCCATAATTTCTATAAAGTCAGGACTGAGTTCAGGTTCTTTTTTCACAGGTTTCTTTTTGTTCCTAAAAGTAATGTTTGACGCAAGAATACTTTATGTATATATATCCTTGTGTGTACAATAAAGAATGTTAAAGTATTTAAATGTTGTCTAATCTAGAAAAACAGTGTACTTTATCAGAAAATATTATTTAAGTAACAGATAAATCATGAGTCGGTTGCAATATATTTGAAGTCTTCATTTTACAAAATCGGCGTACAAACCATTTTAAGAAAAAAAAAAATGTTTATCCTATTACCGCGTTCTTTTACGGAACACTTTAAAACCAAAAAATTTGGGGTTGAGATATATTTTCAAAAGTAACAAATTAAATATGATTTTTTTTTCAATACAAGGAGAGTCATAATTTGTTCTAACGAAGCCTCGAAACTCTGGCGTTGTTCATGTTCTAGGCTCAAGCAAGGGGGTGTCACTTGACCACGTGACCCGCGATAAATACCTACCGCGACGCTGCCCGTCATCGGCACTAAAGTCAGTCGAGTGTTACGTACGCTCTGTGATATACGTTCTCACTTGTACCTACGCGTCTCGACTTTTCATGTTCTGTTCTGGCTATGGTTAGTCAAAGAAAGCTTACATACAACATACTTGATACTACTTTTATTAGGTTCTCAAAATATAAATATATAAATAGTTTACTCTCAGTCAAGATGCATGTCAGGTCTATTTATCAATATACAATACAGTTGTTGTATATAATCGAGCCCCTCTCCCCCCCGGACCGCCATACGGTATAGACGTGCTTTATACTCTTTTAGTGATTATTTTAAATAAATTAAATTAAAATTCACAAATTTAATTGCATCATTAAGAATAGGAGTGCATAAATAGTGAAGAGGTGCTTTCTGGTGCTCCTGGTACTTCGCAAGTAAGAATCCCTACTAGTGTCCACGTGTGACGTACGAGTCTGCAGCGCTGGACGCCATTTTAAGAGCGGACCAGTCAGACGCTTCTTGGGCGTGATTCGACGTTATTACTGGTTTGGCCACGCCCCATTAGGGACCGCCCACTTTGCGTCCAATCAGGAAACACCAAACTGCCGCCATCACCTGCGCATACGCCGCCATCATTATAACTAAGATATCTCATCCGCTACTCCTATCTGCTTCTGCTACCCCGATACCGGCAACATGGAAAATAATTTAAATACAAACATTTCGGATACAAATATGTCACTCTGTTTATCGGAAAAAGAAAAACAATCACCTAACTTTGTTACACAACGTCCACATAGATTGGAAAGTGACCAATTACAGGACTTCAGGGAAGAGATGAGGAAGCTAATGACTTATTTTACCAACACACAAAAGCAAGAGTTTGCTGACATTAACTCCACACTTAGAGAGATACAGCAAACCAACCACAACATTGAAAGCGCGATCTCCTTCTTAACCACGCAAAATGAAGAGTTAAAAAAACAAATATCGTCTCTTGAGACCCCGACTAAAGAAGACAGACAGTATATTATGTACCTAGAGGATAAACTCAATGATATGGAAACGGGAAGTCGTAAAACTAATTTTGAAATAAAAAATGTACCTAAAGAGGGCAAAGAAGAAAAACAAGACCTGATAAAAATGGCGATTCGACTCTCCGAGACTATAAACTGCAAGATAAGTAAGTCTGAAATTAAGGACATTTATAGATTGCGAAGCAAAAATAAAGATATAAAAAACACATCAATAATAGTCGAAACAAATTCAGCTCTACTAAAAAATGATTTCTTAAAACGAGCTAAGGATTTCAGCACTAGTAATAAAGAAAAATTATGTGCTAAACATCTCGGCTTTCGTACAAATGAATATGTTCCCATTTTCTTATCTGAACACCTGACAGCTAAGGGCTCCCGTTTACATTACCTGGCACGGGAACTTAAAAGATCGAAACAATACAAGTTCTGCTGGACTTCCTACGGCAAAGTCTACGTAAGAAAGACCGAACAATCGCCAGTGATCCTCATCAAGAGTGAAGAACAGGTTCATCATCTCCTACTTGTGCAAGACTGACTAGATCAACTGGCTAAATGTTCTTTGGGTGAAGGATTGCATTTTGCTCTTACATTATTATTATTACTGTCTATTATGTCGTTACCTATACTGTTAAATAACCATTACATAAATGTTCTCTTATCCTTTTACTGCTGCATTAAACTACATATTTTACTGTACAATACTATCACACACTCGACAACCTTACACTCACACATACAAAACTTCAAGAAAATTTATATAAATTCAAACACAAATCCATATTCTAATCCGCACATTCATAATAAATATCTGCATCTATATAGTACTCAGCAATCAAAACATATCATGCTATATATAAATTCCACACATCTATACTCTTATCATATACGTTTACAACTACTAAAAATACACAAAATAATCTCCCTTTTTAAACTACCTTTTGTGACACTTCCCCAGTTATTTTATTACCCAGAAATTTGCAATAACGGCCAGCAAAAATTAAAACCAAAACTCAACGACTTTCTACATAGATAAAACTTCTTTATACATGAGTGATACAATACAAACTTTGAAGGAGATAGATGGTCTCGAAATTGCACAGTCATTCGAATGTGATACTTTGGATCTTGTTAAACTCCTGCATGTTAAGAAAAATGATTTCACTGTTATCTCCCAAAATATAAGGAGTATTTACTGCAATTTTGATGATTTCGTTCTCAATATCTCTAACTTGAACTTCACCGCGGATTTATTAATATTAACAGAATGCAGATTAGACTCCAATAAAGACATACCACAACTTCCTAATTACTGTTCGTACTCTACCACACATCAATTAAATCAAAACGATGCAGTAGTTGCCTATGTAAAATCCAATATAAAACATAAAATAAAAGAAATAAAGCTAACTCATGCATCGTGCCTTCAGATTGATTTACTAAATAACACTATCTTGTGTATTTATCGGTCGCCTTCAAATACAAATGCAGAAAACTTCATTGATTCACTAAGTTCACATTTGAATACTCTGCGTTCGTCTAAAAACATTATAATTACGGGTGATATTAATATAAACATCAAAACAAAAGAGTCTGAGCCGCATTACGAAATGAATAATAGAACTCTCTATCTGAATACCTTGGCAGAATACGGAATATTGGCCGGCCATACTCTACCCACTCGAGGCATGAATTGCTTGGACCATTTTATGCTTAGAATAAATAAATTGAAATCCTCGGCTAGGATAGCGATTCTACATACTTCTGTCACAGACCATTTCACCACTTTACTCTCTTTGTCAAAATTAGATGAGAAATACATTGGAAATAAAAAAAGAATCAGTATCAATTACGAAAAAGCCTTAGTAAGTTTAATTAATAAAAACCTTTCTGAATTACTCCTATGTGAAAACCCCACCGAGCTAATTAATACTTTAACTCAGAAGTTAACAGAGTCTTTACAGGAAAATAAAGTAGAATGTACTGTACCTAAAAAAGAACGCATTATGAAACCATGGATTTCAACAGGCATTTTACGCTGCATAAAAAACCGTAATAAATTACAAAAAATATCTCGGGAAGAACCATACAATGAAGTAATAAAAATAACTTACATCAGATATAGAAATTATTGTAATAAACTTATAAAAAAACTAAAGAGAAATTATGAGAGAGAATTATTAGCTAAAACCGTAAACAACAATAAACTACTTTGGAAAAATATCAAAAATATTACATATACCAATAAAAGAAATAACATAAATAATGAACTTCTAACGATTCAACAAACTCCTAATGAATCGGCGTATTTTATTAACAACTACTTTACAAATATTGGTAAGGACCTTGCTCAACTAATAAAACCCATTTCGTCAAATGCACAGGAAACTTATCTGGCTAGTCTTCCTACTCAATCAAACTCTTTTCTATTATTACCGACAAACAATGAAGAAGTTAACAAAATTCTAACAAACCTAAAATCTAGTAGTGCCCCTGGAGGGGATAACATACCTGTCGTATTTTTAAAAATTGCTAAAAATGAAATTATTCCGATCATAACACATTTAGCCAACCTTTGTTTTGAAGGTGGAATTTTTCCTAGTAAACTAAAGCAATCTGTTATCACACCAGTGTACAAGGGTGGGGATAGAGATGTCGTAAGTAACTACAGGCCTATATTGGTTTTGCCTGCAATTTCTAAGATATTGGAAAAACTTATAAATATAAGACTGCTCAACTTCCTCGAAAAATTTCATATCTTATCCCCTTCTCAATATGGATTTAGACAAGGAAAATCGACAGAAGATGCAATAGAAACCTTGACTTCTTTGGTGGGAGAGCAGCTCGACAATCGAAACAAATGTATCTCAGTATTCTTAGATCTAAAGAAGGCCTTCGATACTGTCTCTATCCCAATCCTTGTTCATAAGTTGGAAAAGATTGGAATAAGGGGTACTCCACTCAATTTGTTCAAAGACTATTTATCTCAAAGAGAGCAGAGAGTCAAATTAGATATTCACTCTAGCAAACCAACGGAAGTAACTTACGGCGTACCTCAGGGAAGTGTTCTTGGCCCTACGCTTTTTCTTATATATATCAATGATCTCTGTGATATGCAAATTCCAAACGCTAAAGTCATTTCATATGCAGACGACACCGCTGTTGTCTTTAAGGGAGATTCTTGGGATACAATTGAGAATTCTGCTGAACAAGGACTACAGTTAATTGATAGATGGCTACGATGTAACCTTCTCACCCTAAATACCAGTAAGACAAATTATATCTGTTTTAGCATCTACAACAATTCCCAGCCTCCCAAAGATTTGACATTGAAGATACACGGTCCAAATTGCGTGAATCTAGGAAGTAGACCAAATTGCACCTGTCCTACTCTAGAAAAGGTTACACACATCAAATATTTGGGCGTTATCGTTGACCAGCGGCTCTCCTGGTATCCGCATCTAGAACACGTGATTAAGAGAATCAGAAAGTTAACTTGGATTTTCAAGGCTCTACGACATGTAGTGCCAAGCACAAATGCTAGTCTTCAAAACTTATCCAGGGACCTCCTCAAAGAGATCTACATATCCTTGGTTGAATCAGTATTAAGATACTGCATTCCAATATGGGGTGGAGCCGCTAAAACAAGATTTCTTGGAGTTGAACGTGCACAACGGGGACTGATCAAGGTTATGTATTTCAAAAAGAGGAGGTACTCAACTAAAAGATTGTATGAACTGTGCGGACTTCTTTCAGTTAGAAAGTTATACATTTTACAAATTATTTTAAAAAAGCATAAATCTATGACATACGACCCATCTGTAATTAACAAGAGAAGAAGGTACCACGTAGCAATCTCCCCCATAGGCAAAACAAAATTTTCGAATATGCAGTACCTACGACGTTCTTCTTCTTTGTACAATATCATAAATAAAAAACTCGACCTATTTAGTAAACAATATTATGTGTGTAAAAAGGAAACCAAGAAATGGTTGAATTCAATTGATTACGACACAACAGAAAATCTACTAATCAATTAAACGATTATATCAACACTCAAACACACACCCTCTCCCTCACTCTCACACCATCCCTCACCTACACACACTTACTCACTTCCTTACTCTCACAAATGTTTTTGCTGCAGCACTAAACTTTGAATTTGTATAATTTGTATTTCATTTATATTATGTTTTGTTTTTTTATATTATTCTTTGATTGTATAATGTTAGTTTTTTTTAGTACTCTTATTCTTATATTACATAGTTAATACTAGAGTACACATATAGATATACGTGGAAGAGTGGGGTCTTCTGGCACAGGCTGCTCTCAGCTTAAAAGAAGACTCCGGTCACCACCTTTCTAATTTTTAAGAGCTTTTACAACGAATAAACCATTTTCATTTTTATTTTCATTTTCATTTCATTTCATTTTCATAATGTATGAGTTATAAAACAAAATATTACATCATTCATTTATAAATAATTTTACAAACTAGAATATATGGTGACATTAATTTATGCAGCCAAATTCATACTGAAGACACGGTAAGATGTCGGTATCAAGGTTCAATGACATTTTTTGGGAAATTCGAAAATTATTTCCAAAAAACCCTGTTCCCTACAAACGCAAGCCTAGCATCGAGTCAATTACTATGGTAGGTAGGTCAGCATATTGTTTTGTGAAATTAACAAAACTTGTTATCGATCCGTGATAGTCGTACTGATCATTTACCAAGCATCCAGTACGAATTTGGCTGCATAAACACCTTATAAAATACCTCTTTCACGCGTGCAACGTTTTAAACAACCATACCGAGTGAACAGTAATTTATGACCTTGAGACCGTCACAGTAAAAGAAGCTCTAGCGCGTAGTAATTCCATACATTCTCGTTTGCACGCACGTTTGTTACCTGACTGTAGGCAATTATAAAAATTTGCCGAAGGGCGGGTGCGAGCTAGTTTGTACTTTATTGCTGCTTAGCTAGAGTAGCTATTTATTTCAATTTTTTTGCAAGGTGATTCTTCTGTACGTAGTATTTATTTTATTCTGTGGCTCAAGTCCAACTTTAAAACATAAAAATAAAATAAGTTTACTCATTAAGATTTTTTAAAGTAACGATATTAACGTCCACGTTAGGCCTCGTGCATAAATGTTTCGTTGAGAAACTTATTCTTTATGATTAGTACACTATATGGTTTTATTTAAAGATATTTGTCCTTTTACTTCCAGTATATTATTTTTTTTGTATGTGATTAGATAATGAGCGCATCTTTTAGATATGTTATAGAGTTTATGTGTTTAAAATTTTTGGTAGAGGTTGTACACAAGTATCTTTTATGATAT
>CAKOHE010000069.1:0-108823 GCA_934047225.1 Ypsolopha sequella
TAACGTTATGTTGTTACGTTAACTTCACAATTCGCAGCCCCGCACGCCCCGGCCAGTGGCCATAGCACCCAAGGAAGTGGCGATCGGGCCGAAGCCTGGCCCGATTGTGTCCAAGCCGTTTTTCACGACGAAGCAGTACACGCTCGCGCCCAAGTCCGGCCCTGTGGCGCTGGGAGGGCCGCGGGCCACACTCAAGAAAGTGCACGTCACTGGCGTTGGGCAGAAGCCTGAACAGACCGTTATTGGTGGGTATATGTAGACTATGTCCACAGATATAAACTGACTGAAAATCAGCGCTGAGGGATTACACCTTCAGCACATCGCTGAGTCAGTTTCCTTTTTCAGCAACAGCCTACCGTATAGTTCTAATGTAATTTGAATTAAAATAGATGTAAGAAGAAATATTGGTTGTGCCCTTTTTTCTGTTCACATAAATAACGGTAACGCCATCTAGGGCAGGAATGCGCAAACCCTTTAGTTCCTGCTGCCGCCGCAAAGTGTTGTTGTTCGATATCCCGACAACATCCGAAGGCTTACGGAAATTCCCGAACTGTTTGAAAAGCAACAACGGTGAATTCTCGACGCTTCTTCAGATTGGCTACAACCACCGCGTCGCTTAGCTTAGACAGATCATATTCAACCGCCGCCGCCGACGCCTCCGCTTTTTCTTATTTACTATTATAATTGGGGGCCCCCCGGAACGCTTGAGACTTTAAGTGCTGTGCTTGATCTGTGCTTTGGGAGTGCTTTTCATCACCAGATTACCAAGAATCAAGAGGACATCATCCAGGCAACTATCGGTGAATGCTTTCTCCCTTTGTGGCATCTTCCATGTTTATGTGAACACTGTACTTCTTGTAAAACATAATTATAATCTCGTTTACATAACCGATATAAGGTTTATACCTTACCTATATCTATAGATTATATTCCCCGCATTCCGCATCACCAAATATTGTATGTATTGTAAGTGTGGCTTTTGCCGGAATAAATTGTGTTTCTTTCTTTCTTTCATATAGATCTAAATAGATGGCACAAGTGTATGTACTTTGCATGCTAAAAAACTCGCCAGAAGAGAGAGCAATGTTCTTCCTTCACAGATATTAGCTCCTACAGCTTTGACTCTTACGTCTTAACTCCTTCTAAAATTCAAACCGCTGTCAACCGTTTATTGTAAATGTGACACTAATACTGAGCGATTGGTATTAACTGCCACATACCAAAATGTTTTTCAATTTTTAACTTCTAAACAAGAAATACAAAGTTAGGTGATGCACAAAAGAAGCTTACAAATTTTGAGAGCTTAAAATCATTCATGAAGTTGATAATTCAGTTAGTGATGCCATTATCCTTAAGGTTACTTTTTTGTTCATGCTACTAAAATTATTTTATTTAGTATTAGTACTCCTATTCGTGGTCTTTAACTAAATAAAAAACACCGTATGGTATGTCTCAGATGAGGCTGGTGCGTCGGATCAGTCTGCAGTGATCACTAAGCTGACTGCGGCGGGGAGCGGCGCCACCGGAGCGCCCAGGTTCGTCACCATGCAACAGAGAACAGTGCCCGTGCCGCTCTCTGTACAAAACAAGGTGAGTTAAGTACCGTATCATATCTCCCTGGACCAGTGACGTATTTTAAGATTTGCGCCCTGGGCCTGTAAGGTTTGCTGCCCCATTAATGAACGAGAAAAAAGCAAAAATATTTCAATAACTAAATTAAATTAAACCCAGAAGTGTGTTGATTTGGACTTAGAATGGTGATAATGAAAAACTCATAAAGGCCATACAAATATATAAACACCATTGATTCAATAATTAATTTTTTCCTCGAAGGACAATATTTTTAAAATAAAAGTATAAAGTCAAAAAGCAATTGGCCAAGGCTCTATATTAAGATCCGGGTTCGGAATTTTAGAGCATAGTATTTGTGTATTGAACGTTAAGACACCTGAATATGATAAGATTGATGGATGTGGAAGAGGCGAAAGCGGTGGTGTCTAAGAATCGTAGCAGATGGAAATCTGTTTTCGCAGCCTGCCCCTCTGGAAGACAGGCGTGGATATAATGTATATTAGTACTTGTCACAAATTTTGTTAAATACCGTAGTAAGTTTGAGACTGCAAAAGAACGGGAATTAAGGCTGGCCTCTCAGCGTAAGGACATGCCAAGTAATTTTTGTCCCAAGTTAGATATTTTCAAGCATTCAACAAGGTATCAATCAATTGCTCTATTTAACAAGTTGCCATCTGAGTTAAACTACACTTTGTTCAAAACGAAGCTACGACAGTTCCTATTAGAGAAGTGCTTTTACGAAGTAGACGAATTGTAATTTAATTTGTTGATATTTGGATTTATGTTTTATTTTTGCTTTATATTTATATTTGTATTTAATGACATGTTTTTTGACTGAAATTTTTTTGTCTTTGTTTTTAATTTAACAGTATTTTAGTTTCTAAGGATTGATATTCAAATGCAATATATATTGTTAAATGAATCAAATAAATGAAATGAAATGTATGTAAGTTGAGCCTCTTTGACTATTCCGTGACCGTCCAAGCTCTGAAACATCACTGATACCACTTTTGGCATGTATGTGACGATAGACTTTATATATTGGTTTTAACAAAGAAGTTGTGTAAAGCCGGCGCCAGACATGTGTCCACTTATTTGCACACTTCTTCGACGACTTTGTACACACATTTGGCGCACCTGCCACACATGCTTCGCAAACTCTTTTCTCCACAGTATGCTGGTAGACAACAAAGGAGATGGACGACGATTTCGTGGACGCAGTGTGATTATATTATTTATGTGCATGTAATTATTTTTTACATCTGCAACAAAATATATCGAAACGTCCGAGAAGAGGGCGTGAATGGATGTGTGTCCATTTTGAACGATCAAACACGTAGTTTCTCACACAACCGTTCCGTACAACAGCGCTCGCGCAACTGGTCTTTGCAAATAGGCCAAATAGTGTGGCAGGCTACGCACTTATTTGAACACATTCCTTTGATGTGCGCTAAAAAACCGATACCGCTCGACAAAGTGCAAATCTGTGTACAAACTTTGGAACACATAGACAAAGTCTCGTGCCACACAGTGTGTCCACTCGAGTGTGCAAATAAGTGGACACATGTCTGGCGCCGGCATTACAGCAAGTTTATCCCTTTTGCTCAGGCCAATTTTCAAATATTGGCAAGCATACAAACACAGTCCTTAATCAGTAGTGTTTGATAGTTCCTGGAGCTGTATTTTTTTATCATTCGAATTTCAATTCGCATATGAATCCGCATGATTCGCATACGAAAACTTGAAATCAGTATTTTTGAAAATTCTCTCCGTGAATTCTGCAACGAGTGGTCTGACTAGTTATCTGATTTCTACTAGTAGAAACTATGCAAGAATGACAAGAAGAAAATGTCGATGACGATGCATCGATGAGACTGACATGACATTTTAACTTTTTAATTTACGTTCCGCTCACCTCCATTCATTACCAGTTTTTAAAATCAACGAAATATTGCTTTCCGGTTTTAATTTTTTCTGCGTGAAACGAAAACCGTTTACATTGATTTCGACTGATTCAAAAATACGTAAAATCGTGACCAATCGAATTGAATTTCGCACGTGATTTTTTTTCGTGCGTGAATAGACGATTCACGGCGAGTGATTCAAAAATACAGTTCCTGGAGCCGTATTTTTGAATCGTTCTTTTTCAATTCACGTGCGAAAATATATACATGTCTCATCTTGCAAAAGACAAGTTCTGATGTGCTACGTGAGATGGGTATATACTTTCGCACGTAAATTGAAAACGAACAATTCAAAAATACGGCTCCTGGTGTGTTGCAGGTTGTAATGGGAGCAACGACGAACACAGTGCGATTCAGTAAACCGAAGCAGACCGTCGTCTCTGTCAAGTCTTCATCCTCGAAATTAGTGTCCATCGTGAAAGGTTGGTGTACTGGACTTTATTGAAACTCTTGTAGATTTATCTTCTTTTATTTTTCTTATTATTCTTCTTGTAATGCTGAGTACTGAATGACAAACCACGGGTTAGGCCCGCCTTATATACTTGCCGTTTTGCACACGGCACTAATCTTATATCTATTTCTTTCTTACATATGTGTGCATCCTTGTCTTAGGTTTTTATTAAGAAAACTCGTCATAATTTATTTATTCTTATAGCTAGACATAATACAATATTTTTTCCTAATTCTATATGATATTCCTAATCTATTTACATTTATTTATTTATTCTAAAGTTATTATTTTTGTGTTAAAAACGCGAAAAACATTTTGTTGCGTCTATACGGTAACGCCGCGCTAGCATACCCTAAATCTTCGTTAGTTCCTTTCGTTCCCACGAGTAAAGAGAGAACTGAACAGTCTCGCCGAGAAGGTATCCGCTGCCGTTAAGGAGTTTCGTGGTTCGTCCTGGGAAGATACAATCGACCGAGCGACTGAACACGAAACCTCCCTACGCCACCTCCTACGGAACCTCTCGCGCGCCCCTGAGCCCATCTACCCGTTGTTCAACGAGAGAGGTGAACGGAAGTACGCAGCCCAAGACCGTGCTAACATACTAGCAGAGCACCTTGAAGGACAGTTCATGCCGAATGCAGTCGCGCCCACTGCCTCGGATCACATAGATCACGTGGTGCGCACTGTGGAAGACTTCCTTCAAGCAGAGCCAGACACGCCCGACGTCCCGTTCATCTCTCCCACCGAGTTGGCAACAACATTAAGACGACTTCCCAGTAGGAAAGCCCCCGGTCCCGACGGGATTCCTACTGCGGCATTAAAGAGGCTACCACGCAGAGTGGTGGTGGCGTTGGTACGCCTCTTCAACGGAATACTCCGCACCGGACACTTCCCCGAGCCCTGGAAGACTGGGAAGGTGATCACCCTCCCGAAACCAGGCAAGGATCGTCGATATCCAGCACATCATCGGCCCATTACGCTACTTTCGCACATCGCGAAGACCTTTGAGCGCCTGCTCCTACGGAGACTGAGACCGCACGTTCCACCCCGGGACGAGCAATTCGGTTTCCGTAGTGAGCACTCAACCACGCTGCAGCTTATGAGAGTCCTGCATCACCTTTCGTTCGAGATGAACAAAGGTCGCCACACCGTCAGCGTCTTCCTCGATATCGAGAAAGCGTTCGATCGCGTGTGGCATGCGGGGCTTTTATATAAGCTGTTAGCTAGTGCTTGTCCGCGCGAGATAGTGCGAATAGTAGCGTCATTCTTAGCCGACCGACGATTCTTTGTCTCGGTAGAGGGCGCCACCTCCCCGACGCACCCAATAGGCGCTGGTGTACCGCAGGGCAGCTGCCTCTCGCCCTGCCTGTATGCCATTTACACGGACGACATCCCCACCCTGGCTGGCACGCTCGCAGAGGGGGAGGAGGACGTTGAGTTGGCACTATACGCCGACGACAGCGCTTACTTCTCCTCCTCTCGCAGAGCGCCGGTCGCAGTGACGAAGATGCAGAGGCTTCTGGATCGACTCCCAGAGTGGCTGGATAACTGGCGCATGTCGGTCAACGTAGGGAAGACGACAGCCATGTTGACTGGCCGCACCTGGACGAGCAGTCTCCAGAAGCTGACGCTGCGAGGGGGAAACATCGAGTGGGCAGACTCGGTGAAGTACCTCGGCTGCCACATCGACCGCCGGCTACGCATGGGCCCTCAGGTGGATCACGTCATCCGACAGACCAAGGCCGCGAGAGCGGCCCTGAGGCCTGTGCTAGCGTCGCGCCTCCCTCTGAGGACGAAGATAAACATATACAAGACGTATCTACGCTCTCGCCTCACGTATGCGGCGCCTGCGTGGTACGTCTTGTGTTCGTCTGCCCTCAGAGGGAAACTACAAGTACAACAAAATACCTCTCTACGTGTCATCACAGGCGCGGGACGATACGTGAGAAACACTACAATAGCCGCTGACACGGGGGTTGAGACCGTGGAGGAGTTTGTGTGCAGAGTGGCGCGGTCGCTATTTTACCGCGCCGACCACAGCTCACACGAACATCTACGAGCTCTCGCCCCCACCTACGACCGACCTACCACCGGACGTCCCTACCCCAGGGAGCTGCTGAGCGACACATCCGCCAGCAGCTCCGAAGACAGTGAGTGAGGTCATCAAGACGGACTGGGCCGCTGGTGACGTACCACCGGTGGCCATGAAGACTAAAGGACCTCACTCACACAGGCAACTAGTAGCTTATACTAGCTGCCCACCCCGGACCCGCGGGTAGTAGCCCGCGGAGATGAAGCCCGGGCAAAGATGTTATCATCAAGGCCCGCACCTTCGACCGCCCTTCGGGCGGCCGAAGATGACCCACGCTGCTGCCTTTCGTTCCCCCCCCCCCCCCGCGGGTTGAAGCCCGCGGAGTTGAAGCTCGGGCAAAGATGCCTGCATCAAGGCCCGTACCTTCGACCGCCCTTGGGGCGGCCGAAGACGACCCACGTATCGTTCCTTTCGTTGCCTGCAGAGGGCGTGTGAAGTTGACCTTTGCTGCATCCGTCGCTAACAGTTGGTAACCGCTGCTATTTTCTCTACTGTCACTATTGCTAGGCTTCTCTCATGTTTATAACGCATCGAAGTCTGATTGAAATTTGACGTGCGTGCGACGACGCCCGCCTAACATGCCATCTCTTTTGCACGCGTTGAATTTCGCATGCATTTGCTTGAAGTTGATACAAATGAGAATTACGCGGTAGAGCCCCAGCTCTGTGGGATAGTGGTTCGAATGTATCCACTAATAATTCAAAGCAGGGTTTTTTTGGTTTTGCATTAATTAACCATTTGATTTTTATGTGTCATATTTTACTATCAATACAAAAAATCTCGTTTATTATCCAATGTAAGTGTAGCGGTTATCTACAATTTATTACATATACATACAATATACATACATAACCTAAACTAAGTAAGTAAATATAAAAGTATTATAAATAATATTATATCCAATACATAAATATACAAGTAATTATATTTAATACACAATATAAACTATAAATACATAAGTAATAATATAAGATCAACAATATATAATTAATAATAAAATATCAACAATATATAAGTAATTATAGCTAAAACAGGACGGACTGACTTACCCTTCACGCCGCAGAAGTCGTGATGCTCCGTTCCTGAGTACATACCTAGCTGCAGCGTCCACTAGCCGAACACGCTGCCAGCCGCGTGACCAGGGGGACGCCGCCGCACGGACCGCGTAACAAATATACTTCGCGAACCCTCTCGGCCGCCGCCTCGCCTATAGTGCGCGCCAATCTTTTAGTCGCCTCTGATTGAGTTACGAGTGCAAGCTTGCGCAGGTACAGTCAAGAAAACAATAATATCAACGGTTGATTATTAAATGTTTATTATAAGTGGGAAGGTGTACTTGTTGTACCTATCTATTTCATTATTTATTTATTATTTTAGTGCGATCTTAATTATATTAATAAAACGCATTAATATAAACACCATTTTCCTACATTGTCGCCTTAAAACGCTATAACGTCCGCGAGGCATAACAACAACTATAAACTTTAACAAACTAAATCAACAAAACAACAAATAAAGGCAACAAAAATAATAACAAACAGATTCAACGATAAACTTAACGAATCATGGAATTTTTTCCTCGAATGTACTTTTCATGGAACGCGCGCATGTGTAGTGTACGGACGTAGCACTAACACTAACGCATAGTGTTGACACCTGCTAAATGGCGAGCGGGGGGTGTGGTGCGGCACGCAGGCGGGTGTGCTCCGTGCTCTCGCTCCTGTAACGTCCCCCTGACACCGTAAAACGGCTATTGCGTCGCCTCGTGTGGCTATCTTCAGAGGCGACTAAAAGATTGGCGCGCACTGTACCTGTTGCTTGGTGTGCACGCGCACCCCCCCTGCCGCAGGAGTCCGCGGGGCCAGGCATGCACCAGCGTGCGCTTGGACTGCAACGAGCGATGCACCGCGCACCAGGGTTGGATTTCGTAGTATAATTAAACTATTTGTACCATATTTTCATGACATGTAGTATGTAGTATTGTAATGGAACTGTACTACGTAAAAATACCATAATTTTATCTTCAGGCCGACCGACTTGTTTTATTTGTTGAGACGTTTTGCTTTTCAACATTTACCCTACAATATAGGGAATTTCTGTGCGTGATGAATATTTTCAGTATTTTTTTTTAATTTTCATAATCAAATAACTAAATAAGCAAATATTTTATTAAATTATGAATATTTTTAGTATTTTTTTTAAATTTCACTAATAAATAGGCAATTTTATTTCAATTCAAAACAAAAATCGACGAAAAACGAAATGTAGTATAATTTTAGCCAAGTAGTATATTTTTAATTTCCATAGACAATAATTTTCCGAGGGTCTGAATCCAACCCTGCCGCGCACGGGCCGCGGACCTGCAGTCTCGCCTCCAGCTTCTGCCGTCGTAGACACGTACTTACTTGCCTGCCGCCGCCGCTAGCTTTGCTTTGCTTTGTTACGTGCTTAAAATTATTGTTTACTCCTTCGTATAGTTAGGTGTTTTATTGTGTGGACTTATAACAAGCTTGTGGAACCTCAGAATAGACATTTTACCTGAACTGTTAAGTGGTTTCATTGTGAAACATAGTCTTCTTCTTCTTCGTGTGGAAACTAAATTAAATTAAATCTTTCCAGTAAGTAGCTACTGTAATAGCTTTGTCATTAGCCTGCATCAGGTCTAAGTGAGTGCAGGAAGCCGGACACAGTGTGCACGACATGAGATGGTCTGTCGTTTGTGGAACACCGCATAGACAGTTTATGCTAGCATTTTCGGCGGAAATTCCCCAGCGTTTAAGGTTATCCTTGGACCTTCCGACACGGGCTTATATAAATGTATTATATAAATATAGTTATCACCACCAACACAAAACCTACATAAGTTCAAAAATGACTTAAATGCAATATTGTAATTTTAGTCTTAAGGTTAAAAACTGGTGCCTGATTCTAAGTTTCCTGTCAATAGATGGCGCTACGGTACTATAATTTGGTTTTTGTATTTAAAAATAGTAAATAAACAAAATATTTCGCTCCGTTGTATGATGCGACAGTTTTAATGTGTTAATTATTTTATAAAGGCAGAATTGTGTCATTTTCTGTTGTATGTTTCTATATAAAATAATTGTTAATTTCAAGGCGCGGTGTAGAGATTGATTGGTCTAATGGTTACACCTGTGGAATTTCGATCTGCTCGAGCAAGGATCGATCCCACGTCACTGCAAAAGTTTTCTTTTTCTATTTTTGTGAAATATTTCAAAATTACCTACTTGTTTTTTTATTTGATCCATCAAAATGATTATTTTCCATCAAATTCAAGAAAATTATTCGATGATGTGACTTTCTGAAGAATTATGTAAGGCGTACTTACAATTACATCGTTTCAAGCAAACTACTTTTAGATTGGAAAAAACATTGAATTATGGGAGAAACCCGCGAATTGAGAGAGATGATGTACCAAACTTTTTTTTTCTAAATTCATAATATTTACAGGTAGGTAATAAACAAATTATTTTACATAAATAATGCTGTTGATATATGCAATGATATAAGCATAATAAGAGTATAATCACATTTTTATCCATTATAAAATCATACAGAAATAAAAAAGCTCTAATGAAGCTCTAATAAATTTTACGAACGAATGCTGCAATTTTTTAAAAAATACTAGATAAACTAGCGCCATCTGTTAGAACCTATCATAATTTCGTCGTAACTGGGACGACTCCATCTCGCTAAATAAGGTGACTGATTGATATTTGAGTAGCCAAATTCATACTGGAGACTCTCCTCGGGGTTGTTCTTGAACAACATAAACATAACATAATGCACTCTAATTATCATAATACAATGCGTAAAAGTACATAGACCGGCTTGTAAGTAATCAGTATTACGGATCAATAACATATGCGAAATTTAAAAAAAAAGTTCGTGGCGGTATCTAGGAGCAGAAAGAACGCTGTCCTCTCAGTCTTGCTTGAGATCAATAATCCGTCCAAGACAATTAGACAAATGGGCCAACTAATAATCGCCTCTGTCAAAAGGTAATAAAGTCTTCGCCATTCGTCTAATTAGTTTAGACGTTTTAGTAGATTCAATCCCCGGTCGGGCGACATATTATGTGCATAGTATTTGTTCTTACTTATCACTTGCTGAATGGTGAAGGAAAACACTGTGAGGTAAACCTGCATGCCCTAAAACATGTATTTTTGTCCCCGAAGTACGGCAATATCTTTAAACTGCCCAAGCCAATGAGACGAATAGTCTTTATTGCCTTGTTACAGAGGTGATTATTGGTTGGCCCGTTCATCTAAATGTTTTGGAGTCTAAAATATACTTAAAAATATAAAATAAAAAAATATAAAATATAAAATTGCGTTGTTTTCTTATTTATTTATGATACCGGTAATAAATAGTCATGTGTCATTCAATTAAACCACATATGATTAAAATGACCATACAGAAAACGAGTATAGTCAATTCTGCTTGGTATACCGAAGTTCCAGACCATTGACAACAATGGCACCTGATTAATATTGGGTGCAAACATATGAAATTGCTCTCTTACAGATTCATGAGTTCATAGTTCCTGTAATTCAATAGCTATTTCCATTATTTGTTTTTTGTTTGAAAGTTGATTTCAAGGTTTTACATCTACGTATTAAATTTTGTTTTTATTGTTAGTTTGATAACTAAAATTAAATCTTCAAAAACGGTTCGGCCTAAATGCCATCCATTTCCATGATAAGATTCATCATATTTTTTTACAGCTGACACTTTTCAACAATTAAATTAATGTTGCTATAAGCTTAATGTTGTCTCATTCATACACAAAAAAAAGATAAAATTTGGATTTGTCATTCCTATAAAAAATGCAAAATGTAAGTACCTACTGAAAATTGAGTTACCTGCAAATTCTCCATACAAAACGGACATTTCATAGGTTTGCACCTATTGTAAAAGGTACATATTTGTATTGTAAATGTACCTAGGTACAATTGCATAATATTCATGTGACAAAATGTTTTATATTTCCAGGCAATTTGATACAATGGGAGCAGACAAAGTGACAAGCGGTCAGCCGCCGCCGCTTGTCTTCACAACAACACCGGGGAACAAAGGTTCGTCTTTTTGCAGGGTTCCGTCGCAAAACGTGAACCCTTAGATGCAGCGAATCTCTATTCTTTATTGTACACACACGAAAATATAAACAAAATTACAGTGAAATAGCAGTGTGCAGGCTAATTATCGTATCTTATGCAGTGCTAATTTGGTGCTAATCATGGTGACGTTTACGTCGTAGATGTCATTTTCGTAGGCGAAACTTGATACATTTATTTATTTATTACCACATAAAGCACTCACTAGACGTGATTTCAGACGTTTATTTCAGATATTATATCCATGTTGTTAGTAACAGTTTTTCTTAATTGCTAATGTTAGTAACTATTATATTTACAATTTTCTTATAATTACTTATTTTGCATTGGGTAATGTTTAACAAAGTGTAACAAAAAGGTGTAACCATATTTGAAGAGCTTATTCACAATATATCTCTAGTAGGTATAAGTAAATACCTCACTGGTATGCAATTAAATTGGAATCAAATGTATGACGTCATTTGGTCACTATAAAAATTCAAACCAAGAAAAAAATATCTTTGTTTTCTTGGTCTGTGTTTACAAATATGAAAATACATATTTAAATATCTATCGATCTAGTTAGCTACGAAAGTAGGTAGATATAAGTAAAGTAATCGTCACTGACAGTTATGTCAGTTATCGAGCGAGCAACTAAAGTAAAATGCAAAACTATTGTACCCTAACCCAAAGGAGGCCCCAGGCCCAGACGCGCGAATCCACGTGACATCTCTCTATGTCTCTACTGTGTGAATGTGTGCGTACGTCAACAAGCATGCGACACAGCTACTAGCCGTTCAGAATTTGTACTGAATACGGGTGTGTTTCGTAATACCAAAAATGATGAATGAAAACTTAATGTGATTTAAATTTTGTTTTAATAATCTGTAACTTGATAACATATGCTATGTTTCCGCTCGAACAATATCATACGTTTTGTTGTTTTTAATACAAAACAAATACGAAGAAAACGGGTAATTTACGGTGTAAAAATGTGCGAATTGCAAATCGCTGACATTTCGTTTCAGGTTAGTATTTTGGAAGGAAACATATTCATGAACCTATAAAAATACAGTCTTAATCAGAATAACAGCATAATTTGGTTGAAATATGCTCGAATTGCAAATGATTTTGGTATTACGTTTGTATGGCCAATTAATTTTGCACCGGCCTCTTAAGAAGTCCTGAATTTACGTACGCCAAGTCCGAAGCGTGCAGACCGAAAAGTTTACTGTCTTGCTTAGCTTAACGTTGATGCGCTACGGAAAAAAATCGACACTTAGAACTTGCATATCTGCTTCAGAAAATAATGTATTATTTTGATAAAGTAGTATATTATTTTTGGAATCTTTTTCTAGGGATCTGTTAAACAGAAACGCGATTGGACAAATACAGCTCGATACAAATGTTGATTGAAATGAGGTCTTTTTCGACACCAATTCTCCTGGTTTGACAAATTGGAATGACATATGGACTGCAATTATATTATATTAGATGGATTGTAACAGTATCTAGGACCTGGTTAAACGAAATTTTGATAGAAACTTTAGTACGTTTTATATGAATAAAAAACCGACTTTTTGCTACTTTTCCACGAATCCGTCCTTCTCGCACTGAGGGTTTTTTCGCATATGGAGTAAAAGGGACGCTAAAACTTTTACATATCGCCTTAATAGAACATTGTTTTGGTTATCTCTGATAAAATAGACGATTAAACTGGAAAAATTAAACGGAAATCTTCAGTGACGTCACATTTTGAAAACTTGCTTGGCGCTTTTGACAGTCAGCACGAAGTTGACGAGTTCCGTACATTGTACGACGTACAATTACCACGTATTTACAAATATTTTTGACCATCACTGTTCGCGGATCCGGTTGCGATGAAGTATAATAGAAAACTCCTTTCATTTGTATTTTAAAGGCTGACATCAAATAGAACACTGCTAACATTTTAGAAAATGGAAGCATTATTTTAAATTGATTTAAATGTTTTCTCTATTTTAAAAAGTAATGAAATCTAGAACAAAATGTAAAAGTCAGCGGATGACAATATCTCGTGTTTTACAGTCTGACTTATTCAACAAATTTAATTTATTTGTTACACAGTTTCTGTTGCACCGAAACCCCAGCAGAGATTGGTGAAGATAGCGCCCGTCATGACGAAAACATCGCAGGCGAATTCTTCGGTGAGTTTTTGTAAGAATTTCACGATAGCCATTTTCTGTTTTCTCTAAAAATTATTGTCTATCACACGGACGTAGCGGACTCCGCGTCGCTAACAGAATATTGAGGTACCACAAGACAAGCCGACTCGCTTGTACGCACGAGCCGCACGCAAACATACAAAAGTAGTTTATGCTACAAGGGCGCAAAGGAATGAATCACGAGGACGATTTAAAACACGAGCGTAGCGAGTGTTTTAAACGTAACCGAGTAATTTATTGCTTTTACGCCCGTGTATCATACTACATTTTTCAATGCATAGTGTGAGGAAATGAAAACTAATATAATCTTGTGAACTTTAAATTATAATTGGCTCAAAAGGACTGTATCCAGAGCCGTTAAACAGTGGAAAAAAAAGTATAACGTCTATGGTACACAGGAAAGGCTGCAGGTTAGCCAACCATTGTAAACAAATTAAAAAAAATAATAATAATAAAGCCCTAGGGCAAAATAATCGACTTTCTGTTCGGTTTTGATGCATAAAAAGTGGGCCTTTACGAGCACATGCATTGAAAAAAACATAAGACAATCAACCGCCATTCTGCAGCAAACCTTGACCAGCGAAACGCGCTGACATGGTACTTAAAAATATTCGAAAATGCGTGGTCAAATCCTGCAGAAATAATAACGGATTTATGAAAAAAATTCAGGGAATTACCTTTCATAGGTAAGTTGTTCAATTTATGACGTATTTCCATTTTTTTACGTGTTTTTACATGAAATTAATCTGCTCACTTTGGAACTCAAAACCTAGAGTCCGCGCCACCAATGAAGTCCTGCGGCAAAGTCTTTATTGTGTCTAAAATATGATCCAAAATGCCTTTGTTAACGCCTTGCATGTGTGCGTACATGACCTACACACATGCACACGGCGAGATAACGGGTTCCCAGCTCGGCGGCGACGCTGCCGCCATTGCCGGCTGTCACTTCCTTCCAGTGCTGCCAGATCGGCGCATTTTGCGCCAGATCTAACGCTTTTTTTGACCACTTAGCGCTCAAAATTCGTTTTTAGCGCCTAGCGGAAAATCTAGCGCTATTGCGGAATGAGTGTTGTTTCATTATTTTAGCACTTTTTTGGAATAATTTTGGGAAATCTAGCGCTATTTTGAAATAAGTTTTGTTTCAGTGATACAATAATAATTATACTGTAATAATTCTACTTGCAGTGATTTAATTTAGTATAAAATTTCTTTATCTTCTTTTAAAAATTCTTTACGGCTCTATAAATGACGTATTTTTTAAAAAGCCAATCAATTACAATCAGCTTATCAATATGGCCACCAATATACAACATAAAACTAGCGCTTCTTTAGCGCTTTTTATAAAAAAAATATGTTTAGCGGAATCTAGCGCTTTTTTACATCGGAGTTAGCGTGCAACACTCAATGAGGGCTTTTCATGACAGCTCTTAATCAAGTTTCACCAAAATGAACTAGATGGCGCTGACGTATGCTCTAATTTCAAAAATGTATGACGTAACAAAATCTACTCTATGACAAGACCTAACCTTAAATATTATAATAAAGATTTCAATGTATTTAATATTATATAGTACTATTTTCCACATAAGCGTTAGAATGTGGAAAAATCAATAATGAAATAGCATTCATTACCTAATTCTTTGGATAATGTAACTTAAATTAAACTTTAAATGTTTTAGTGCTAGAGTGTCTTTTTTCACCAACTAAAGTCTAATCCAAAAAAAAAACCAGCCACTAAAAACAATATTTCTCCGCTAAAATGGGTTTCTAAACCACCAGTTTTAGTGCAAATTCCCTAAGTTGGCAACACTGAATCAGGAACCATAGAGTAGACTGTATATTTTTGACATGAGAGCATACGTCAGCGCCGTCTATTGATCGCACTCTGAACTATTTTTTTTTTAATGCTGTCTGAAAAGCCCTCATTGGACCTGGCAGCAGCGTTGCCACCTTAGCCCTTTTCGGGCTAGATCTAGCACTTTTTACTGTAGTTGAACTCGTTTTTTGATGATTTAGCCCGAAAAGAGCAATCTAGCCCTTTTCGTTATGTGTATATTTATAGTTCTGTGAACCTAATTAAAACTAAAACCAGAAACAAAATAGGGGCTAAAAACAATGATATCCATACTACGTATACGATGGGGTTTACAACGACTGAGAGAGTCCTGCTTTTCACACAAGGTGTCAACTGAAATAATAAAAAACTGTAGGATTCATTTGAAATTTTCGTTCAAATCCGCAAAAAACGCAGATGTCAATCAGCCATCAACTTTTTCTGCTTCAGCAGGTACGATTTTTAACAAATTCAATAACTTGGTTTTAATTACTCTGTTGCATTTTCTGAAATTACTTACTACATTTCAAATAAACAATTTTTAGCACTTTTGATGGCAAAATTTGCTAAATCTAGCTTTTTCAACTGCTCTTTTTCAAAAACCAAGGTGGCAACACTGCCTGGCAGCCCTGCTTCCTTCACTTAATTTTCGCATACGGTACCTGGTGCACACGCACGACGCAATCATTTTGTAATATCAATAAATTAGTAAACATTGAAGGAGTTCTTCTTTACCACCGCATTCCACGACCGAGTCTCCACATCACAAACGCCCAGTTCTTAACATTGGTCCTTCGAGTCGGACATTGGCCTCCAGAGCTGGCGAAACAAGAACAAAGGAAACGCGACGTGGTGACATCGAGCCGCCATTACGTGGAACATTGCCGAGAAGATTATTTTCTACGAATTTGTGTTCAAACATTAAACACCGTACATAGTGAAGCAACTTGAAGAATTCATTACTTCATAACATTATAAAGGATTGCAGTGAGCTATTGGAGAATCACACATATTAAAAAACAAAGGGTATTCTACTAGAAGACCTGGATTGTTCGTTATTGTGAGTTCGTTCCAATTTTAACTTTATTACCTATCATTTATTCATTACTCATCCATGAGATAAAATCAGCAATAATCTGATTACCTATACATTGCCATTATCTTTGTGGTTAAAACATACATAAGTCGCACTTTATAAGCGAAATACAAACATTATTGCTAATTCTTGTAACCTACTTGCAAGTTACAATAAAAAACATTAAAACCCATTTATTTCATTACAGGCTTATTGCCAAATTACCGTTAAGCTAAATTCATTATAGCTACATACCTACTCGGGTATTTATCTTCAAAATCTATAATTTCAGAGATTCTTGGGTGATAGTTTCAGCGGTCTGTGTGTGAACTGTGTTTATGTTGTGTTAATCGTAGCAATTGTTTTACATAAATTCCAGCTAACTGCTTTGTTACTGCGTGTCGCCGCGCCCGCTTGCCACGCACGCAGCCGCTGCTTGCCGCCGCGACCATACACGGCTTGCGGAACGATTTTGAATGCGCACGGCTTTTATCGACATTACTGCACGCTCACTTCGCTTCATTGTTTAAAATTTAAGTATCTTTCTTATTTTTCTTCTTAAAAGTTTTTATTTCTGTATAATCGTGTCATTCTATTACATAGCAGTTTACACTACAGTAACACGACGCGCAATAAGTGAGTACCTATTGTTACTGGCTGTACTAACATAATGGACATAAAAACATTGATTAAAAAGCGAGCTTCCTTTAAAAGTAAAGTAACTCAATTCAGAAGTTACTTAGAACCAATAGAATCATGTCAAAGGTTAAACGGACTTCAAATCAACGAACTTACCATTCGGTTATCTAAAATCGATGAACTTTACACCGATTATGATTACGGTACAGTCTGAAATAGAAAATCTGTGTGAAATTCTAGATGAGCAGTTTGCAGAGCGCGAAACGTTCGAGACCCTGTACTTGAAGGCCGTCGCCGTCGCCCGAGAGTTGTTGGCGCGGCACGAGCAATCCGTTGCCAGCGACGACGGCTCCGGATCGGTCACGGGTTCTTGTACTGCACATGGAGGTATCAAAAATATTAAACTTCCTACCATACACTTGCCTTCCTTTTCGGGCCAATATCATGACTGGTTAGAATTCCGTGACACATTTAACTCGCTCATACACTTAGACACGTCTATACCTAAAATCAATAAATTTCATTACTTGCGTGCTGCTTTGAAAGATAGTGCAGCTTTGATCATACGCTCGCTTGACTTTTCAGCTGAAAATTACGATGTAGCTTGGGAACTTCTTTGCGACCGCTACAATAATAAAAGGCTACTCGTTAACAATCATATTCATGCGATTTTTAACATTGAAATAATAGCTAAAGAATGTTCTACTGCATTAAGGAATATTATCGATACTTTAAATCGAAATCTTAGAGCTTTAAAGACGCTTAAATTACCCACGGAGCATTGGGATGTACTTATCATACATATCATTTCAACGAAGCTAGATTCCGTTACAAGTCGTGAGTGGGAAACTTACCGTAATACCCTGACAGACCTACTTACCGTAATACACTCGACAACCTTATCGAATTCTTAAAGAACCGGTCTGATTTGTTGGAAACCATGGAGGAAGCCCACGTGAAACGTAGACACAGTGACGTCACATATAATCATCACAAGTCGTTAGTCGTAAGCTCTGCCTCCCAATCACATTCTCAATCTTCTGCCGCAAACAAATCATTTGTTTGCCCATTATGTAAAAATAGCCATGCGATATATCGTTGTTCAAAATTCAAAGCGTTTACGTTAGAAACAAAAATTCAAAAGGCTAAAATCCTTAAATTATGCCTAAACTGTCTGCGTCAAGGACATACAGCTAGTAACTGCAGAATAGGGCCGTGCCGGTTATGCAATAAATACATGAATAGTTTGTTACATAATCATGACTTCACCTTTGCATACGGTACCTGGTGCACACGCACGACGCAATCATTTGTAATATCAATAAATTAGTAAACATCGAAGGAGTTCTTCTTTACCACCGCATTCCACGACCGTGTCTCCACATCACAAACGCCCAGTTCTTAACAGCCTTAATCCATGAGACTTCAGTTCAATTGTTATACTCTTGACAATTGGCCAGTGTTGCCATTAAATACAAATGCAAATTACTCACCACAAAATTTTGGAGATAGATTTTCGAGTGGAACTGATAATTTTTTATCTTCGTTTTAACCGGCTTCAAAAAAGAGAAAGTTGTCAACTCACCTGTTTTTTTTTTTCTACACATATTTTTTGTGTAAGTTGCTCCATAAAGAGTGTGTCGATCAATAGATGTTGTTTCAGTTGGTCATCTCTATAGATATGATGAAATGAAACGTCTGTCTGTTTGTAAAATTTTTCCGCTCAGATAAAAAATACCCGCGCCACCAAAGGGCTTGAGCTAAACAAATTTCGACACAGGCATACACGCGCAAGTTAGTCTGTCTAAATTACATTAATTATTAAAAAAATATATAAGGTCTTTCAATTTAAATCCGAATGTTTTACTAATCATACAATTATTTGGTTACACAATATTCAAAAGCAAATTTTAAATACTGACTTTACTCTAGTCTCGATTAATTTATTTGGTAACGCATAATAGACTAGGAGCGTACAATCGGTAACCGTACATTCGTAGTTGTGTAGAAAAAAAAAACACATCAAAATAAATAGGGTTGGCTGGCGCAACCAGGAGCATTTTGATTTTGCGGACTGTACAAAATACTTAAGGTTGCGCCCCTGTCACTACTTTAATTTACAAGGGCTAAATCAAAGAGCGCAAAATAAAATAACAGATTTATTTATTTAGATTTTAAGTTATAAGCATCGAATTAGTTGACAAGGTCGAGGGTCACTAAGCCCGGTTCAGGTTTACTCTGTTCGGTCTCTGTCTAGAAATACCGCACTCTCCTGGGATGTTTGGTTGCTCGGATGAGCCACTCCAGGACTTCCAGGCGGAGACTGATTGTAAATACTGGCGAGGCAGCGAGTTCGCTGTGGTGAGGTCGTACGTAGTTACCGATCCAGGCCAAAGTTCCTGGAATCGTACGGACGTATTACGATCTAGCATTGAAATGAAGGTCTTTAGCAGTCCCTAGGTTTATGTGGCAATCTAGAACTACAACTTAGCTACTCCGAAAGGTGAAATTAAGGTGGCGTTAAGTAGTGATTGCCACAATTAAAATCTGTGTGTTAATTACAATTTTAAAACACTAGTGATTTAATATTTACAATAAAAAAAACAAACATGAGTGAAGTCATGACAAGGACGAGGTAATATAACGGTTTACCTGCAAACACAAAAAGATCTACCATTAAAATAGTAATTGCACAACTTACCCAGTATGGGAAGGGTTATTCCCAGAGCTCCAAAAATTTCTTCCCACGGCTCCAAAAATTCAATTTAATATTTATTATTTTCATAATTTGATTCCTTAATTTGAAACATGTCCTTAACAATAAAAACTGTGTTTAGCTGTGATTTTTTTATAAATATTTTAATATAGAGTATATAAAATCACTTAATTTTTTAATTATTTATCCATCTACGCTTTTATATATTTTAAGACGGTGCATCAGTTTACTATGACGTAATTGACACCTTCATTGCGTTTTTCCTCATTAAGCACAAGAAAAGAAACGCTTCGTAGTGCACTGTAGTATATTTATATGCTTCTACTTGAATTTGTTATTTATGTACAATGTGACTGTACATAATAGCTTTTGGCGCCGGTGAGAAATGAATATTTTCGACAAATTAATTTTTGGAGTCATGGGAATCTTTATATGAAATTTTATTTTTTTGAGAACAATGGATTTTGGAGCCCTGGGAATAACCCTATGGGAACAACACAATATATTTTCAATACTACATATCACAGACAGGTATATACAAGGTGACTTTTTGATCATCGTCCAAATTCATACTAGAGGCTCGGTAAGTGATCAGCATCATGAATCGATAACAATTTTTGTGAAATTCGTATAATGAAATTTCGACTTCCCATAGTAATTCACTCCCAGTCCTGAGTGAATCACTATGGGGAGACGAAATTTAATTTTATGAATTTTAAAAAAATCGTTATTGGTTCATGATGCTGATTACTTACCAAGGCTCAAGTATGAATTTGGACGATGTTCACAAATTCACCTTGTATATTAATTAGTGAATATAGGTCACTCAAGCAAGAGATAATCTTAGTATAGTTATTCTCCAAAAGTCGTAGCATTTGTCGACGGTAGATTGACGAATGACCACCCTGCGGTCACCAAGAACGAACGGGCGTTGAACCGTACGCGACTAGTTGTCGTGCGCGGGTCATTTCGCTACTAATAAATGTTTGTCTGTAACTAAACTTTTTTATTATTGAATGTTAAATACTAAATTAATTATCGCGTTTTAAGTAACGCATCGTTACACCCCGCAAAGTTTTTTTTCTACACTACTACGAATTAGTCATATCTTGCTGAATACGATGCTGAATCGTTTTTTTTTTCAAATAAATCGATGTTCGGTAAAATCAGGCTGACCCATGTTAGTACCAAAATGGGACGTTTTAACCTTATTTTTTCAAGCACCTTTTGAAAGTGAAAGTGAAAGTGAAATAAATTTATTTGCCAAAAAAAAAAACACAAAAAGGAAAAAAAAAAGAGTGCAACATAATGCAAAATGGCAAAAAGGAGCAAACTCAGCAAATACTACAAGTTGAAGCAACTTGCAGCGCTGATTTTCAGTTTGCCCCTTTTTAAAGCATATGATACAAAAATACAATACAATGGCAGGTATGGGTAAAATAATAATAATAATAATAATGAAGAAGAAATTGTACCTATTTACATTAAACTAGGAATCATTCATAATTAAAATATAACAAAAAATAATAATTTAACAATTAATAAAATAATCAAAATGTCTAATGTCCACAAAAAAAAAACAAGCATTATCTAAATTGGAATTAATAGAGAATAAAATAATAACATGCAACACAATAATTAAAAAAACAAAATAAAAGAAAAGAAGCTTAAATAACGAAGCAGCATTAATTACATTGCTTGCTGAGAATACATAGTCTGATATGTTTTTTAAAGGTAACAGAACACATGTATTTACGCAAAGGTGGTGGTAGGTCATTCCAAATTTTTGCGGCTGCGTATTTGAAGCCTCCTTTGTAAGCTGTAGTTTTGTGCTTCCCTATGTCCATTCTATCCGTAGTTCGATTGCGTGTAAATCAACCGTGAGTGTCTCGGGTCCATGTGAATTTATCATAAAGGTAGATAGGTCTCTGCGTGTGAACTATTTTGTGAACGAAAGTAGCAAGATGCAATTGTCTACGGCCATTCATTTTTATTATTTTTTTATTATTTAGAAATGGTGTGATGTGTGCTCGTTTAGGAACCACGTAACAAAAACGTGCACACGCATTATGTACGCGCTGTTATGCGCGTTCTGTTTTGACATAGATTTGCGGCCCGTATACAACATCACAAAAATTAAATAGTGACAAAACTAAACTCTCTACCAGTAGTTCCCGGATCTCTTCTCTTAAAAACTGTCGAATACCATACAGTACCTTTAACCTATAGAAGGCATTTCTAATTTTAGAATTTACATGTGCCTCGAACCGAAGTTCGCTATCCATCATTAAGCCAAGGTTCCGCGCACATTTTACATTTTCAATACTTTGGCCGTCAATTTGAATGCAAGGAGTTTTGTTACTAATGGACGTGCATTGGTTCTTCGTACCCAAAATCAAAAATTTTGTCTTGTGGGGATTTAACACCAGAGAATTGTTACGAGCCCACTCCTGAATGGTATCCAAATCACTATTTATTTTTTGGACCGCCTCAGTAGTGTCTTCCGGTTTAAAGGAGTAATAGACTTGGGTGTCATCAGCTTATAAATGGATTTTGCAATGTTGTATATTTCGCGATAGATCAGCCGTGTACAGAATAAACAGTAATGGGCTCAATATTGAACCCTGAGGACAACCACGTGATACCGCTTTAACTTCGGACTTGACTAAGTCACAGAATAAAATACTACGTACAGAAGAATCACTTTGGAAAAACATTGAAATAAATAGCTACTCTCGCTAAGCAGCAATAAAGTACAAACTAGCTTGCACCCGCCGTTTGGCAACTTTTTATAATTGCCTACAGTCAGGTACCACACGTGCGTGCAAGCGAGAATGTATGGAATTTCTACGCGCTAGAGCTTCTTTTACTGTGACGGCCTCAAGGTCATAAATCACTGTTCACTCGGTAGGGTTGTTTAAAATGTTGCACGCGTGAAAGAGGTATTTTATAAGGTGTTTATGGAGCCAAATTCATACTGGATGCTTGGTAAATGATCAGTATCACGGATCGATAACAAGTATTGTTAATTTCACAAAATTATATGTTGACCTACCTACCATAGTAATTGACTCTTCGCTAGGCTTGCGTTTGTAGGGAACAGGGTTTTTTAAAATAAGGAAATAATTTTCGAATTTCCCAAAAAAGGTCATCGAACCTTGATACCGACAACTTACCGTGTCTTCAGTATGAATTTGGCTGCATAAATTAATGTAACCATATATTTTAGTATGTAAAATTATTTATAAATGAATGATGTAATATTTTGTTTTATTACTCATACATTATATACGATAACTGTATTGTATATTGATAAATAGACCTGACATGCATCTTGACTGAGAGTAAATTATTTATATATTTATATTTTGACGACTTAATAAAGTATCAAGTATGTATGTAAGCTTTCTTTGACTATCCATAGTCAGAACAGAACATGAAAAGTTGAGACGCGTAGGTACAAGTGAGAACGTGTATCACAGAGCGTGCGTAACACTCGACTGACTCTAGTGCCGACGACGGGTTGCGTTGCGGTAGGTATTTATCGCGGGTCACGTGGTCAAGTGAGACCCCCCTGACTAAGTTACCCTGATCATCTTCTAAAACTACATACTGCTGGCGATTTTTTAAATATGAATAAAACCATGAACATGTAGCCTGCGACAATCCATAGTATTTCAGTTTCGATAGCAAAAGCTCCATGTTCAGGCAGTCGAATGCCCTAGAAAAATCCAATAGCACAAGGACACTGCCCGCGCCGGAATCAGAACTGGTAATAACATTATCAGTGACATGCGCTAGTGCAGTTTCCGTGCCATGGCCACTACGGAATCCAGATTGTAATCTGGGGATGATTTTTTCGGACTCAAGGTATTTTGTCAATTGCGTACCAACCACTCTTTCGACAATCTTGGAGAGAACCGGTAGTACACTAATTGGTCTTAGATCCTTGAAATCCTCCACGTTATTTCCTTTGGGTAGTGGTTTGACCTTAGCTAATTTCCAAGCATCCGGAAAAACATTATGAAAAATTGATTTATTAACAATTTGAGTTATAACAGGCAGTGTTATTGGAA
Source organism: Ypsolopha sequella (assembly GCA_934047225.1). Taxonomy (NCBI): domain Eukaryota; kingdom Metazoa; phylum Arthropoda; class Insecta; order Lepidoptera; family Ypsolophidae; genus Ypsolopha; species Ypsolopha sequella. The sequence goes on from CAKOHE010000069.1 coordinate 23,741, forward strand.
GGGTCATATGAATCATTTCTACTGATAAAGTGTCATGACCCGTTGCATTGGTATCAATAGTGCTTATAATTTTATCAACCTGTTCCTCAGTGCAGTGTTTAATATTAAAAACACTGTCTGTAAATGTATTACTTTCAAAGAAATTGAACTGATTATTATCTGCTTGAGGATTACCGGGAATATCCAAAAAGAAATCATTAATTTTATTTGGATTATTCAAATGATCCGGAATACTTGAAGCATCAGTTTTTCCAATTATAGATATTCGTTTCAAATGATTCCACATTTTATAGGGGCTCTTAGAGTTATTGTTCACAAAATAAGTAAAATAAGCAGTTTTCTCCCTTTTTATTGCACTGTTGACTAGGTTACGGAGATCTTGATAGTATCTTCGATGTTGCTCAGTTTTTGTGGAAATTGCCTTTTTGTAGGCTTCATCTCTGAGGGACATCATGAGCTTGATGACATCCGTTAACCATGGACAAGGAGTTTGATTGGCTCGAACTCGAATCAAAGGAGCATGTTTATCAAATAAGGTAAGGATTAGTTCATTAAAACGTATGACCATTTCATTAACATCCTCCATTACCAGAACTTCATGCCAAGGGAGATTTTCAAGATCTACAAAAAAGCAACGTTCGTCAATATTTTTTAAAAGTCGTGTCTCTAAGTATTTTGTCGGTTCTTTTGGTTTCTGAATTTGGTAGTTCGGTTAGTAACATTGCGTGGTCACTGAGCAGAGGGTTATGGTGAACACTGATATTTTTATATAATTGTGGGGAATCTGTAATAATTAAGTCCAACAAAGTAGCTGTGTTATCTTTAATTCTCGTAGGTTCCTGCACCAACTGAGTCAAATTCTGATTGGTAAAAAAGGAAAGAACCTCAGGTGCGGGAGATTTGTTCGGTTTCAAGAGATCAACGTTAAAGTCGGTCAAAACACAGATATGGTTGGTACTCGAGTCTTGGACGACGCATCAGGTCGGTAGGCAGTGCCGATAGCGATGCGCCCCGCGCCCCGCAGTCGCAGCTCGACCCACAACTGTTCGAGGTCAGAATTTGGATGACTACGTACGCGCGTTTTTAAACCATGACTGATATAAAACCCTACACCACCTCCCCTGACACCCTTAGGTCTTGGGGATAATTTTAGGGCGTAACCGGGTATTTTCGGCGCACATATAGTGCCTTGGCCCTCCTTCATCCAAGTCTCATTAAGTGCCAGTATGTCTGGCTTATATTTTTGCATAGACATCAATAACTCATCTTTACCGGTGTTCAGGGATCTTACATTAAGTAAGCCCAATTTTAAACGATTACTCTTCCCTTTATTTTTCTCTTTTAATGATTAAAAGTAATATTAAAACTCGAAAAATGTGAATCAATATAAAACTGACTAGTAAAACTATGTAAAACAGTTTCTTATGTAACACCTCCATCCAGCGCTCTGTAGCGTCAATAAATATAACAATGTCTCATATAGTGAAACTACCCTATAAAAACAAGTAATTCGTTTTCTATAAGAGAAATGCCTATTGCGATTAACCTTTTTTTGCATATTTTTACATTCGATACCTAAAGTTAACAAGAGAAAAAACATGCACAAATTAAAATTGAAACGGGATGTCACAGAAATAGAAAATAAAATGCAATTAATAGCTAATAAAAACAATATTGGATAATAATTAAATTGAATAATAGTTTTGTAACAATGGAATAAAATCTCAAACAAAACTGTGAAATCATATACACTCCTTGATAATATCAAACTATCATTTTGACTTAACAATAAAACAATCAAGCAACGATAAATATATTGAAAAAATATTTCGAGTAGTGTGCATTTTAGTGGTTCGAAATTCCTAGCAAATTTACGTCGTATCATTATAGTGGTCAACAATACTAAAAACCCTAGCAATATCCAGCTCAGACCTGATACGATGAACCGGTTTGTTTTCATCTTGCTTAAGGGGGAACGATTCGAGCAGCTAGGCACCACATCCTCGTGAGATGGCGCTGTTTTGCCAATATTGATATTGAATTTTTTAATGATCTTACTTTGTAATATAAACAAACAGAACCTCACTTCGCGATCCAATACAAGCATATGTGATAAGTTCTAATCATTACACAATCGATAAATCATTCAACTTTTACATAAATTGGCCTACAAGTTTTAATTGTACCGATCTCTGTGTATACAAGAAATCTTACCCACACATGTAAATTGTCACTACAGGTAATTAATAATAGCAAATTTCATTCACCTCAACAAGACATCGCGTGGCGCATTGTAGCGTATACTTACTTCGCAATTCATGGTATCTAGGTTCGATCCCCTATCATAAATTATTTTTGTGTTTTAAATTTGTATTATTTTGCTATGTATGAAAATATAGCAAATTTCGTTCACCTCAACAAGACACCGCGTGGTACATTGTAGCGTATGCTTGCTTCGCAATTTATGGTATCTAGGTTCGATCCCCTATCATAAATTCTTTTTGTGTTTTAATTTGTATTATTTTGCTATGAATGAAATTTTATTATGAAAATATAATGAGAAGTTTTTATAATGAAATAAAAAAGACCAATTATAAGATTTATTTATTTACAAGATCGAAATACTTGCATTTTTCGTTACTTTCATTAGTATTATTTCTGGTAATACGCATTCCTTGTAAAACGATACCAATTTTGGTATCATTCCTTGTATAAAGTCTTCATCCCTGTCAACTTCCACCACACACAGTGATGGGTTGCAGCGGTGTTATGAAGCACACAAAATAACACTTCATTTTTGTCACTTTGAGCTGTCCCTAGACCTGCAATAAAATAAAATTGTGTAAGTACTGAAGAAAGTAGAGAATCATAAGTTCATTACGTAAGGAAGTAAGAAATAATAATGTGTCATGGTGTAAGTTTAGTGGTTTTTGATAGTTGTAGCTAAATTAACTTATCTATAAAAATATGTTTATTTTGCGATTTCAGGATTGTCCCTACAGTATACAAGGTGACTTTTTGATCATCGTCCAAATTCATACTGGTGGCTTGGTAAGTGCTCGGTATCATGCATCAATAACAATTTTGGTAAAATTCGTAAAATGAAATTTCAACTCCCCATAGTGATTCACTCGGGACTGGAACTGAATTTATATGGGAAGCCGAAATTTCATTATACGAATTTCACAAAAATTGTTACTGATCCAAGATACTGATCACTTATCAAGCCTCCAGCATGAATTTGGACGATGATCAAAAAGTCACCTTGTATATATCGTCACAACTTGAATCCCCGCGGGGGTGTCAGAGGTATTTTCCTAGTGTGGACTGTGCGGTGAAAGTCATAGTCCACACATGTACACCCTCATTTCACCGACGATTGTTACGTCTGTTACGATTGTATGGAGATTGAGACTCCAGCATTTTACTGCCTGAGCTACGCCACTGTCCCCATATTAAAAGTACTAAAATGTGATAAATAACAATAATTTCACAAACCTGGTAATAATAGCTGTGCTTTTTGTTCATTTTGAAAGCGCCATCTGCTAGAATAATGGGGAATTTTTTTCTCTCCTTGGCTGCAGTTTCGATATCCTGGTTGTTTCTCGCCAGTGAAGGAAAATAAAAAAAAATATATATTTTAAAATCTCATTTCTTCAATTTCTTTGTCATCCATGTTTAAATTACATAGTACACAATTTTCCTTTTTCCGTATTTTAACTACATCACATCAGCGAAGCAAAGCATATAATATGTATATATGTATTTGATGTTTTCAGAGATACAAATATTTTGAAATCAGGACCTGTTTCTTTATTTCGTATTTACTGTCATGCATGATTCATGATAGATATAACTTGAAAATGTTTAGACTTCAAGAGATAAAATTTTAGTATTACATACCGAAATTACGGTACATTTGGCACAATGGCAACACTAGTTAGAATCAAAAAAGCATGCATTAGCAGTTTCGAAGAAATTATAATAAGAATTCGGAGCGGCAACGCCGCAGTCGTCCCCGCTCCGTACATCTGGCAGCGTTGCATAATATACACATACGTAAAAAAGGTACTCACACATGCTTGTATGTTACTGCGTAGTGCGCACCACTACAATGTCAGAATTTGACGAAATATCATTACTAAAATGTGCTTGAAAGGTAATTTTTAAAAATATATTTTATTAATTCGCGACTTATTGTGGCGTTACTAAGATTATTGACATAATTTTCAGTACATATAACCATATGGTTAACTCAGGAAAAGGCCGGAACTTTTGTATAGGAATCGGATCCCCTTAACTAATATATTGCCATTGTTTGTCCAGGCGAATCTCCACTTGAAACGTTTCTGCTCTTGACGAGCCAGGTAAAATAAATTCTTGTTATTTGCAGAAAGTCTTTCGTTCAGGTAGACTCGTTGCTTAGTTTCAGAGGCGTGAGTGCCGAGTGGAGGGGTGACTAAGCCTTCAGTTGTGAGTGTGCGTCGCACGCGCGCGGCCTGCAGCAGGCGGTCACGGACAGCACGCCGTGCAACACGCAGCACGAGTGGACGCGAGCGGATGCGTGGGCCCGAGCTGGCGTCAGCAGCCAGCCGACGTGGTCCCGAGCGGTACACGTCGACCACCTCATTTTCAGTCAGTGTTGCTCCCATCTTGGCTGCTAACAAGTTCACAATATCATAACAATTCTCACCGTTTAACTCCGGAATTCCCGTTATCTCGATATCATTTACATAAGCCTCCTGTTCTTTATTATTCAGTTGTACCGTCAGTTCGTCTATTCTTTGGTGCAGAGCCTGATTATCTTCCCTATTTTTTTCCTCGTTGCCTTCCAATAACACAAGCCTCTTTTTAGTGTCGCCCAGGCTAATCGCCATTGCGTCTAAGCGGACATTGCACTTAATTACATCATCACGCAGCCCTTGTATGTCGGAGCGTAGTGCTGTCATCGTCCGTCGCATCTCAGCTTGAAAATTGATGATTAAAGTTTTCATGTCAGTGTCGCTTGCCGACGGTGATGAGAATTGCAGATCGTCATCATCTTTTGAAGTAGTATTATTTCCATCAGTTGTTAAGCAATCCGTACAAGTCCAATTTTTTGGCACAAAGGTTGAGCTTAATTGTGAGCATTGCTTCTGCTTATGAAAAGACCGTTTACATTTGGTACACGTAGCGCCACCTGTTGGAGCCAGGAGTCTCTCGCACGTTCCGCAATTAACCATGGTAGTATTGATTGACTGACAGCTTGGTTGTTAAAGATGACGTATAGGTGATGTTCAGACGCAAATAGAGATGGCGCTGGTAGTGCGCAATTATCTAGGTTTCCTAGAAATATCTATTATAATAATAATAACTTCGTAATCACTATTTAATGTTCGGCTTTGAAGAAACAATGTTTGTATATATTTGCACAGTACTCACGTAAGGGCCGATAAGGACGTAATCAACAAAAATAACTGATTTTCACTGGGACTATATTCTTGCACTATAATCCCTTAATAAACTGTAATTTTCTAAAATAACGACAGGCACGGTAAAACAACACTTCTTCATTAAAAGTTTCCGAAAATTAACAGTAAATATACAAAATAACTAATTAAAACACATGTAAATACGGGGCAGCTGTTTTCAGCTGTTGCCAGCTCTGTGTAAAATAAGTATACATCGAGGTTTTTTCACTTGAAGCCCACATTTTCTTCGTTAACCACTGTACGACATCGGATTCCAGGGCCCGGTACAGGAGGAGGATGCCAACAACAGCTCGACCCCGCCCCGGGCCGGACACAAACAGCAGCTGGTCTGCAAGCAGGAGGAGCACCAGGAGCTTCCGCTCTACGTGATACCCGCCAGCTACGTGGATGAGCATCACGACTCTAGCTACAGTGACCGGCGTGACCACTCCGCCGACCTATCCACTTTATATGTGAGTATCATAAAGTTCACGTGCTCAAATAGTTTGCACGCATTAATACGCCGACACCAGGAGGCCGCCAACTCGCGCTTTAGCGTTTACGACGGCGTCGGCTACTTCAAAGACACAGCATGTGGTGTAAAACCGCACTAGTAAAGTTTTTTTTCTTTCGTAATTGTTGCATCTCTTATTAGTAGTTTATGCTACTAGGGCGAAAAGGAATAAATTACGAGGACGATTTAAAACACGAGCGTAGCGAGTTTTTAAACGTAACCGAGTAATTTATTGCTTTTACGCCCGTGTATCATACTACGTTTTTCAATGCATAGTGTGAGGAAATGAAAATAAATATAATCTTGTGAACTTTAAATTATAATTGGGTCAAAAGGACTGTATCCAGAGCCGTTAAACACTGGAAAAAAAAGTATAACATCTATGGTACACAGGAAAGGCTGCAGGTTAGCCAACCATTGTAAATAAAAAAATAAAAAAAAAAAATAATAAAGCCCTAGGGCAAAATAATCGACTTTTTGTTCGGTTTTGATGCATAAAAAGTGGGCCTTTACGAGCACATGCATTGAAAAATTATTTAGACGTACTTACTGCGGGTGTACTCGCACTATTTGAACAAAATAAACTTTTAACAAAAAAATAGTAACCGACTTCAATAGTAACAGCAGTCATTCACTAAAAAGTTAATAATAATTCTATAAAGACCGATTGTACCGAAGCAACACTTTTGCCGACTTCTTTCTTCCTGAAACGTTATGTTATCTAGAAGTCGGCGTTCTTATATTGGTTTTTATGTTGCTATATCGTAGGAAATACGCCGACTTCTAGATAACATATTGTTTCAGGAAGAAAGAAGTAGGCAAAAGTGTTGCTTCGGTACAATCGGTCTTTATAGAATTATTATAAACTTTTTAGTGAATGACTGCTGTTACTATTGAAGTCGGTTACTATTTTTTTGTTAAAAGTTAATTTTATTTCACATTTTTTAGTGTTGCTGGGTTAAATTATGAGGTATAGGTAGTTCTTGCAATCGTGGTGTTAATATGAAACGAAGTTCAAGTGAGTATAAGTAGCCATGTTTGAGTAGCTTCCTGCTATCAGCACCCTAACACAACATGATTACCGCAATCTCGAGTTATGTGCTGTCATCCGTTGAAGAGTTCTACGGTGATGAAGCCAAGATCGAAGGTCAGGTGGGTACACTGGCAATTTTCAGCAATGCCCTGCAATGAGCACCCTAACACAAACTGGTTGCCGCAATCCAAAGTTATGTGCTGTCATCCGTTGAGGAGTTCTATGGGGATGAAGCCAGGATTAGGGCATCCATAATCGGAAGGTTGTCAATTCCGGAACCGATTTCCGATACTGAAACCCAATATCGGAATTCCGGAACTGACTCCGGAACTAGCAAATATTGTATTTTATTTTATTCTAGCAAAAAAGGACTACCTTTCCCTATGAAACGAGTAAAGAGTTGTGGTGTTTAATGAACTTGAGTCACATAAATTATAATTTAACTCATTTAAAAATAAAGGACAGGTGGTATAGCTGATGCCGGGCTCGACTGTGTACCTTGGAGACCACCTCGAAGTAATTCGGGGGAGAGTAAGAGGACAGCTTACAGGCAAAGAGACCAGGAGGCCCACCATGCCTGGGACCGATGGATGGCGGTATATCCATCCCTAATAGCCGGGCCTTGTATGGAACAAACTGGTGATGGGCAGCGGCGTCACTGGTGCGAGGGTTCCAGCACCGCGCTCACCAACCCACCTGCCCAGCGTGTGTGAGTATGGGCAATTCTTCCAGGATGACCGCCGGGAGTGGCAAAGTCCTGGACGAACTAGGCTGATGGATGGATGGATGAAAATAAAGGACGACGCTTCAGTCTCGTAATAAAACTCGCAAACTGAGAAATAATCAATATTTGAACGACGTAATTAAAGGTAAGAACAACATAAAAATATACGAAAATCAACAAAAAACTAACATTTGGCAATAAACTGAGATCAAATCACTTACGAACTTAATGAAACAAAAATCAACATAAAAATATACGAAAATCAACAAAAAACTAACATTTGGCAATAAACTGAGATCAATTCAACTACGAACTTAATGAAACAAAAATCATTTTTGAAAGAATAATAGTGCATCTAACATTTTGTCAGACAGCGAGCTTCGAATTATAATAATAGTGCATCTAACATTTTGTCAGACAGCGAGCTTCGAATTATAATAATAGTGCATCTAACATTTTGTCAGACAGCGAGCTTCGAATTATAATAATAGTGCATCTAACATTTTGTCAGACAGCGAGCTTCGAATTCGGTTACAAAAGTAACCAGCACACGAAAATACTCTCTCATTCTCAACACTTGTAGGCAGAATGCACAAAACATACTTGTAGAAATACTTATTTTGTACGTAAATGTAAAATGTATAAATACCGGATTTACGATATTATGCCTCTCAATTCCGGAATTGAAATATCGGAAAAATCGGTCCGAGATTCCGGAATTGCGATATTCCGGAATTCCGGGATGGATGTCCTAGCCAGGATCGAAGGTCAGGTGGGTATTCTGATTATCTCCAAGTAATACCCTTGAATCAGCACCCTAATGCAGTGATTGCCGCAATCTCGAGTTATGTGCTCTGATCCGTTGAGGAGTTCTATGGTGAATATGGTGATGAAGCCAGGATCGAAGGTCAGGTGGTAGAATGTCGATTTTCAAGTAATACCTTGTAATCAGCACCCAGGAACACCCCCGACACTTCTTTGTCCTCGCTCAAGTTATTTACCTACACTCTCACGCGCGAATCTGGCTTGTCCGCACACGCATGTGTGTGTGCGTGAGCTAGTCTAGGGCTGGCAGCAAGCGTGTGAGCGTCGTCGATCGAGAGGGACAACATTTATAGTCAGCAACTTATATGATTCTCTTCCTAAATTTTAGCGTGGTTAATCCCTAGGTCCTAATTTGGTTCCCCGTGGATTATTTTTGTATTAAAAATATATACATCGTCACGACTTGAATCAAATGCTCGAGGGGGTGTTAGAGGTGTTCCGAGTGTGAACTTTGAAATGCATGTCACAGTCCGCACTCGGTACACCCGCGTTTCACCTACAAATATTACGTCCCAACGTGATGGGTGGTGAGCTCTATCGCCGTACTTCGGGCACAAATAGACAATTTTTAGGACATGTTGAAATTTGCTCAGCTCGAACGGTGACACAAAAACATTCGATTTTTAAAATTTCAACTTAATGTTGAAATTCTTACCAACTGTTACACAACTGCTTGAGAGTTGCAGTTAACGCCCTAAACCAATACATAAAAGAAAATGCCTTGGTTTAGTTCATCGGTAGGAAATAAAAAAAATCTGCGTTCTTTATTTTTTGCTCCGTTTTCAATGCATCCATAAACACCACAAAAACGAACCATATTCATTAAAAATCAGTATCGTAATAAAACAAAAAACAAAATACGCGCGCAGTGAACGAGTGCTACTCGAGCTCTACGTGCCACCAGATTTCCACTAACTTGCGGGGGACCGCGGGGGATGTTAAATTCGCGCGGGGAGGTGAGTGTCGCTTCTTTACGTAGTAATACTTTATATTCTCTGACCCAGGTACAAAGCGATTACCTCAATTTCGAAAGGTATGCTGTCATTTTCTGAGGAGTTCCACTGCCTATCTCTGAAGACCTTCATCAGATCATGACCAAACCCAAAATGGAACCCACATGGAATTAAACTCTTTCAAACAAAAAAAGAATTATTCAAATCGGTTCAGAAATGACGGAGTTATGGAGTAACAAAGCAAAAAAAAAAAATACAGTCGAATTGAGAACCGCCTCCTTTTTTGAAATCGGTTAAAAACTGTACAATCTCTCATATTTGAACTTGGAGATTAGATTTATGCTGTCCTTTATTACATTTTATCTACTCCCATACTATAATAAAAATATCAAAAGCGGTTTATTTATAAGTACCTACGTTGTTTGACCGATGTTATAATATTACATTGTGCGGTGTGATTGGCCAAATTTATTATAGCAGCGCTAAACCATTAACGGAATCTGAAAATTATATACATTTATCATTATCAGAAATTCAATAAAATATTAGCAACTTGTAAAATAACAAACAAAACAAACTTTTTTCAGGAGGAGAGGTTCAGGATCGGCAATAGCTTCATGAACTCGGACATGAACGCCTTCCTGCAACCGACGTCGCCGCCGAACTTCAACAACGGTAAGAGCAGGCCCGGCACTCCCAAAAAGATTCGGTCGATCGTTTATTGTTCGAGCATACGTCCATCTCTGACGCACGCATAGAAAGTGTGATAGAGATGGATATACGACCGCACGATGTTCGATCGAATTTTGTCGCAACAATCGCCATACATGTGATTCCACAAACAACAATACTACCAGTACCGACCCACACAAGCACTCACAAATCGCCTTTAAATCAGTGTTTCAGTTAGTATCGTAAGGTCATTTCATCCACCTCTCACAGAAGTCCAGATGCGCACGTGAGAATCATCTTTCGTTGGCCGTGCCTTTAAGTATATTAAAGGTCCCTCGAATCGACGGATGAACTCCGCACTGGAAGGGGCGTGGCAATTAGTTGTCTCGCTCAGAGCAACATACCCTGTAAATGCCCATAAGTTAGTAATTCCGTTCCTATTCACTGATATAGATATATTTTGAAATTTTATGGCTTTAATCATTAACTAGACACTGTTAACAAGAATTGCTTGTTGTTATATTTGTGACTAGAATAGACTTTAGCACTGGATAATATTTAAAATATGTAGTGTGTTGTAGACCCATTGGAACGAGTTTTTTGATCTCTGCATTTATTGTCCTTAAACATTGTGTTAAAAAATCGGCCAAGTGTGAGTCGGACTCGCGCACGAAGGGTTCCGTACCATTATCTATAAAACGGCAAAAAACATGTCTGTTGTATGGGAGCCCCCTTAAATATTTATTTTATTTATTGCTCTTACGCCCGTGTATCATACTACGTTTTTCAATGCATAGTGTAAGGAAATAAAACAAATATAATCTTGTGAACTTTAAATTATAATTGGCTCAAAAGGACTGTATCCAGAGCCGTTAAACAGTGGAAAAAAAGTATATCATTTATGGTAAACAGGAAAGGATGCAGGTTAGCCAACTTCTCGTACATAAATTAAAAAATATATATATTAAAACCCTAGGGCAAAATAATCGACTTTCTGTTCGGTTTTGACGCATAAAAAGGGGACCTTTACGAGCACTTGCATTGAAAATAATATAAATGTAATATCGAGTTTCGCCTGCGCAGTGACTGTCACTTATACGCGCACTTCAATCTCGCGTTCGCGTCAGTAATACGATAATCGGGCTGCTGTCCGCCACATACCTCAAGATAGATTTAAGCCGATTAAGGGCATGAACCTGAGAATAGAGGACACCACGATACTGACTTAAGAAGTCCTGAATTTACGTACGCCAAGTCCGAAGCGTGCAGACCGAAAAGTTTACTGTCTTGCTTATCTTAACGTTGATGCGCTACGGAAAAAAATCGACACTTAGAACTTGCATATCTGCTTCAGAAAATAATGTATTATTTTAATAAAGAAGTATATTATTTTTGGAATATTTTTCTAGGGATCTGTTAAGGTGGTAAAGCCGTAAACAGAAATGAGCTCAGAATGTTAGATGGCGCCACGCTCTAAGAAACTAGAACGAATTAATGATTATATCTGTTACACATTACCGTGTCGAACTCGTTAGCGGACGGACGTTACGATTACCAGAGCAAGCTGACTCATCCGTGAACTATTTTGTTGATCGGTAAATTGTGTAGATACGCAGTAGTTTTGAACTCTTGCAGTTTTATTGTTTCAAACAACAATGAACTGCTTTAAATGTAATGAACATGCTTCGGATTTTGTGGAATGCGGCCAGTGCAACGGCCATCTGCATTTTTCGTGTTCGGGTGTGTCTGAAACTACTTGGAGAAAGATGAGTTTGGACAAGAAGGCGGCCTGGCGTTGTTTTTCTTGTCGAGTCTCCCTAGCAACTACGGAACCCAAAATTGCCGATGTCCTGCAGGAGCTCAAAGCTTTCAGGGAGGATTTCAGTACAATGAGAAGTGATGTTAAAATCGCAAGTACTGGTATACAGGATCTGAATTCTAAGTGGAAGGAGCTTGAGTCCCGTTTCACAACAATGGAAGAACGAATCACGATCGTCGAGAAAAAAGTGTCAACTTTCACCAAACTCCAAAAGGATCTTAATGAAGCCAAAGAAACCATCACCGATCTCAAACGTGAAAACAACGATCGTGATCAGTTTTCCCGATTGAATAACATGGAGATATCTGGAGTACCACTCAGCAGCGGCGAGAACCTGCAAAACATTTTGTATTCTATTTGTGCTAAAGTGGGGGTTAATTTGGGGGACTGTGATATAGACTCGATTCACCGGGTTCGCCGTTTCGATCGCGGTGACGGTAAACAAGCGCAATCTACCCGCGAGATGCGTACTCCGGCGATAATTGTCCGGTTCACCCAGCGCCGATGCAAGGACAAGTTGCTGGCCGCGGTGCGCGCGCGCCGAGGGCTCACCTCAGATGACATCGGCCTGCCTGGCGCACCCACTAACCTGTATCTAAGCGATCACCTTACTCCTACCAACAAACTATTGCTTAAACGAGCCCGGGAGCTGAAAATCGAACTAAACTATCAATTTCTGTGGGTTAGAGACTGCAAAATTTTAATGCGCAAAAGCGAAAAATCTAAAATTGTGCGCATACAAAATGAACTTGATTTGTCAAAACTTAAGTGACTTCTATTACGCACAAATTGTCTCAAAACATTTGATATCAATGCAAAAGGTTTATGTTACATCATAGGTTTACGTACTTACCTCATTCTCTCGCTTTTAAAGTGTTTACATTGTATAGCTAAAAACGGCTTCATGTGGCGTGTTATTATAATAAGAACAAAATTTGCAAAGATATCTATTCGTGGTTTTAATAAAAGTATTTATGTTCGAAGTGACTCTTGTCTGACTTTAAGACAATTTTCTATTGAAATTTTTACTGATGGCTAATCAGGATTTACTGAGCATTTACTATCAGAACGTGAGGGGTTTACGAACTAAATCGCATTCTTTCTTACAAAACGTATTAGGATCCAAATATGACGTAATTTGTATAACAGAGACGTGGCTATCGAGTGAATTTAGTAATGCAGAATATTTTCATAGTGACTACGATGTATACCGACGTGACCGCGGGGGGTCGGGGGGTGCGGGGGGCGGTGTGCTGCTGGCGCTACGCCGCGGGCTCACGGCGCGTCGGCGCGACGAGTGGAGTGCGCCTGATCGCGAGGAGCTGTGGCTTACTGTGGAGCTGGGTGCGCCGCCGGGCCAAGCCCGCGCCCGTACCGAGGCCGACCCTCGCACCCCGTGCCTACATATCGGTTGCGCCTATTTTCCTCATTACCCTCGTAACAATAATCACTACTCTTTATTGCAACAATTTTTTGATAATGTTTCTGAAATTATGTTTAGCCATCCTCATGATACATTTTTGATAGTCGGTGACTTCAATATTACGTATGCGGACTGGGTCTTCAGGGATGGTTTGAGCAATCTATGTATTCAAACAAATAATAATAACTTAGCACACGCTTTAAGTGACTTCATGAACTTGACAGATTTGAAACAATACAACTGGTGTACAAATACTAATGGGCGCATACTGGACCTAGTATTATGTAATGCAAGCTGTACTCTCGTAGCATGCACTGAGCCTCTAACACCCGAAGACCTTCATCATAAATCTTTGGACTTTTCTATCTCCTTGCCTAGCTGCCCACTCAAAACCGAGTTTAAAGGAAATAAATTTCTTTATCATGCCGCAGACTTTGACAAAATAAATGAGGGCCTTTCTAATGTGGACTGGCGAGTTTTATCAGGTATGAATACGGAGCAAGCAGTTACCCATTTTTACACAATCCTATATAAATTGTTTAAAGAGTTCATTCCAGTGCGTAGGGGTTGTAATAATAGTCACTTTCCAACTTGGTATTCTAGACCCCTCATAAAATTAATTCGCGAAAAGCGGAAAATACACACCAGATGGAAAACTTATGGGAATCCACTGGACTATCAAGATTTTAAGTTACTGAGAGCTAGAGAAAAGAAAATTATTAAAGAATGCTATCAGTCTTACATAAGTTTCGCAGAAGATAATATACATAAATCACCTAAGTACTTCTGGAGTTTCATTAAGTCAAAATTTACTGTTAACGCTGTTCCTGAAACCATGGTCTACGATGACAAAACATCATCTGATCCCGAAACAATATGTAACTATTTTAATACCTACTTTCACTCCGTGTTTGTCACTAACAGCAATAATGATACAAGCGGGTCCTCAACCAATATTTCAGAAGAAAGTCCAATCGATATTTCTTTCATTAATATCAGTGAAGCTCTCGTACTTAGACAATTAGAACTAGTGGATATTAATAAAGGTGCAGGTCATGATCAAGTTCACCCTATTATAATACAAAAATGTGCTAAAGAACTGTCTACTCCAGTAACTCTTATTTACCGCAAATCCCTGGCTGAAGGCTGTTTCCCCGAAATCTGGAAGAAAGCACTCGTCACGCCTATCTCCAAGGGTGGGGACAAACACGATATCAAACAATATAGGGCTATTTCAAAGCTCTGTCTTTTAGGTAAAATACTTGAAAAGATAGTCACCGAACAGTTGACCAAGGTTGTTGCACGCTACATGTCACCTTCACAACATGGCTTCTTTAGAGGCCGGAGTGTTGATACTAACCTTATTACTTACACTGATTTTATACTAAACGCCATGGATGCTGGCTGCCAAGTGGATGCCGTGTATACTGACTTCTCCAAAGCGTTTGATAAAATAAAACATAATACACTTTTTTCAAAACTGGAAAGAGTTGGTATACACGGTGATCTATTAAGGTGGCTAAAATCATACATTAGTAATAGGAGTCAGGCTGTGTCACTAAAGGGTTTTACTTCTAAGTATCTTATTATTGAGTCCGGAGTGCCTCAGGGCTCTCACTTGGGTCCATTTTTGTTCTCTTTATATATTAATGATATTAGCATCTGTTTAGAAAACTCATGCCATCTGTTGTATGCAGATGACACAAAAGTATTCAAAGTTATCCTATCCGAAAACGATTGCGACGAACTACAATCGGACCTAGATAGATTTGTCAATTATTGTCAGCTAAATGAACTTGTCCTTAATACTGACAAATGCTACACAATTAGCTTTACTCGGAAACATAAGCCTATTAATTTTGAATACAAGTTTGAAAGAAATGTTATCAAACGTGTAGACCAGGTGAGGGATCTGGGCATAACTCTCGACTCCAAACTACATTTCAATATACATATTGACAATATTATTGCCAGAGCCTATAAAAACTTAGGTCTAATACTTAGACTTTCAAAGCCCTTCAAACGTGCTGCATCTTTTAAAACATTGTTTTTTGCATACGTTCGTAGTATTTTGGAATTTGGTTGCGTCATATGGAATCCTCAATACGCAGTCCACATTGATAGACTTGAAAGAATACAAAATAAATTTCTTAAATCACTTGAGTATCGAACAAGAAACTTTTTTCAAGGTTATGAGAGAGCGTCTAAACACCATAGTATTCCATCCTTGCAAAGTAGACGCAAGTACCTAGATTCTTTATTTCTCTTCAAAATTATTAACAATAAAATTGATTCCGATGCATTACTAGAAAAAGTAACATTTAAAATTCCTCGTGCCTCTTCACGTTCAAAAGATACTTTTTATTTACATTTCTGCTCAACAAATTATGCAAAAAATACTTTTTTCCGACGTGCTTCTAACACGTATAACACGTGTCTAAGCGATATAGATATCTTTGCATTATCCTTATCTGGTTATAAACATAAAGTTGGAGAAGCTTTATTCTGAATGTGTTCTTTGCATTTTTTATTTTAAATTTTTGTGTATATATTATTGTTCAACTACTATTATTATATAAGTAATTAATTAATGTATACTTAATATTGCTTGTTCTTTAATGTTTAGCATATTTTTAGTTTATTCCGTCTTGTTTAATTGTGTTCGAAATTTTTCAATAAGTGTTTCACTTTTATGGAACTTTAGGTCTGTTTGTTATTGTCTATTTATTTTTTATTATATGTAAATGACTGTTTGTTTCCTAAATAAAATAAAATAAAATAAAAATAAAAATATCTGTTATTGTTGCTTTTGGGTATTAATTGAGTTGATATGCGGATAAAGCGATTTATTTCACGACGCTTTGGAGTGATAATAAATGTGAAATCCCTTTGCTTTTACTATACTTCCAAATGTTTCATAAATTCATTAGTTGTCAAACTAATACGCACACTAGTAAAGGCAGTTTTGCCAATGTGTGAGTTTATTCATTCATAAAAATCAAATGGATACAAAACGTAAAACGTTGCCGCTCCGTATTTTACCGCGGAAGCAGAGCGGCAACGTATTGACTTTGCAAAACAAGACGAAATGTTAGATTATTATTATAATATATATATTACTGTAAGTTACAGCTTAATTAGAACGACAAATATCCTCAATTCATTGATTTACACACACTGGAACTTGAAAGCATAACGTTGGATTAAAAACATAAATAATAATAGCTAAGTCCATAAAACTTGGTTTTACATTATTGCAAATAATAGGTGTACCCAAAAGAAAATAATAATTATGAGCAAATATTATAATTATTATACCATAGAAAAGATTTTAAAATTAAAAGTTCAGGCGTACTCAATCTCACAAAAAGCCACAGAGTGTGGACTGTGACTTGCATTTCACAGTTCACACTCGGAACACCTATGACACCCCCTCAGGGATTCATGTTGTGATGGTATATATATAAGATGATTATCGTCTTTTTTAGATGATTGACAAGTAAAACAAACTATGCGTTGCTCTGTAAACAAAGTTTTTATTGTATGAATTAGTTTTATGCTATCGTATACTAAACAACACTTATTATACCATAACAAAGTTACCTGTAAACAAAGAAACGACATTAAAAGTTTATTCTTTAACAAGTCAATTTCTTAATAATTATAAATAGTTGTTTTAATACAGTTTTAGTGACACAAATTTCACTTCACTCTTGACACGACTCCATATTGTTGTTTTTCTCAAAATGACGTGATCTAACCTATTACCACTCTATCGACAAAGTCTGCTTTACCGACGGCGCGTGGACTACGGCAAAATTTAAGTTCCAAATAAAAATAAAGAAATACTGTTTCTTTACATATATATATATATTATATATATATTTTTTTTTTATTATTATTACCTTGTATAGATCACTGGTGTAATTTTTTACAACATGATTTTTGCATTCCAGTGTTTTGATTATATTGCCATATGGTACTTTATCTTTCAGTCTGGAAAAGACGGAGGAATCACCATCTCCAATAAAGAATCTGTATCTCACACCATGCATTTCAATACTTTTACAAAATCCTTCTTGTAAAATTATAGACTCCATGCCAGTAGAAGATCCTTCATAATTTTTGAAACATATATGGTCCGTATTGGTCTGTCTTTTTTGATTGTTCTCACACATGCTGCAGTATTTATTTTTTTGTTTTTTTGCATTTTTTTGTTTCCTTTCCAATTATGCAAGCCTGAAAAATAAACAATCTATAGGTAAAGAGCTATAAAGAGATAAAGACAACAATTCATACATACATACATATAAAACACCAGATTGTTCAAATAGACTTTATCAGAAAACTTTGCTCGCTCGTTCAAGAAATCAAAACTAAAACTTATCAAATAACTAAACTTACTATTCCTGAATTGGCATTAGAGTTGTGTCCATAAGACCTCTTTGACCAGCCTCCATCTACATATACTGTTATATATGGAACTCCATCCGAGCATATGTGCCCTTTTTCAACGGCAATTTGTTTTTTTTTCCCAGCTTCTAGCATTTCTTTATACAAGTGTTCTTCCCATACTTTTCCCAAATGTAATTCAGTTTTTTCATACTTTTTTTGTGAAATCGTGGGTATATCCATAGCGGCAAGCAAATTGTCACATTGGGCATAATAACTCCCTCCGGTTAGAATTCCCTACACAAATGACTGGTTGATTTTCTCGACACCCTCCGTCTTTCCTACATAAATTTGATCACAAGTAGAGATGCCGCGAATAGTTGTTATAGCGAATAGTCGAATACCGATTAATCGCCTTTCCCTATGGCGAATAGTCGAATAACTCGCCATTATTATTCGACATAAAAAAGGAATATTATTCGTTATCAAATTATAACACGCTTGTATATAGTCTTGAACTTACTAATCATTTATTTGTTACTGTAATCAATTTTTTTTCTAAGGTTATGTATGAGAAAAGCAAACAATAAAGTTAAAGAAATCAGTCTCAATTATACTGATTTTACATTTTTAAATGCTGAAAACCCTTTTTTTTCTGAGGCAGTTTTGATTTATGAAGAAAAGCGCAACCGACTTGATCCCAATCGTGCAGAAAAACTAGTTTTTTTTGCAACACAATCTGCCTCTTTTTGTCTTTAAAAATTAATTAAAAAGCCTAACTTCAACATGTCATGACAAATTTTGGGCAAACTTTTTATATTAATGATAGTAATATAATTACTTAACTAGTAATATAATTACTGATAAGTATTTAAGGAGGGAAACAATAATACGTCCGTTAGGTTTCACGTCTATATTGGAAGAGAGAGATCTCCGAGTACCTACGTATAATATCAGCAATAACAATATCTAGTTACCCTACAAGTACACACCAATACCCCTACACTTAATTATTGTTATACACCTATTAACAATTTAAACCCACTTAATTAACTAACTAACTAACAAACATAACTAAATCATAAACAAAACACATAAAAATCATTGACAAATAATAGCAACAATAAATACATTATTTACTATACGCAGACATACATGACGCAGATTGCTAGGAACTTATTTAATCAAATTCGAAACCGTAACGCTTTATGGTCTTTCTTTCTCGAGTCGGCCATCGTTGCTGAAACACCGTCGGCGGTGCAGCTTCAACCCTATTCCCCTCCGACTGGGGAGCCTGGCTCGCGATCACCTCGGCTGATAAAGGTGAACCTATCCGTCGCGGTGATCGCGTTGCCGATGCGGGCTCTGACTCGCCGACCATGCCCCCCACGCACACTGACCCCCGCCTTCCACCCCCGCGACATTCGCTGAGAGGGATAACATCGAGTGCCGGGTCCTGATTCGAACTGGTAGACTCGTCTCTGTACAAATTATTTTCCTGGTCTGAGAAGGTCGTGGGGTATACGCAAGAGTTTCTTGATTTTCTTTTGAGTTGGTCGACGTGCCTATGAACACAATCTCCCGCATCAGTCGTTATCTGATAATCAGATCTGCCCATTCGTTTAGTAATAACCCCATCGGACCATTTACGGCTAGGGCCGTAAGTTCTAAAACTAACTGATTCACCTAAACTTTGATACCTGCGTTGATCCGCTTATTTGTTTTTCCTGTTCCTGCTCAACCCTAGCAGCCACATCCGGTTTCAGTAGGTCTAGACGCGTGCGCAACCTGCGACCTTGAAGCATCTGCGCCGGTGATTCACCGGTAGTGCTATGTGGAGTATTATGATAATACAATAAAAACTGGAAGATGGCCTCGTCTATGTTACGTTTTTGAACGATAGCCTTTTTAATTACATTTTTAATTAACTTGACCGCCCCTTCAGCAGATCCATTCGACTGGGGATGATATGGAGCCGCGTAAATATGTCGAACACCATTAGCACATAAGAAGTCATTGAACTGTTTACTCGCAAAAGGTTGCCCATTATCACTGACTACTTTTTTCGGTAAACCCCAACGCGACCACGACTCCCTCATCTTAGTTATTGTATTGTCCGCCGTCGTATTAGACATATTATAAAATTCTATTCATTTAGAACGAGCGTCTATAAGTATCATGTACGTTTTACCTACTATAGGTCCCAAAAAATCTATATGTACCCGCTCGTAGGGGCGTGAAGGCCAGCGCCACGGCACAGGCGTGCTCGCACGCTTTACATTGCGCCTCAATAGCTTCGTCTAGCCCTGGCCACCATACATAACTCCGTGCCATGGCCTTCGTCTTCACGATACCCATGTGAGGTTCGTGTAGTTCCCGCAATACTTGGAGACGTCCCGCCTCGGGTATGACGACACGGTGCCCCCACATGACACAACCGACTTCCAAATAAAGCTCGTTTTTCCTATGTAAGTAAGGTTCTAATTGCTTGACTGAAACCGTGTCCGGCCAGCCGTCTCTTATGTAATTAGCAACTCGGCCTAAGATCGGGTCTCGTGACGTCATCCGCTTTATCTCTCCGTTATCTATCAATAATGCGTTAGAAGCAAAATGCAAATACGATTGTTCTGGAATCTCGCATTCCTTTTGATCGCCTATAGGTAATCTAGATAAGCCATCTGCCCAATTGTTGTTCGTGGTAACGTAACGTATCGTAAAATCATAAGCAGATAGAATTAATGCCCACCTTTGCATACGGCTGGCAGCCATGTTTGGCACCCCAGTTAATGGCCCAAATATACTGACTAACGGCTTGTGATCAGTAACTAACAGGAAATGTCGACCGTATATATACTGATGGAACTTTCGGACGCTGTACACGATAGCTAGTGCTTCGCGATGAATTTGCGAGTAATGTCGCTCTGCGTTAGTTAACCTACGTGACACATATGCCACTGGGCGCTCGTTACCCTCCCCGTCTGGCTGGGTAAGTAAACCGCCTACGCCTGTTGAACTAGCATCGCAGGTGAGGGTTAAAGGTCGACTATACTCCGGCCGTTCATTCGAGAGAATGGTGACGTTTGCAAATGTCAGGGGATAAAACCTTTTTTTTACTGTTTTGCATTTCAATATTTTATATTTATCATGATGATTTTAGGGTAGATTGTATATCGTTAAAAGGTCCCATTTGTTAATAAAAATTATTTTTGTCGCATATATTTTCCACTTCCTAGTACAAAACTTAATGAATCAGCTGACTCAATTTCTACGTAAAAGTGAAAAAAAGCGCAAAAAATATTATTTTTGGCGAAAAGTTGTCTATTAGCGATACTGTGTTCACTTGAATTTAAGAACCTTATATAGAGGTTGTCATTTTATTTATGTAGCGGAAATCATATTGAGTTAAGACCCTGTATCTAAGTGATCAATATTCTATTACCCTTTTTGTGAAACTCGTTAATTTGTTTTTATCGTTTCGTTTATCGGAGAGTCCTGCTCCGAGTCAGTTACTATAGGAAGTCAACATTTTATTTGGAAAAATTAGCAAAACGTATTACGATCCGTGTTGCTGATTTATTATTATTACTTGCCAATATGGTAGTTTGGCTGTATAAATCAGTGGCGTGCAGTCCATACAGACAAAAAGACACTGTCTACCCTGACAAATACACATCATTTACGCATTTTTACGCATATCGTAAAAAAAAAAGTGTAGCCACACCGACCGCCATCTATTGTCATTAGCGGGAACTGCGAGTCTCAGTTCACAGCTGCGATTCGCTCGCTCACTCCAGCCATAGATAAAGTATCTATGCTCGAGCATTCCGAAATAGAATTACATCGCTAAAATCGATTACGAAAGACTATGAAGTGAATGGCTTATGATTCGTTGTAATTCAATATCGGACCAGCCATCGCGGAATGGTGGCTACCGGCCAGTACCCGTCAGTACCGGCTTTTATGTGTGGGTCATTATTCCAACAGTATCTTTGTTGTGTGCGTTACTGTAAGTACATGGCACACAAATGCAAAAGCTTTTGCTTGTTTGCGTGCGACATGTATGCGAACTCTGCAAAAAGACGACGTCTTTTTAGTTTTACGACATTCACCGAAAATTACCGAAGTCTTACGAAGCCGCCTTAGCAGCTGAGCCGGCGCCATCCATTATTGTTTTGCGTTCGTTCGTTACGCAAATTGATGACAAGCAGTATAAATAAAATAAAATTGGGTCTAAAAATTGCAAAAAATGGCTAGTGGTGGTAGTAACTACTGTGAAAGTTGTGCTGGGAATGTGTGTGTGCAAAAATTAGAAATGGTACGTTTTCAAAACTGTGTTATGCTGAAAAAAAAAGAAGTAATCGAGAAAAGCCGCTTCGTACCGGATTCAAATAAAAGGTAAAGCAACCAGAAAATTCAATCCAAAACAATATGAAACATTTAACTGGCTGACAGGTTGTAAACATACTAATCGACTATTTTGTTTCTCGTGCTTGTTATGTTCAAATAACCAAACTGTTTGGAACGATGCCGCTTAGCTATATTTACTTGCCTCTATTTTGGGAAATCCTCGAAAAACTACAAAAAAAATTGATGTCCCTCAACTTATCTCTAAAATTGGTTGATCGAAAAATAAAAAAAAATCATGGTAATATGTGCTTACGTAAAGATTACAGGAATAATATAGCAGTTTAGAAATTCACGAAAACAAAATTACATTTTTCATCCACGATACGGAACCTTAGGTACGCGAGTCTGACTCGCACTTGACCGGTTTTTATGTCTACCCTGTGTAAAAACTCTGTGCACGCCACTGGTATAAATAAATGTCACCTTTCAAAGAGCTCGTGCTATAACTAAAATTTCCTTCTGCTCATTATTTCTGTCAAATCAGCAATCATAATGCCTGCAGTATGAATCCTCGACTTTTTGAATCGACATTTCAGAAAAAGGTTTATAATATCTGCGGTATAAGGCAGTGTTGTCGTATTATAAAACTGATATACCTTACCAAATAATAAGATCGTATATATATTCTATTCCAGGATTTTTATTTATAAAAAAAGTTTAAATAACCATGATTTGGATTTATTTCGTCCCATTTGTTGTACCGTTGATATTTTTTAACGTGCCTTTATTTATTTTTGTCGTTTAGAAGCTCTTGTTGACTTGTAGTATTTTTTCGAGATATCGCCACACTCCATCTGTCATCATTCTCTCGAATTAACGGCAGCAGTTTAGGGTTATAATGCGCTAAAGCTTCGCTGCCCAACAGTATATCTTTAATTTTTTTGAATGCTGTACTACATTCCGGTGACCATATCCACGACACCCCCTTTTTTAACAAGGAATATAGCGGGCTAAGATGATCACTTATCTTTCTTACAAATTTTGCATAAAAATTTACCATTCCTAAAAAGGATCTTAGTTCTCCTACGTTCTTAGGCTCCGGCATTTTTGCTATGGCTGCTACTTTACTGGGATCTGGGCGAATACCGTGTTTATCTATAATATATCCCATCCTCGTCGCCACTGATAAGTATTTAAGGAGGGAAACAATAATACGTCCGTTAGGTTTCACGTCTATATTGGAAGAGAAAGATCTCCGAGTACCTACGTATAATATCAGCAATAACAATATCTAGTTACCCTACAAGTACACACCAAATACTAAGTGTGTTTTGTTTATTAAAAAAAATTGAAATTGATTATTTTTAAGTCTATAGTGTTTTTGTTCACTAAAAGTTTATTTTAGACAACTATTCGCCAAATGTCGAATAATATTAGCTATTATTCGGTATTCGTCGAATAACAAAAAAATATCGAGTAATGCCGAATATCGAATAATAGCGAGTATTCGCGGCATCTCTAATCACAAGTGTTGCATTTAAATTGGAAAGTGCTACTCAGTCCATTTCTTTCTTCTCGAACAAACTCCAAGTGGCCACAAGTGCAGTGTTTTTTGTGTTCAGTTTGCATTTTCAAAGACCATTTTAATAAATATTGAATATCTACTATACGATAAAATATTGGCCTTGTAAGCCTTCAAGACTAGAAACACCACATGTTTTTTCAATGCTTAATTCGTGCTTCTCCATGTCTGCATCGTGTGTCCAAATAATATCATTGCTGGGTCCAGCTGTCTGTTCATCATGCCTGACGTCCCTGCGAATCTGTGATACCTCACGAGTAGGTGTAAAAGGAAATTTTTTTTTACGAGGCATGTCTGTCAATTTTTGTTTATATGTTCGGATGGCGCGTTTAGGTGTAGGTTTAGAAGAACTTCCTTCTGGATGCACTTCTATGGCAGCATTAGGTTGGTCACAAGAACCCTTCTTCGGCTCATTTGTGCGCCAGGTCTACTGGAAGGAAATACAATATTTTTAGAGTAAACATGGTAAGATGTTGTATGTCGTGCCCTCTTATCGACACTCTGACTAACATAATTAATTTTCAAAATAGCGATAAAATATTTACCTTTTCTCTTCACCATAGCAACGTTTCATGGCAGCTCTCGAACGCTTGCTGTTCACTTTGTGCCCGGAATATTCATGCTTGATAACAGCACGCTTCATCGTGGTGGCATTCAAATAACTTTCTTTTCTCTATTTATAACGAATTGCTGTACTTATCACACTGAATCTCTAAAAATCTATTTCGTTCACGTTTGTTTACGCAGAAAGCAAGGAATATAATACTCTCTCAGAAAGAAATCAGTTGAGCGTCAGCCATTGTTGATTATCGTGTTCAACACAGATCGAGCGCTTCATGCAATGGCGACTGATTAGCGTTGTGAATTGCTGTCAAAAGCTAGCACTTAAAACGCTTGACGTGATAAATATGCAATGTTGACATGGCCGCTACCGTTCCGAATCTTCACAAAATGTACGGTGACGAATAAAAAAAATACATTCTAAGGAATTATGGTAGTCGATTTTTGTAATAATAAAATAAGAAATGTTTTTTTTATTGACGTTAATTTGAAATAATTTTACCTGAGACATTGATTTGTTTTTTATATCGTTAATAAATTTAACAATATTGTAATTTATTATTTTGTGCTACAATCGGAACAAAGTTTTATGAATGAAACGTATTTGTACACCTATCATAGACTTCTATGTGTGCGTAAGTCTCACCAACACACACAAAAATCTTGCAAATTTTAACTACTTTTGATTTATTAATGGCGTAATAATTAAACAATAATATTATTGCATATGCGGAAACTAGATTTTTTGTTGATTTTTATAGCCATATTTGAGAAGTCTGTTTTGAAATAATTAGGGCATGTATCCAATTATAAAATCGTATGAAATTGTGTTGGTTTTACCACCTTAAATACTGTATTAAATTCTAATTGATCAATGTTATAAAATTAGATTAACTAATTTAATTACTTTCTTCGTGTGGCTGTTCGCATATGCGATCAAAACGTTTATAAATATATTATATTTAACCTTTATGAGCTTTTTATTAATACTGTTATTAAAACAATTAAAAAAATTATTATTACTCGATATATTTCGGCCCTCGGTATGGGGCCGTCATCAGTCGAATGTAAAAAAAAATTGTGACATATAATTTAGGTATAATAATAAAAAAATAAAGAGTAAAAGTGACACTGGTAAACAATTTTAGTTTTAAACTATTTTCTAAAAAATAACAAAGTAGGTTTCTCTAAAAATTATGTTGGTTATTTTTGATATTATTTAATCACTGCTCTTCTTGGATGATCGATGATGGTGGTTGGGTGGTTGTGTGATGTTGTTGGTGTTTTTACTAGAAAATTTGAGCGGTCTAATTCGTCGGTCGGTCGGGTCATGTCTGTCAGTGCTGTCTGTTGAGTCCAGGTCCATAATGAGCACCAAGTGACCAGATATATGACGTCTCCCAGGTTCTTAGGTCTATGTCAGTTAATGGTGGAGTGAATGATTTAATGATTCGAACGGAGAAGCAGTCGTTGAAGGTGACGTTGTGTAAGCGTGTGTGTGTGGGAATGGGTAGGACGTTGTTTTGTATAGTTGATGTATGTCTGTGGTTGTTCATCCGGATGTGTAAGGCGTTTCTGGTTTCACCTACGTAGAATGCCGGGCAATGTCGGCATTCTAGTAGGTAAATACAATTTTTGGTTGTACATGTTGTGTTGGGTTGTGTTTTGTAGGTGCTGGTAGTGTGGTGAGTATTGATATGTGTAGAAGTGTTAATCATGGTGCATGTTTTGCAGCGTGGCCGTCGGCAAGGGGATGTTCCAGGAGATGAGTTGCTGGGGTTGTTGGGGATGGTGAGTTGTTGTGTCTTGTTGAGTGTGCATTTAAGGTTTCGGTTCTGTCTATAACATATCTGAGGAGTATTAGGTAGTAGGTGTTTTGTTTCGTCGCTTTGTCGAAGGATGGGTAAGGAGTCTTTGATCAGTGTTTTGAGTTTATGACTGCCGTGAAAATATGTGGTGATGAGTCGTGTTTGGTTGGTTGGTTTTGCATGTCTGTTGTTTCTATGGAATCTTGGTCTTTGGTGTAAGTGTTTTTGTAGGAACTGGTTTGGGTAGTTTCTGTTGAGAAGTGCTTTATGAATTGTGTTATGATAGTTGTTTAGTGAATTTGTGTTGTTGCAGATCCGACGGCCACGGAGTGAAAGAGAATACGGAATGGATTTTTTAATATGTGCCGGATGACAGCTGTGGAAGTCTAGATATTGTAGTTTGTTAGTGGGTTTGAAATGGACGGAAGTGGAGATATGGTTGTTGTTATTTATGGTTAATTCTACGTCGAGAAATATGATGTTTTCAGATGAAATTTCGTGGGTGAATTTTAATGAAGTATGATTGTTTAGGCGGTTTAAAAAGTCAGTCAGGGTGTTTCTGTTGTGTGGCCAGATCATAAAAATATCGTCTATGAATCTCCTCCATACGAGGGGTTTCAGAGGCTCTGTGGCTAAGAAGGTTGACTCGATGCTTGCCATGAAGATGTTAGCATAGCTGGGAGCCATCCGAGTTCCCATAGCTGTTCCTTTTGTTTGATGGTAGAATTGATTTTCAAAGCAGAAGAAGTTATTTTTGAGGATTATGTCTGAAAGTGTGATGATGAAGTCGGTAGATGGTTGATGGGGCACAGGGCGGTTGTTTAAATGGGTGCGAAGGGATGAAAGGCCTATGTCATGAGGGATGTTTGTGTATAATGAGATGACATCAATGGTGACGAGAAGTAAGTTAATGTTGGTGGGCAGTTGAAGAGAATTTATTATTTCAAGAAAGTGGTTTGTGTCTTTGATGTATGATGGAAGTTGTTTTACTAAGGGTTGAAGGTGATAGTCTACATAAGCGGAAATGCGTTCGGTGGGTGAGTCATATGATGCTACGATGGAATGAATGAAATACATTTATTTTAAAAAACACGAAAGCATATTTCATTTGCAAAACATCCGCCAAACCGTGCGGTTTGTAGGCAGAATAGCCTCTGTTTACAATAAAACGCGTCTAGCATATAGAAACACAATACGCATTACGCAATACGCAAAACAACCCAGTTAGTAAACAATACTTTAAGTTTTATACATTTACATTTCCTATGTAAGTTTAGATAGATAAAACAATTTAACTTTCTTTTTAAACACACCTTTGGAGTATGACTCATTTCTTAAGTCAGCTGGCAGTGCATTGAACAGCTTAGGAACAAGATGTTGATCAGTTCTTTCACCATAATAGTTAATTGTTTTACAAATTTCAAGTTTTTTATCAGCAACCTTTCTAGTATACATTTTATTTCTCACCAATTTAGTAATCTTCGTGTGATTCTGATTTTCAATTGTAATTAAATGTTTGACTTTTTCATTTACGGGTAACACGTTACAAATCCTAAATAATCTATCATAGTCCTGTTTACAGTTATTTTTTGTCTTTTTACTAACCAAAAATTTCAAAAATCTAATTTGAAGTGACTTTATCTCGTCCAAGTATGTTTTAAATGTACGGCCGTAACTACTCAGTCCATACATAACAATTGATTCCACTAATGCGTAATAGACACAAAACAGGGTAGATCGGCTTACAATTTTACTTAAAAAGAAAAACTTCCCTAGGACACATCTAAGTTTCTTACATATCTCTTTGACATGAGTTTTCCAATTCATATTGTTATCAATAGTTAAGCCAAGATACGTAAACTTTTTTACAAATTCAAGTTTTTGGCATTTACAATTTGATTGATTGTTATGTAAACATTCATAGCTGTGGCCAGTAATACTTAGACCCTTCCTACTTTTTATGTTGTATGGTGAGTGTATGTGCATAGCCTTAGTTTTATTTATATTCAAAATAATGCCATTGTCATGGGCCCATTTTGTTATGTTATTAAATACCTCTTGACATTTTTGGTGCATGATTTTCAAATCTGTATCTGCTAAAACAATGCACATATCGTCAGCATACATATATACATTGCAGTTTTGTATGACATTAGCGACGCTATTTACATGCATTAAATAACCTACCGGACCGTACACGGAGCCGGTTGGGACACCATATTTTATATCAACTTTGTTACCATAATTTCCATCTACAACAGTCATCATTTTTCTGTTTTCCAAGTAACTGCGAAACCATTTGTTCATCGGACCCCTAATTCCACACTCATCCATGGCACGGAGCAATAGTTCGTGATCTAGCGTGTCAAAGGCTTTTTTGTAGTCAATAAATATAGCCAAGACCTGTTTTTTGTTATTTAAGTAGCCGTTAACATCATTGGTAAATTCAGACAAAGCTGTTGCAGTGCCATGATTTTTACGGAAGCCATGTTGACAGCCCGACAACAATTTATGCTTTTCTAGGAATGACGACATTTGATTGACAATTGTTTTTTCTGTTATCTTATTTATAACGGATAAGATAGCGATAGGTCGGTAGTTAGAGTAATCAACGTGACTTCCCTGCTTGTATATGGGTCTAATTAATGATAGTTTTAGCTGATCCGGGTAAATACCAGTCTTAACACTTAAGTTCACAAAGTGCGCTAAGACTGGGCTAATTTGATGTTTAACCATTTTAATTTCTTGTATTCTAAGTTTATCAGAACCAGCAGATTTATTACAAGACATGCTGTCAATGATTTTTTCTATTATTTGAGGTTTTACAGGTTTAAACCAGAAGCTAATTTCGGAAGGCTTTACGTATGATTCTCTGTCTAGGAAGTTGTCGTTACATTTATGCTTGATTTTATCAATTTCTTCCGTAAAAGTTTTCGAAAAATTGTTACATATTTCTGCAATATTGCTAACTTTTCCTAAATGCTGCATGATTACCTCATCTACATTTGCCTTTCTTTTTCCTGTCCAATTGTTTAAATTTTCCCATATTTTCCGAAAATCGCCCTCACAATTATTTATTACTCTTTGTCTGTACATATTTTTTGCAATATATATCTTTTTGTTAATTTTATTTCTAGATATTGTATACTCTAATCTTAATGTCATATTACTTGGATCCTTTTTCCAGGTTTTAAATAATTTGTCCCTAATTTTAATCATTTTTTTAATTTCTTTTGTTATCCATGGTTTCGAAATTCTTTTTCTTCGAAACGTAATGAGTTTTTGAGAACTTTTATATATATCGCAAAAAATAGCACATAATTTATTATATAACGTTACAGGACATTCTATACACAATAAATCGTCCCACACCACTTCTAGTAGTTTTGATTCGACAATTTTTTTGTCAATTACACATATTTTATGTGGTTCTACGAAGCCTTTTAAACCGCACTCACCCATCGATAGACGCGTACCAATGAGATAATGATCCGAGATTTTTCCCGCTTCGAGCACATATGCAGCGGGGTCGGCTGAAGGGGAGATGGCTGCGGCCCCGCGTCTGCCGGCTGCGGCGCCCTCACGCACCCACACGTGATCTAGGCACGATGACACAACACGACCTTTAACAACCTCTTCACGTGTCACATCTGTTATGGGTCGACCTGGATTGTTAGTTTTATGAATTTTAGGTAGCATGTAAAAATGGGGAGTCCTCGGATGGTTGGGGAGCATGAGTGCCATGTCAGCCTCAGATAGACCTTCTGTTTCTCCCCTCGTATGGAGGATATTTCGGATGATGTCTACAATCTGGTCACACGGGTCACTTGGTGCAGGTTTGTAAAAAGTTGTATCAGTTAGTTGTCTCAGTCCTTCATTTGTATAGTCCAATTTATTCATTACAACCGTGGCCGAACCTTTGTCTGCTGGTAATATTATAATATCTGGATTATTTTTAAGTTTTTTTAATGAATCTTTTTCTTTGAACGTTAAATTTTGAATGGGGTCTTGTAGCGTGTTTATGTAATGATCATCGGATAGTTTGGCTAGGATGTTGGTTATAAAGATTTCTAGGGGATGGTTAGGAGGGAGTGGTGGTGGTTCGTTTTGGGAGTTTGGTTTAAATGGTTGCAACGCTGCGTGTGTTGGGATATGGTTTTGGTGTTGGTGTGTCTGCCAGTAATGCTGCCATTTTAATTTTCGACCGAAACGTACAAAGTCGTTAACTAATTTGATGCGATTTAATTTTTCTGTGGGACAAAATGTAAGCCCCTTGTTCAGTATTGATTTGTCAGAGTTGGTTAGTTGTAGAGACGACAAGTTTATTATTGTTTCTGAACAGTTATTTTGGCAAGTTTGAATTTGGGGTGGAGGGGGCATGCCGAATGGATTAGACAGGTCGGTTGGTGTTAGATTAATATTTTTAAGTGTGATGATTTGGTAATGCTGCAGAGGTAATTTTATATTTCTTGATCTGTAGAAATCTTGAAGGTCTGAAATTTTTCTTGACAGTCTGGTGTTTTCATTAAATAGTCTTATTTTTGCAGTTGATAGGATGTTTTGGATATGTAGAAATAAATGTGGGTAGGCAATGAGGCTAATGGTAAGAAGATCATTGAGAATATTTTTATGATGAGTACATAGATGTAGGTATTGTGTGTAGAGAATGTGTGTTGTGTGGAGTGCGTTAATGAGGTTAATTGTTATTATATTTGGTCTTATTATAGGTGGGATGGCTTCTAGTCCAAGTTTAGGAATCAATCCTTTTGGTGCAGCGCCAATTTCTATGCACTTTCCGAGATATTGTAGATGGATTAAGTATTGACCAAGTTTGTTTGCATCTTTTTTGATTTTGTTAAGTATTTCTTTCATTAAGGATGTGAGAAAGGAGGTTTCAGAATAGTTTATGGTTTGATTTTGAGTGGACTTTGATGACAATTTTCTAATTTAATTACTTGTATGTTATATGGAAATAAATGGCTTTATTATTATTTCGAGAATTTTTGATCTCGTCTCTCCCTCTTGGCCAAAATTTAAAGAGAGAGAGACGGTACATCCCTCGGCAGAAGCACAGTCGACCGAGGTTCAGAGCCCCAGGGAAAGAAACCGGCGAACGATGCGAGCAGTATCGAGTAGAACCGCCTTCTGCATCCGCGCTGGAAGCGAACTGCCGCGGAATCCCAACCGTTTCAGGTTGGTTTCGAGACTGGTTGGTATTAACCCGTTCGCGGATAAAACAACTGGGATTGTCTCGGTGGATGCCACGCCCCACATGTCGGTAACCTCGTGAGCCAGGTCGAGATACTTCCTCCTCTTCTCGGTTTCGGCTTTCACGAGGTTCTCATCGTGTGGGATTGTGATATCAACCAAAAACACCCGAGACTGCGCCCGGTCCACCAACACGATATCAGGTTTATTCGTGAGAATAGTCCTATCCGTGATGACAGACCGATCCCAGTAGAGCTTGGCGCGGCCGTTTTCTAGTACTGGCGCCGGTGAGTACTTGTAATATGGCACCTTCTGATTTACGAGGTCGTACTTGTGGGCGAATTCTTGATGAAGGATTTTGGCCACTTGGTTGTGTCTGTGCAGATACTCAGTGTTGGCAAGAGCGGAACACCCGGAAATAATATGTCGGAGAGATTCTCCAGGATGGGCACATGCCCGGCAGATGTCCTGGGTCCCATCCTTGATAATGTATTTCCGGTAGTTGCGCGTCTTGATCACCTGATCTTGTATTGCACAGACAAAACCTTCGGTTTCCCCGAAGAGGTCACCAAAGCGCAGCCAATGCATGGAGGTTTTTTTGTCAACGTGAGGCTCGTGAAGGGCCTTGTGAAACCTCCCGTGCAATTCCTTTCCTCGCCACACAGACTCTCGTTCAGCGGTGCTAAGTACAACCGGGTCGCGCCATTCTTCGCTGGCTAAGGACAAAGGGGTGAGTCCTTTATCACATGCCACGACTTCTTTATGGATTGCATCATCCGTTTTCGACAGGAAATAATCCCTGAGACTGCATATTTCACGGTTGTGCATAGCCTTGGCGTTTAAAAAGCCTCGACCACCACACTTCCGCGGGAGATACAGTCTCATGACCGACGATTTCGGATGATGCATCCTATGAAGGGTCAGGATTGTGCGGACTTTTCTGTCCAGAGCATCTAGTTCGGTCTCAGTCCATCTGAGCACTCCGAATGTGTACATGAGAACAGGCATGACCCAAGCATTATAAGCTCGTACCTTATTTCCGCCCGACAAAAAGCTCTCAAGCACTTTTGTCAGGCGATTATAAAATACCCCACAAACGGCTTGTTTCATGTCTGCTTCATTCACACCGATTGTTTGGGACATGCCCAGATACCGGTATGTTTCAGTCTCAGAAAGGGATTTCAATCGATTGGAGCCGACATCGACTCGAACAACATGACCCCTCTCCACATGCAAGACCGCACACTTTTCGACCCCTAGCTCCATTCTGATGGAGTTGCTGAAATCATCAGTGATCTTCAACAACTCCTCCAGTTTCTGAGCTGTGGGGCCAAAAAGCTTCAGGTCATCCATGTAGAGAAGGTGCGATATCCGCATTCCTCCCCTCCGAAACTGAAAGCCCGCCGCTGATTTCTCCAAAAGTTGACTCAAAGGGTTCAGCGACAAGCAAAACCAAAGCGGGCTCAGACAATCACCCTGGAAAATACCCCTTTTTATCCGTATTTGGTCATCGGCATCCGTCATTTTCTCGCCTGCGAGACTAAGGATAGTACTCCATTGCCCCATACATGCTTCAAGGAAGTGTCGAACTCTATTGTCGACTTTGTACAGCTCAAGGACCCTTAGGAGCCAAGAGTGGGGAACCGAGTCGAAAGCCTTTTTGTAGTCTATCCAGGCGGCGGAGAAGTTCCGACGGTTGCGTCTGACCAGTTTGCCAGCGACCGCGTCAATGAGGAGCAGCTCCTTGCTACCGCGGCTACCACCCCTACATCCGTTCTGAGCATCCGAGATGATGTGATTTTCAACAATGTGTTGACTCCAATCTTGGAGTTCAGAACGGAAGTAAGCGTCTTGTATAGAGTACAAAGACACGTGATGGGGCGGTATTTCGATGGATCCGCGGTATCTTCGCTTTTTGGAGCTAAGTGAGTGACTCTATTATTATTATTATTATTTTTATTCTTAATTTCTCTCTTTTTCTAACAGGTAAAAGTGGCACGGACCGAGGCCAAGTGCAGAGTAGTTTACATGAATAGGTATGTGTTCTGGGATGAGTTAGACTGTAGGAATTTTCTTGTGATACGACAGGTGTTCAGAATTACAGCTTTTTGCAGGAGATAAATTGTATGAGTCGGGATATCCAAAGTATTTAAACTAGTCACAAGATTTTTAGGAATAACACCTGTAGTTGATATTACGATAGGGACTATTTTAACAGTGTTTACACGCCATTGTGTTTTAATTTCCATAGCCAGATCTTTGTACTTGCTTATTTTTTCTGTGTGTGTCGATTGCAGATTGTGAGTATTGGGTATCGCTATATCTATCAAGTAAACTGTGTTCTTTTGTTTGTCGTGAATGGTAATGTCCGGTCGGTTAAAATGTACTGTTTTATCTGTTATGATTGTGCGGTCCCAGTATATTTTCAAAACGTTATTTTCGAGAATTTTTTCAGGTTTGTATTTATAATATGGGGTCTTTTGGTCTATAAATTTATTCTTGTATGCAAAGTGTTGGTGTAAAATAGAAGCAACTTGGTCATGCCGGTGCTTGTAGTCCGTTTGAACTATAGTTTTACAAGCTCCCGTAATATGCTGAATAGTTTCTGAAGCGCTGCTACAGTGTCTGCATAAGTCATTTGATAGATTGCGTTCTTTTATAATATGTTTCCTGTAATTTCTAGTATAAATGACCTGGTCTTGAATAGCGATCATAAATGCCTCCGTCTCCGGAAAGAGCTCGCCTTGCTTAAGCCATGCATTGGACCAGTTTTTATCAACGTGCAGTTGCTCAAGATCTTTGCGGTGTCTTCCGTGGAGGGCTTTCTGTTTCCAAGTATCAATTTTTTCGGATGGTAATGTTTGTGACTCATTTACTTGCATGTTTTTATTGCTAAGGTTGAGTGGTGTAAGTTTTCTATCTATCTTTGTTATGTAGTTGTGTAGCTCTGAATGTTCAGCTTTTGTATGAAAATACTGTCTGAGGGTCGATATTTGTTTGTTGTGTAGGTTTTGTAGATCTATTATTCTTCTTCCTCCTTCTAGCCGCGGTAGTGTTAGTCGTTGTGTGCATGATTTGGGGTGGTGTTTTCTGTAATTAGTCAAGTGTACATTAATCATCCTCTGTAATTTGGTTAGGTCAGTCTTCGACCACTTAATTATTCCGAATGAGTATGTTAAGATGGGGATAGCGTAGGTGTTGATAGCCTTAACGATGTTCCGAGAGCATAAGTTGGTTTTTAATATCTTTGTTAATCTGTCTTTAAACTTTTTTGTGAGATCTATTCTAGTTTGTTTTTGTTCAATGCTTTTTGCTTGGTTAAACCCTAAATATTTATAAGTGCAGTTTTCATTTAAGGACTCAATTATGTCTCCTGTTGTTAGCGTATAGCTATTTTGTACGATTTTGCCTTTTTCAATTGAATTTATTTTACATTTATTTATGCCAAACTGCATTTTAATATCATTGGAGAAAGCTTCAGTTATATCTGCCAGTTTAAATAATTCTTCTTTGTTAGTAGCATAGAGTTTGATGTCATCCATATACATAAGATGTGTAAGTTTAAAGTGAGTGTTGTTATTAATAAGTTTGAATCCAGTATTGGTGTCATTCAGTTGGTGTGAAAGTGGGTTTAGGGCTAAACAGAACCACAAAGGACTTAACGCGTCACCTTGGAAGATTCCCCGTTGTATTTTTATCGGTTCTGTTATTATTTCTCTATCATTGCTATTTATTTTTAATATAGTTTGCCAGTTTAACATAATTTTTTCCAAAAATTCTACTATTGTATTATTAATTTTGTAGGTTCGGAGCACTTGAACAAGCCAGCTATGAGGGACGGAGTCGAAAGCTTTTTGATAATCAATAAACATGGTATAGATGTTGCGTTTCCTTGTGTGCGCCTGTTTCATAGCTATTGCATCAATAGTTAGCTGCTCTTTGCATCCTTGGCTATATTTCCTGCATCCTTTTTGCTGTTCTGCTAGAATATTGTTTTCGGCCAAATGTTTGTAAATTACTTCGTTGATACATGATGTAAGTATTTTGTAAAATGTCTGAAGACAGGTGATTGGTCTGTACTTGGCAGGATTCATAGTATCGTCGTCTTTGGGAATCATGTACGTTATTCCATCTGTCATAAAGTGTGGCAATGTGTCTGGAGAATGTATAAACTGGTGAATGTAGCTGTGTAAATGTGGATGTATGTTTGTTAATTTCTTGTACCAGTAATTATGAATTTTATCTGACCCTGGTCCCTTCCAATTGTGTGTCTTTTTGATTACATTTTGAAAAGTATCTAAAGGTATGGTATCAAAAGTCATGTCTGGTATCTGGTTTAAGGCATTTGATTGATTATTTATCCAATCAGCGTCCTGGTTGTGCTCAACAGGGACTGACCATATATTTGACCAAAACTTGTGTAGATTTTCAGGTGATGGTGCGTTTTGTGAATGATTAGTCTCTTGTCCATTAACTGTTGACAAGGACCGATAGAAAAGTTTCTCATTGTTGATGAATTGTGCATTCTGTGTCTTTCTAAGAGTACATTTTTTATATCGTTTGAGTCTATTGGATGCGGCGTTGAGTTTTTGTTTAAGAGTGTCTAAATATTCTTCTGTTGATGAGTTACTGTTTCGATACTGTGCATGTACTCCATGTCTTTTTTTTATTTCTTCTACATGTAATGTCAAATTTCTACTTCTGTTTCCTCGCGCGTATTGTGTCATTCGGCCTATGTCTTGTCTCAGTTTATTAATCTTTGTTTCCAATCTATTTTGCCAAGCTGGTGTTTTCCTTTGTGTAGTCTCCTTGGTTACTATGGTTTTATCACGAATTTTAGCGCCGTTATAGGTAGATGCTGTAAACGCTGCACAGTATATTATTGTATGTAGTTATGTAAATTCATGAGTTGAATCTAGGTGTTTTGGTAAAATAGTGGTGTTAATAAATTGAGTTGATGCTGCTAACCTTTTTGTTGATTTTTGCCTAGGTATGTAAGGTCTTTGTGTCGGATCACTATTACGGAATCTATCGAGTGTTTCTTCGAACAAATGTACAAGCCCTAGTTGATCTTCTTCACTAATTGGTTCGATGCGTGAAGGAAAACGTGTACATTGAGTGTTTTGTTGTTGTGTGTGTGTTGTATTACAATCTAAAGTACTAATATCTCCTAAAGTATGGTTTAATGCATTAGTGGTATTGTAAGTTGTGATGGGTTCGTTATTGTCAATATTCTCTTCTATTTCATTAGTTACGCTCTGTTCTATGACAAAGTTATCATAAGCCGAATTATTATTTTGTCGGTTTTGCAGTTCTAGTTCCCTTTCGACTTCTTCTTTGATTTTTCCTAATCTGGTAACTGATATATATTTGTTTTCTACTATAGCTCTTCTTTGATCTGCGAGATGTTGCTCTGTGATGTGAGATAGCTCTGGGTATTGTTGGATGAATTTAGAATATAGTTGTGGTCGATAAGCGCTCTTGTTTCTTTCTAGGTCTGTAATACTGTAATATATTTTCATTATGTTTTCGTTAATATCGTTAGACCACCGCATCCTAGTTAATCTACGTGTTTTTTGTGTGTTGACTGTATGGTTTTGTGATGCTTGAGATGGGCCTGCTTGTCTTGGTTGAGTGATTGTGCGAGTAGTATTCGATTGTATACTTTCTTCTACTTCTTTCCTAATTTCCTGAAGCCTATTCTGAGATATAAATTTTCTTCGTAATATTGCTCTTCTTTGGTCTCCGACATTTTGTTTTGAGACTTGCATTTCTGGGAATTTCAGTGTAAATTTTTCGTGAAGCTGATCGAGGTATGGTGTTGTATTTGCTTCAAGTTTGGTTATTTCAAGATATGCACGCCAGATGAAAGTATTCATTTCCATTGACCATCTTCGTCTCGTGCGTTTTGGGTAAACAGTGGGTGCAGGATTATTATCAGCGGATGCCTCCCGCACAACATCTGTTGCCACTATATTGGGTGATAGGTTTGATGATAGGGATGTTCGTGATGATTGTGATGCATGAGAAGGTGAAGATGAAAAATAATGGTGTGATGAGTCCGGTGTGGCGAATAAACTTATGGATGATGTAGGTGACGGCGGCGTATGATCGTCGGTTGTGACATTTTCGGGAACATTCTCATTAAAAGCCCGTCTCTTCAGCTCAGAATATAGCGATATGGTGCCCCCCCCAGAGTACGAAGGGCTGCCCGAGCTTGTTCGCTCGGGACGGGATTCTCCATTAGTGGTACCCGCCTGGGGTAATATATTCCTACTTCTTAACCGCATCGCTACTTTGAGTTTACTAGTGCTCCATTGGTCATTGGTAAGTATTTAGCTAAATGCTGCCAATGTCCGCCCCTCACGTGGCATAAGATGGTCAAGCCGGACGCGGAGTTAGTTTTGTGAGGGGCTTATTATTATTATTATTATACCGCCATCCATCGGTCCCAGGCATGGTTTTTGCCTGTGAGCTGTCCTCTTACTCTTGGTTACGGACGATATTCGTTTCGCAATCTACAGTAAAATGTCGGATTTACATTATTAGATTTTATCGGAGTTTAATGTTTATGTTGGTCACGAGCTACGACTGCATAATCTGGCAGAATTCTAGTCATCTCTCGAGCACATGTGATGTGATGTGATGTGATGCCTCTAAATAGAAAAAAAGGCAGACGGAGTTGCCGCTAAGTAAAACCTGAAGCATAGCAATGGCGGCCGTTATTGTATAAATTAAATATACCTGTGATTTAAATGTACGTACCTTAGTTAATTTGTTAAATATTGTATTTTGAGATTAAATTCGACTTGTAAAAATTGTTTTATATGTAAATATTTTACATGTCATGGGATAACGCAGGGCAGCTTGGATTGACTGACAATACAAAAGACACATAGTTTCCTAAATAGAGTGCGGGTGTACTTCAAATTATTCGAACAAACGAACCAAACGCAGACATAGTGAAGTGGTGTGGCGGTATCGTGCGTGCAATGAATCGGAACGGACCTGTTACCTCCGATCTTAGCCGCAAGCCAGCCACCCAGTAGCTGCGTCACCAGATACCTGTAGAAGAACGAGCTCAGCACCAGGCCCTTCGTCCGGGAGCTCAAACTCGGGCAACTGGAATGTGGGAGAAAACATAATGATAGTAGTTTATGCTACTAGGGCAAAAAGGAATAAATTACGAGGACGATTTAAAACACGAGCGTAGCGAGTGTTTTAAACGTAACAGAGTAATTTATTGCTTTTACGCCCGTGTATCATACTACATTTTTCAATGCATAGTGTGAGGAAATGAAAACAAATATAATCTTGTGAACTTTAACTTATAATTGGCTCAAAAGGACTGTATCCAGAGCCGTTAAACAGTGGAAAAAAAGTATAACGTCTATGGTACACAGGAAAGGCTGCAGGTTAGCCAACCATTGTAAACAAATTAAAAAAAATTATAATAATAAAGCCCTAGGGCAAAATAATCGACTTTTTGTTCGGTTTTGATGCATAAAAAGTGGGCCTTTACGAGCACATGCATTGAAAAAATATTTATAATATTGTACTCTGCAACTTTATGTTTTTCCATTGAGACCAGTATTTCCACGGAGCCCACACAAAAGGCTTTGCAGAGCCCTAGGCCTCCATGGAGCATACTTTGAGTATGGCTAGATTAGGGCATCACGTCTCGGGGGGCACCATGAACAGCAACTAAAAAATATTTTCTAGCACATGAAAGGCAAGGCTTATTAAATATTCGCGCGTAATTAAATTGACTACTTTGAATAATGAGATGTCGTTGCGTTGAACCCACGATTTGAAAATCTTCCAAATAGTCAGCAAGGTATTAAAAACGGACGACGCAGATGATGCTACAAAATTGTCGCTTTATTAATATTGTACATATACCTAAAACACCGGCCAAGTGCGAGTCAGGCTCGCGTACCTAGGGTTCCGTATTTTGGACGATAAATTTAATTATGTCATTTTTTTTTCGTGAATTTCTCATTTTATCTTTACGTAAACATATTATATTACCGCGATTTTTTAAATATTTTTTGGTCCACTAGTTTTGGAGATAAGGGGGGGGGGGGGGGTGGACATACATATTTTTGGGACTTTTTAAAGATTCCTCGAAACCAGTGCCAGTAAATATAGAAAAAGTATATATTTTTACAACCAGCTTTTTAATACCTACAATTTGATACCCCATATTGTATTTTTATAATATATTTTTTTTTATTTATTATACTTCTTTTTTTAAATTTCTCATTTGTGCTCAATTTTTTTTCATCGCTATTATTTTCCTGTAATTGGCCAGTTATGACGGCCGGCCAAAACGGCCGATGGTCAAGTTTTAATTTTCCTGTAATTGGCCAGTTATGACGGCCGGCCAAAACGGCCGATGGTCAAGTTTTAATAGTTTTATTTTTATTTTAACTATCCTCATTCAACGCTGAGGTGCGGTACGTGTATTGCAGGGCAACGTACACTAACATTTACATACAAATTCAAAAAGGAGATAATATTCCAAACTATATCGAAATTCATGGGTGACACTAAGAGACAGGTAAGTATACTGTCACGGTTATTGAGGCAGTTATCATACAGCGGGTGGCGAGTTTTAGGTTAGCTCTTTCTACCACTAGCAATGGCTTACCCTGCGTTCCGAAATATAATTATATCGCTAAAATCGATTACGAAAGTATGAAGTGGCTTATGATCCATTGTAATTCTATTACGGACCGCAGGGTTAGTAAGGGCTGTTTATGAGTACAGCCGTTCAATTGCTACTTTCTGGGCAAATGTATTAAAACCTGTGTCGCACATACCTTAATGTTAAGTTATGTTACGAATTGTTTGAAGAAAAGTGTAATCCCATCAAAAACATAAAATGTACAAAAATGTCGAGTCTCGCAACGCAATCCTTCCACCGTAAAAAGTTGTGAGATCTTATGTAAAGCCAAGTCTGTTATTTTAGTTTGTATGGAAGCACCTTTTCATTTTAGTTAGTATGGGAGCACCTATTTAACAAATTTATCATTAATTGTTTCCTAATTAGTTACCTACCAACATTAAGTGATTGTATTAATATTAGTCATCTTTATTTCTCTAATAAAATATAGTGACTTCGCAATCGCACAGCTCATTTCTTTTTGTAGGTAGTCCTCCTTTTTTCCTCTCGGGTAATATTTCTTGCACGTCAGCTACGGATTTTCTTAAAGCCCAGTCCCTTTAACTGATCATTAGGACATACTCCAGAGAAACTAGTATCGGGAAGGAGCACTTCATAATGACCATCTAAGAAACTACCAGAGAATCGTAAACGTTTCACTGGCGTCCCAGGATCGGCACCAAATGATTCTCTCAAACGGCCTTTTTTTTACCTCGAAAGTAAATGGATACAAAGCGGTGTCTGCCATAAGTTCGGATATGGAACCGTAGGTGGTAGTTTTCATAATTGCTGTTGAGTACAGGTCAGCGTTAACGTAAGTGTCTCCACGCTCGTCGCTCTTCACACGTATAAAGTTGCATTTTATCCCCATGCGCTACCACATACTCGACTTCAGCACACCTAATGCCATACGACGACTCAATGTTCCCATACATAGAGAATGACAAAGAATGGAACAAACATTAACCATCTCCAGGTATCAGTCTAAACCACAGAGTACATTATTATGTCTAAACCTGGTCTTTATTCAATGACACACGAGTACATAGACATTTCAATATACCTACATCATAGAGGATGCATATGTTACCGGCCAAACCCTATTTTAGGACAAACTAGTTTTTTCTAGGCCAAACCAGTTCATCCTTTATGCGATAGGATAAACCGGTAGAGAATAGGCTCAACTGGTCTATTCTACGGCCGATAGGAGAAACTAGTTTTACCTAGGCGGAACTGGTTGAGCCTAATATGAATAAGTACACTTCAGGATGAACTGGTTTGGCCTAGGCTATACTAATAGGGAATAATGAAAACCCAGAACTAATAAAATCATGATGCATTTATTAATGAAATAACATCAATTTTACTTATTTTTGCAGGGTGTACTCTGATGACATTCGGAATTGCAGAACACCTTTTTTTTGCAATTGCACCTGTTTGTCGAACAGTTCTTTACGCAGCTTCTAAATTTAAGCAGTTCTTTACTTCTGTGTGTCAATTTCCATAATGCCACCGTCACCATCTTCACTCTGGTTACAATTCGAATCATCTTAGATAACTTCTCCTCATCCTGAATTTTTAGGGTTCCGTATCCTAAGGTTCCGTGACCCTATTACTAAGCCTCCGCTGTCTTATCCATCTATCACGGGGCTATAGCTTCAGCTGTTATAGGTGAATATAGCGCGTAAATATTTGCACATAATATATGTTACTTTGTCCTCTATCACGGCATATAATAATATGGCCCCTATCACAGCATAAAAAGTTCAATAAATGCAAATCCAAGGGGGGTCCAATTATTCGAAATTATTGGTTTCAGCTCTATCTTTATAGTTCAACAATTTTGAGCAGATAAATATTAGAGCTCCGTATTCAAAAGGGGCTGAT
Source organism: Ypsolopha sequella (assembly GCA_934047225.1). Taxonomy (NCBI): domain Eukaryota; kingdom Metazoa; phylum Arthropoda; class Insecta; order Lepidoptera; family Ypsolophidae; genus Ypsolopha; species Ypsolopha sequella. The sequence continues at coordinate 65,607 of CAKOHE010000069.1, forward strand.
TTGTTTGTCAGGCGCTACCATTTTAGCGCCTTGTTTTTTGTCGCCTTGATGTTGCTATGCCATCTTTATTGTTGGTATTTACCATAATGATTTGGGGTTTCGTACCCATATTGTGTGATGGTAGTACGGAACCCTCCGTGAGCGAGTCCGACTTGCACTTAGCCGGTTTAATAGCGACTTAATTACGAAATGTTGATATTCCTCTTCTTAAATAGACTAAATGTGTTTTAGGGTTCCTTACCCAAAGCACAGATTATTATAACAAAGGACCTATCGTTAGAACGGTTATACATACAAGTACCTACAAGTTGAAAATTTAGGCAGACTACTTTAAAGTAAAATAACAAATAATAAAAATTAGGGTTCCTTCCTAAAAAGGTACCGAATTGTTTTTCAGGCGCTACCGTTTTATCGCTTTGTTTTTTGTCGCCTTGATGGTGCTATGGCATCTATGTTGTTGCAATTTACTGTTAGGGTTCCGTACCCGTATTGTATGGGGGTACGGAACCCTTTTCGTACTTAACCGTTTTTTTAGTGACTTAATTACGAAATGTTCATATTCTCTTCTTAAATAGACTAATTGTGAATGTGTCGAACATTATAAACCACCCTTTTAGGGTTCCTTACCCAAGGAACAGATTATTATAACAAAATCTTTAGAACGGTAATACATACAAGTACAAGTTTTAACTTTGGGCAGTCTGTAGTAAATACTTTAAAGTAAAATAATGAAAATTAGGGTTCCGTACTAAAAAGGTACCGAATTGTTTGTCAGGCGCTACCGTTTTATCGCTTTGTTTTTTGTCGCCTTAATGTTGCTATGGCATCTTTATTGTAGTTATTTACTTTTAGGGTTCCGTACCCGTATTGTGTAGAGGTACGGAACCCTATATGCGCGAGTCCGATTCGCACTTTACTGGTTTTATTTTTCGCACTTTAACGGTTTCATTTTTTATTTTTACTAATTGCTCTATTTTCGGAGATAAAGGTATACATTTTTTTACACTTTTTACCATCTAGTGTCACGAGGTAGAATTGTTCGTGGTAGATGTCTTTAATGTAAAGCAGCATACCACCAACGTCATCTAGTGTCATACAAATTTATAGATGCAGCTGAAAACATACATTTTGTATAGGCTTTGTATGGAAATATTAAATTACCAACCGCAAATAACATTTTTATATTTTTTTGTTGCTATGTATACTTAACACTAACCGCATGCAAAATTTCAAGTTTGTAGGCCTGCTAGAACACCGTTAGATTTTTGATGATGTGTCAGTCAGTCAGTGACAAAATAAGGGAACTTTGACTTGAGATATTTCGTAATCAAAAATAGGTACAAACTTGTAATTTGGGGGTAGAAGTAGGTTCAGTAAGAACTCTTGGTAACTGAAATTTCAGACTTTTATCTTTACCCACAACGAAGATACAGGGGGGTTGAAAGTGCCGTGAGTTGCTTCGAGAAAAGGATGGTACGGCCGTTCCGCGTTTTTTTGCGAGACTCGGCGGGGGCACTGCCGTGCCCCCAGATTAGTTTTAGTTTTAGTTTTAATTTTATTTTTAAAATCCTATAATGTAATATAAAATATGGACCAATGGTTTTAAATGAATATTATTTCGATAGATTCAAGTCCTTTGGTGCACACGGTACCAGTAAGTTGTCGGATATACCAACAGTAATTTGGTCACTAAACAGAGCCTTCTGCACTTTACTTACCCCAAAAGCAAGCAACTTTTATTGTATTTTAACTCAAAACTGTGTATTGGGACAGTAAAAATTTTTTTTTTTAGACTCGTGAGAATAGCTGAATTTAATCTCGAAATGAGTTTAGAAATATTAAATAACTAATTAAATAAAGAGAATATTTACTTCGGGTTTTTTGTTTGTGCACCGCCATGTTGAAACAAGATGTAGAAAAAAATCATGATCTTGAATGAAATACAAACACCGTGAAGGATTTTGCTGATATCATGATTATGTTAAAACGACAAGAATTATTTTTACGTATAATTATAATGAATTATGTTAAAACAGTTACTATAACGGGGTTCGGCTCGCTCCGCTCGGATCCCGAATTTACTCGCTCGCCGCCTTACCCGTGAGCTCAAGATTTTCTATAAATTTTGTTGTAGAACGCTGCACCTAACTCTCGCTTATGGTACTGCTCACTCTGGTATAATCGTATCGAGCCCTATTCAAAGCATACGTCGTACAAGTCATGAGCGAGCACGTGCACGTTCATGCAAATCTCATGCTCTGTATGTAAGAACGATGTACACTGACAAGCCCACAGCCAATAAAGAAAAGTACAAAATACGTTACTTCAATAATCTTCCTTATTACAGTCTATTCGGATTGTAAACGTTAAGGCGATATGCAAAAGTTTTAGCGTCCCTGTTACTCCATATGCGAAAAAACCCTCAGTGCGAGAGGGACGGATTCGTGAAAAAGTAGCAAAAAGTCGGTTTTTTATTAATATAAAATGTACTAAAAATGCTATCAAAATTTCGTTTAACCAGGTCCTAGATACTGTTAAAACCCATCTAATAAAATATAATTGCAGTCCAAATGTCATTCTCAATTGTCAAACCAGGAGAATTGGTGTCGATAAAGACCTCATTTCAATAAATATTTCTATCGAGCCGAAATTCTCCAATCGCGTTTCTGTTTTAACAGATCCCTAGAGGAAGATTCCAAAAATAATATACAATTTTTTCAAAATTATACATTATTTACCGAAGTAGATATAGAAGTTCTGAAATTGTCAATTTTTTTCCGTAGCGCCTTAACTCGAAAAAGTCGAATATTGAATATTTGTTGAGGGCCAGGGCAGTTCTAGAGTTAAACACACAGTTTCTTCTGAACTAAATCTTCATTACAAAATATAACAACGCCATCTTTAATGGCAGGCAAGGCAGAGAGAACACAATCATAGACAAGACATCTTAATAGTTTTAATTAGAAAATATGAATGTTGCTATATTCAACATCGAAGTACTTACAGACTAACTTTTTTTTGTTAATTCATATTGTTATTGCACTAACTATCGAGGTCAGTGACCTCTTTACAGCTAATAGTCTAAAATTGCTCCGTGCAGACACGACCACATTTAATCTTCTTGTTAATTGAACACTATACAGCCAGTGGGTTTGACTATTATACCGTAAATACAGGTGTATATCTGAGTATATCAGGTGTATATCATCTTGCTTTCTAGGGAATTCATCACAAAATAGATACTACCAGAAGGCCGACTCGACGACGGAGCGAAAACAGACGCACACATGCATAGACGCGTACGTACGATGATCTCGGCAGAATGTTGTATTGGCATTCACCCGAGTATCTTCGAGATCGTCGTACGTACGCGTCTATGCGTGCGTGCGCCTGTTTTCGCTAGTTATTCGGAGTAAACATTCTGTAAGTGGTTATTTTGTGACAAAAGCGTGAAGCAAAAGAAGGATTTACAGCAGGAAACGAAATTTTAAGTATAATTAATGTTATAGCAAATTATTATGGATATGCCATCTGTTATTGGCTCAGATAGCCACCTGTCATAAAAAATACGAACAATAACAATTAAAAGTCCATTTAGAACGTGGTCATTGGTAGGTGAAACGCTGGTGTACCGAGTGTGGACTGTGACTTGCATTTCAAAGTTCACACTCGGAACACCTCTGACACCCTCTCGCGCATTTAGGTCGTGACGATATATATATTTTTAATACAAATTTATCCATGGGGAACCAGAACTAGGACCTAGGGATTAACCACGCTAAAATTTAGGAAGAGAATCATATAAGTTGCTGACTATAAATGTTGTCCCTCTCGATCGACGACGCTCACACGCTCGCTGCCAGCCCTAGACTAGCTCACGCACACACAACAAACGAGATCGATTCGTCAACAACGAACACTTTGATTCTAAGACCTAAGATTATTAATAAACGTTTATAATTGACTAGTTCTATGGTTTGTGTCACAATTGTGACTGACGCCGGACCTAGGACAGGGCCCGAAATATATCTCACATTAACTCGCATTTTATTTTATTAAGTGTATATATACAAAGTGACTTTTTGATCATCGTCCAAATTCATTCTGGTGGCTTGGTAAGTGATCAGTATCATGCATCAATAACGATTTAGGTGAAATTCGTAAAATGAAATTTCGACTCCCCATAGTGATTCACTCGGGGCTGGAACTGAATCTATATGGAAAGCCGAAATTTCATTTTACGAATTTCACAAAAAATTGTTACTGATCCAAGATACTGATCACTTATCAAGCCTCCAGTATGAATTCGGACGTTGATCAAAAAGTCACCTTGTATATATACAACGTGTAACAGAAAGGTGTAACCATAATTTGAAGAGATTTTTTCTTTCTTTCTGTCTTAATTCTTTATTGCACAAAACACAGTTTAATGTACAACAGGTGGACTTAAGAAGCATTTTCTCCCAGTCAACCCGACAGAAAGTACAAGAAAGTTACAGTCATTATTCAGTCAATGGTATAGATATATAGAACACGATGTTTTTGCGATTAAACAGTATGTCACGCTCCTCGCACCTGTGATTCGACTAAGCCGCGTCGCGCGCGATTAAACGCTATGCTACCGGGCCTGGCCTCGTAGCACAGTGTTTAATCGCGCGCGATGCCACTTAGTTGAATCACAGGTGCGAGGAGCGCGACACGATGTTTTTGCGATTAAACAGTACGTCACGCTCCTTGCACTTGTGATTCAACTAGTGGGCTACGCCCGCTGGTGTACTGTATTCCAATATGCGGTGGCGCTGCAAAAACACGTTTCTATTTTTGACCTTTTGAAAGACTTAAATTTCCTAAGACCAATTTTTAGAAAAAGAACGAGACGTGTCGTGGGACACCCTGTTATAACCCTTTATTAAATACTAGTGTACAATTATAGTAGTTTATGCTACTAGGGCGAAAAGGAATAAATTACGAGGACGATTTAAAACACGACGTAACCGAGTAATTTATTGCTTTTACGCCCGTGTATCATACTACGTTTATCAATGCATAGTGTGAGGAAATGAAAATAAATATAATCTTGTGAACTTTAAATTATAATATTGGCTCAAAAGGACTGTATCCAGAGCCGTTAAACAGTGGAAAAAAAAGTATAACATCTATGGTACACAGGAAAGGCTGCAGGTTAGCCAACCATTATAAATAAATTAAAAAAAATAATAATAATAAAGCCCTAGGGCAAAATTATCGACTTTTTGTTCGGTTTTGATGCATAAAAAGTGGGCCTTTACGAGCACATGCATTGAAAAATAAATTAACAACGTTTATACTATACATAGACATCCGGTTATAAACACACAAACACACATTTAACTTCACTGTACTACATGCGTGGCTGTATGTAATGTAGGTATAAGCGGCAAAAGTTACGATTTTTTGACTTGATGGTTTTTTCGGCTAAACTCTCAGTGACCAAGTGTCATGAAAGTATAGTGCGCGCCAATCTTTTAGTCGCCTCTGATTGAGTTACGAGTGCAAGCTTGCGCAGGTACAGTCAAGGAAACAATAATATCAACGGTTGATTATTAAATGTTTACTATAAGTGGGAAGGTGTACTTGTTGTACTTACATATTTAATTATTTATTTATTATTTTAGTGCGATCTTAACTATATTAATAAAACGCATTAATATAAACACCATTTTCCTACATTGTCACCTTAAACCGCTATAACGTCCGCGAGGCATAACAACAACTATAAACTATAACAAACTAAATCAACAAAACAACAAATAAAGGCAACAAAAACAATAACAAACAGATTCAACGATAAACTTAACGAATCATGGAATTTTTTCCTCGAATGTACTTTTCATGGAACGCGCGCATGTGTAGTGTACGGACGTAGCACTAACACTAACGCATAGTGTTGACACCTGCTGAACGGCGAGCGGGGGGTGTGGTGCGGCACGCAGGCGGGTGTGCTCCGCGCCCTCGCTCCTGTAACGTCCCCCTGACACCGTAAAACGGCAAATGCGTCGATTCTTGGGGCTAGCTTCAGAGGCGACTAAAAGATTGGCGCGAACTGTAACGTGCGATAAGGAACTAAGCCCCAAAAAACGAAATTTAGAATAACTTCTGACGTGGATTTGAACCCGAAAACTTATTATTACGTATTTTACAATAATAAAATTGTCGAGTTCTCTATTTTTACAGAAGACCGAAGCCCACGTATGCACTTGCTTATGCTAATAAAATATGCTAGGTATGTGAGAGGAAACATGAAAATTAAAATAAAAGAAATAAAAAGAATCTGTCTGCATCGAAAACGATACAACTATAATACTATTATCTATCCAAAAATACATTAATTAAGAATAACCAAAGTTTCTCACCTTTAAATGTACCGCGTCTTTTAACCTCAACGCCGCCTGATGTTTTAAATTTTTTCTGGCATCACTTATTATATAAGTACATATAAATTATATGTTTTTATAAACAAGAATAGTTATTTTATACATCAATATTTTAATTGTTATGATAACTTGCAAATTTTAATGTTATACTTTAAATTCAAATTCAAATTTGTTTATTCAAAATTATTTTAACATAACAGATAAATCTAAATCATTACAATAATATAGTTCTTAAACTAAAGCACTTACTTTCATACTTCTCTCTAACATTATCTTACAAACATCTATCAGATAACTAATACGGTCCACAAAAATATCACACTCTGGTGCTTCAGCGAGCAGGGAGCAGAATATGTCGAGTGCTCGCGCGACGGGCGAGTACCGATAAAGGTTAGTGCGCGAAAATGGCGCCGCAAACAACGTATGACTCCGCGCCCTGAGGTACCTATCGGGCACAAACAGTTTTAGAATTTTCTCAACAAGATCCACACAGTCGATCTTATTTCGAATAACGCCAAGTATAAACTTTGCCAAAGCTAAGTTTCTTCTGAGCTCAATTGACTCATAGCCCAAATGACCTTCAAGAAATCGAGTTGGGTACATAAAAGGATAGTATTTATGATTCTTCTTATACACATATCTTAAAAAGCGTTTTTGGACTTGTTCCAACATGAGGATATATTTATTTTCGTGTGGACACCAGACCACTGCATTCGTTTCTTCAATACTACGAACTAGAGCTGCATACAGCACCCGGGTGGCCACAGCGGTGAGGGGTGCAGAATTACGTAGCACAAATCCTAATCGCTGGAAGGCAGCTTTCGTCACCTTCTCTACGTGCTGACGGAAGGTCAGTTGTTGGTCAAAGACTACACCGAGATCGCGCACCTGCGTGACTCGTGCGATGGGGTCAGCCCCTACTATGTATTGGTGTTGCAATGGCGTAGGTGAACGAGAGAAACTCATCATTTCGCACTTACTGAAGTTGAAGTACAGCTTGTTATCAACACTCCACCGAAGTACAGCGTCGATATCTTGCTGTAATTTTAGGCTGTCGTCCAAGGATTCAATTACCTTAATCAGTTTCACATCATCAGCGAACAACAGCATACTTACTTAATATAATACTTATTCAAACAATAAAATAATACTACTAACTATCAATAAAAGTAAAAAATGCATAATTTGTATAAAAAGGTATTACGAAAACCTCAAATTAATTTGAATTCCTCATCCGTAATTTATACGAAAATGACACCAATACAAGTACGCCTTTGTGTGAAATCACAACGCGTTAGCTATTTTTTGTTGGCGAAGCGGATTGCTCGCTCGCTGCTGTTCGTAGTAAAGCGAGAAACGCGAGGCGTCTTCTTACATATTTTTTTGTGAAGTAAGTAACTTTTTTTATAGACTACAATTTTAGCCTATCTATTTATATTTCTTTTAATCTTAAAAAGTAACTATTCTTCACGTAACATCTGCTTGAAGAGAAAATAATTTACCTTCGTTTTCAGTTTTTTGCTAAAATCTCAGTTTTTTTTATAAAAAGGGCATTACAAAAACATGAAATTTTAATTCCTCGTCTTTAATTTATGCGAAAATTATACCAAATATGCCCTTGTGTGAAATCACGACGCGTAAGTACTTTTTTTTACGGAGCGGCAGGAGCGTACTTCGACACCTGTCCTGTGCCGTACTCGCTGTCCTGTCAGTTCGTGCTAAAGTGATAGACTCATAACGCGAACAAAACGTTGGAATAGAAAAAACACACGGCCTGCGCTTTTGTTTCATTGAACAACACACTACACTGGTTACGGCGATTTTAATTCACAATATTCTATCACAATTGTTGATCAAAACACCCGAAATGCAATATTTCTTCAATAAAACAAAAAAACGACGCCATCACATCTTCGCGCATGTGTAGATATGAACTTAACGAACTTTATAATTCTAAATATTATTAGAGTGCATTACAAACTAGAAAAGATCAATCAGAAACAAACCCAGAGACAAGAATATGAAAAAATTCCCCGGGCCAGGATTCGAACCTGCGACCTCTTGGTGAATTCTTCCATCATACTTGATGAAAGAAAAAATATTTTTTCGTAGCGTAGCGCGCTTGTCTTGATAACAAGAGGTCGCAGATTCGAATCCTGGCCCGGGGAATTTTTTCAAATTCTTGTCTTTGGATTTGTTTCTGATTGATCTTTTCTAATTTGTAATGTACTCTAAAAATATTTAGAGTATTAAAGAGCGATGGATTTCGCAAAATAAACATAATCTTAGTTAATGAGAACTGTGAATTTCTTAACTGTCTGAAGCAACAATATTGTAGCGACGACAGCGCCATCCGTTTCTTAAGAATAAGGCGTGAAATCACATAACGCCGCCGTCGTAAGCGATCTATATGTGCATTACAAGCTATTATATCAGGCAGAAGCAAAAATAACAGTGGACAAATATGATGGAAGAATTCACCGGTCTGGGTAGGAACCTCGGTGGTGCAATTGGTAGTGCGCTTGTCTAGATAACAAGAGGTCGCAGGTTGGAATCCTGGCCCGGGGAATTTTTTCAAATTCTTGTCTTTGGATTTGTTTCTGATTGATCTTTTCTAGTTTGTAATGCACTCTAATAATATTTAGAGTATTCATAGCGATGGATTTCGCAAAATAAACATACACTTTATAATTTTTTACAGGACCCGCGAAAACACCTATTACTAGAAGTCAAATTGGAACGCATCGATGAACCAAACACTCTCAGTTTAGATGCCACGATTAAAGATGGTAAATATTTTTTCTTTCATCAATTTTATTTATAGAACTATCTTTTACCCGCAACATTGTCCGCACTTACCACGTGGATCGTGACTCAGTTTACACCGCCATCTATTAGTTAATTCATGAACTACACATTGAAAATTTATTATAATAAAGGTGAAAATAGAATAGATCTAGAACTGCAACTAATATAAGAAGAGTCTCAAAGAAAGTTTAAATTATTTGAATGAGAGGGATGGTATTATAGCCGATTTTGAAGGCTTTAATTTTAGCTTTAGTGCTGTCAAAACTTAAATTATTCCAATGTCAGTCAGTTAGTCAGTCATTCAGTCAGGGTATCGTGGTCTAGAGTTTCGAGCGTCTCGATCCGGTGGTAACGGGTTCAAATCTCGCAGCTGCAGGAACACATATATAATGTGTACATCCTGGGTGCTTCGGAAGGCACGCTGTGTCCGAAGTACGAAGGCTCACCAACCGTCACCCTGGGTGAGACGTAATATTCGACGGTGGAACATGTGATGGATGTAAGAGTGGGGACTGTGACTAGGGCTTGAATATCGGACCATTTTTCAATTCCGGAATTGGGTTTCGATATTGAGCATTTCAATTCCGGAATTCCGGAGTTCCGGAGTTACTACCCAATTTTTTGAAAAAAGTTTGATATGCAAAAAAATGTATTTATGGATGGTTTTCCGACGGCTAATTGAGTTACTTCATTGGATCGAGGTATTTTCTCGAGGTATCGTACGTAGTGCTTTTTTTAGAAACTAATAATATGTGCTAAATTTTATGCCAGTCCATCTATGGTCGGAGCGGAGCGTGATTAAGTAAAAAACATCTAAACTTTCGCATTTATTATATTACAAGCTCTCCGCTCGCTGGGCTTACGCGCAGCTTAATGACCCGTATTTTCCCGTGATAAAATGTAGCCTATATCCGTCTATCTATATCTCTCTCTAGGATACCTACCATCTATCGTTCTGCCAAATTATATCAAAATTTAGGCGTGAAAAGATAAAAAACAGACCGAAAGACAGTTACTTTTGGATTTGTAGTATTAATTTGTATGTATAGATAAATAAATAATATATTATGCATACAGTGGGATCTAAATCGCGCCTCAAGCCGTTTATTTATTTTTTTTACTCAATATCGAAATATCGGAATTGGTCTCACGAATACCGGTATTACAAACGATATTGAAATCTTTCGGAATTCCGGTATTTTGTCAATTCCGGGATTCCGGAGCTCAAGCCCTGACTGTGACCTATAATTTGACACTTCCTCGGAAATTAACGTGTGACGATGTAACTATCGTAGCAGTTAGAAATCAATTCTGGTACCATTTTTCACTCTATATGACCATGTTTATTGCGTGATAAATGTTGTGTGATGATAATTCTACCAACTATTACTCCTTAAAAGGCACGTTATGAATCTACGCAAAAGGTTAATTTATTAAAAGCTTAGTACGTCTCTGTACAAAGAGCTTCTAAAATCACAGGCCTTTGGTCTTCGCAATTGCTGCATGTGTCAGAATTGCCATCCTCCTCTCTCACAGACTAGCAGTAGTAGTTAGACTAACTCAATGAATTACACTGAGAAAATATATTAAAATTTTATTATAATTTTTGTGTTAAATTTAACAAGCAATTTATGGCTAAATCAGCAGAACATTAAGTACTTTATTACCATGTCTTGGTTGTAATTTACTCTTAGGTGTATTTCATAGTCACTTTAATAGTACATTACATCTGAGACCAGTAATTAAAGATATCCTGGACGAGTAAGTTAAAAGGCCGAGCCCGTAGGGCGAGGACTTTTATATACGAGTCCAGGATAGCTAATTATGGTCGAAGCATGTATAGTGCTTTTCTCAAAAATAAAACGAGATATTTTCAAATTAAATAAGTTTTTTATTACGTTAACAAACTCATCTTGAATAACAAACAATCGATCGAGTTTGTTTTATGTGTCACGCAATTTTACTAAAATAATGCTATCGCGGTGTTCGACGTCTTTTGTACTTAGATTGGCAAGCTCCAGACTTCTACGTGCATCGTTTAATGGGCGTGATAAGAACAACCTACAACAAAAAAATTAATTTTAATAATGAATTAAAGACCTATTTATAACTTTAGAGCCATAAAATAATATTACATCATTTATTTACCTTTATAACTAGATATTTGTCATCAGGAGCGTCGTTAAGAAACTGTTGTATATGTTGGCTTGAAATATCTTAAACTTTTTGTTTATATAGCCATCTGATTGCCTTTTTAGCCATGCCGTTAAATTGTTGTAATTATTCAAGTTTATTTTATTCTTATTGAGCACAACACATCGGAACATGGAATACATCGCCCATAAAAAGGAAGGCTGCTTTGTTTGGCGAAGGTGACTGAAATAAGCCAAAAACACATTTTCCGATCAACTGTTCGTGTGTTTATCTGCTTTCCACTTGATGAAATTTCGTAATTTGTTTAAATATCCTTCCTTAGATTTTGGCGGAAGCAAGTTGTTTTTTTGCTAATTCCGCTTCCGCTTTTAGATCTGGTGGAGTACAATCTATATCAGAGCCTTCTTCTGAACTCATTTTGTAATTCATTTACACAAAAAACTTTAAATGAAAATATTATGCAACAACATAATTTCCCGCTTTTACTTTTTTTTTGTTTTTTTTTTTTCGTTGGGCAAATGTATGCGGCCAGCCTTCTTCATAAAATTGAGGTTAAATTTTTCAATTTCAATTGTTCAGTTGTTCAATTGGTTCAATTGTTTTAAACAATTGAATTTATATAATATAAAAATAATATATTTTCAATTATAAAATATAGCAAATGTTCTACACTCTGAACACGAAATTGTAATGTTTTTTTCTTTTTATACTGGCCGCTAAAAACCTTATGATCGCCAAACTCTAGTCATTTAAAACATAGACACGGATAGTTTAAAAAAAAAAACATGGTATGTAATGGATTTTCATACGAATTTCCTGGACAGTTATTCAGATTTCCTGGAGACTTGAAATAGCTCAACAGGATGAAGTACTTTCTGGCATGTCTATGCAATATGTAATTTAAGCATTACAACATATTTTTGAGAAAATTAGCTTATTTTAAACATCTACAATAGTAACGGGCGTTGTGAGAGCTTATTCTCGTTTATGGTTTACTTATTACAACTTTTTCAACCGCACTTACATCGGTCTTAATAAGTCGTCTGTTTTTTGAGCGTGTGAATAAAGCTTTGTGCCCACTGTATTAATGAGAGTCTGAACGTCATCGTGGAAAAATTGCTCGAAAGGATGAGGCTGGAGCTTTTCATTTGTGGCTTTGTTTACCAGCTCCTTGATTAAGGCCCTTAATACCGCCAAATGGGTACTTTCTAAAACCTACTCCTCTTTTATGGCCAAACCAAAAATATTGAAAAAATGTATTATGGATTATCAACTCTAGGACAACATATGCAACATTTTTCTTTTTCGTACCACCAAAACTTCTATATGAAAAATTGTTTCAACTGAATGGTGTTTTTTGCCTTGAAATTCCTACTGCTCCTAAGCAGCTTAGGTAATTTAATTCATTTATGCTTTGATAAATAGATAAACTTGATAGCTATAAATATAACATAGAATTATTCAATCGAACAATGACGCCCATGTGAAAAGTATTATTTTCTCCTATTTTGCCCTTTCAAGGACGCAGCGAGCGTCGTAACAGCCACCACGCATTGTGCACTGATTTGAACGTTATTTCAATGTCGTTTCCGTCGATATTCATACAGATAAACATCGAGCTGCTAATTTGGCGACGGTAATCGCCTTAAGCGAGCAGCAGGGGGTTGAATTGTAACTACTGTCTCTTAATTCATAAGAATTAAAGATCAATTTTGATTGCTTTCTGAACCAACCCTGCTTTGCAGTACTAGTGTGAAAGCTTCCGTCTGTCTGCTTATGCAAACTGTGAAGTTGATATCCATACTTTTGTTTGGGACAGTTGCTGTTATTTATTTTTTTGCGATACAACAGGCCGTTTTTTAATATGTCAAAGTGTTTTAACACATCTTCGAATGTGGGCTGATCAACAATTTCATTTGAAAACTTGATCATAAAAGAAAACAGTATAATAGAAACGTATCTTAAGCAGCATAATTACTTAACTTAAAATAACTTGGTATATTTACATAATACTTTTGTGTGCCCAATTGCCACGTAAATATAAAAACTGCTTTTTATGTATAACCAGCACCTTGCTGTCATCAAAGCTGTTACAAACTTTAAGTAAATTGTTTCTGCGATAGCATCAACATTTTCATATTTAAAAATATATTTCGGCCCATTTTGGGGCCGGCATCAGTCGAATTAATGATAATTTGACCGATGCCGGCCCCAAAGTGGGCCGAAATATATTTCAAAAATAAAGTTTTATACACTGTTTTAATTAAACAAAAAATAAAATAAATGCTCTATGTAGCAACATATCTATATTTATTTCATATTTAAAAATAAATCATTTTAACAAAGAGTCAACGAAGCGCTAAAATTAACTCATATTGTTTTCAATTGAAATAATAAATGAAACATTTTTTGCATTCTCATGTGCCCCCGTTTTGCTATGGTGTAGTATAAGTATTAAATTTTATAGTTTCCTACTTTACGTATGAGTCACGGGACGTGAACGTACTTATTTTAGTAGAAAGTCTTACTTTGGCGCAAGCTTTTTTATATGCGTACAGCAGCAAACCTGTGGCCACGGCAGTACCCCCACCAAGACGAGCCAAAGGAAGCAGAGCACTACGTCTTAAAGCGTTTCCTCTTATTTTCAAACCTTCACAGCTTGGGATGAGATGTAGTTAGCAAACTAATGTAATCAAACATGCTTAGTTTCATGTAGCTTATATTAATACCTAAGATAAGTCGATTTAGTCACTGGCTGACCGACTGATTCATGATCATCAAAACCTCTAGGGTACCTCCTGAAGCCTTAAAAAACTCAGTGTGCAGGCGAGGATTATCACACAAACAACCAATAATCTGTAACATTACCTTCCAACTCTCATAAAGGGGGGTTAAGTTCTGTGTTATATGTATAACAATTTCTATTCTAAAGCTGCAAAAATCCAAAAGCTGAAATGATTAAATCTGTCGCTTTCACACTCCAACTTGCAAAAGTCTTAGAAAGCTGAAATAAATAATTCTGTCTCTTTCACCCCCCAATAAAGGAGGTGCAAGTCTGTATGAAAAATTTGCTGACAAAAAGAAATGAAATGCCGCCAAAAAAAAATCATGTAGCGTAGGTTGCCAAGGCTCACAAGCTCATAACGCTTTCACTGTTAAAAAAAATATCAGAATGTAGACTCAAGCCCCTTACTTTACAATGCTTAACTCTACAAATGCTACCTCCACAAACCCTTCATCTTGTTCAAAAAGTATAATTTGGATCTACATGAGATCTATTAACTTTAAAACAGTAAAACCGTATCGAGCTCGTGAATCTTGGCAACTTTCTTTACAAGAAATGTTTTTAGTTGGATTAATATTACCTGAAAGAACACTCAAAAATATTATTCTAAATTGAGTTCTCGAAAAACAATAATGGGACTATTTAATCAAATATTTAATTATTGTTTAACGTTTTGACTGAATCACGTTTCACGTAATTATATTTTGTACCAATTTCGGAAAGGAATAAACCCTTTGTTTTATGCGATAGCCGTAACAAAGTTTCTAATAAAGTTAATAAAATTAAGATATTAAAGCTAATGGAAGCCGTTAAACGATTGTCATAAAGATTGTTGGATATAGGAAGGTAGTAAATATTGTAACTCTAATGTCGGGATATGGGAGTCACGCGAGTTAAAATTATTCCACTGAGACTTGTCTTTGAATTGCGATAATGCACTGGATTTTTGAAGTCTTGAGTTTTTGATATGCCGTAACAAATAAACGTACGTAATTTAGCTTTTATGTGAACATACTTATATGTGAACATAATTATATGTGAACATAATTATATGTGAACATAATTATATGTGAACATACTTATATGTGAACATACTTATATGTAAACATACTTATACTGTTTATACAATCCCTACTTCAAAAGATTTAAACATTTCCTACTCTTTTTTATTCATTCTTGGAAATGGAAAACTGAAGGTGTCTGACATAATAAAGCATAATAAAATGTTTCTAGTACAAAATATCATTATTATAAAACGTCATAGTAATGGAGATCCACAGGCAAAGCTAATTACAGATGGCGTTAGCATAGTCCGGCCAATAAATACTACGGACCGGCTATGTCAAACTTTGTTGTTGCGTGTGTTCCCATTTTCCTACTGTTTTTCTCCAATATGTCGCATTTTTTTACTTAAGAGTATCACCTGTATGTCAATATATCGTTATTTTTATTATGTTATTCATTTTTAATATGGGGTTTTTCTGGTATAAATTACCACATTATTAAAGAAACCATTATGTATCATTAATTGCCAACTCGACTAGGTCCCTATCATCAAAAACATCGAGTTCCAATTATCTAAGGATATGTTCGCACTTGAAGTGACGTCACAGTTCGTAAATAGTTCAATACCCACTAAAAGCAAATTTGAAAGTTCAGTTTTTATCTATGCTTTTGATGACAGGCACCCTGTCTCGATGGCAACCAAACATATAGGTACATAATAGTGGGGCTGGTGCGGCATACCAAGGGATACTTCCAAGAAATTAATCGAAAATCACAAAAAACTACGCAAAAGCCACAAAAATGTACTGAAATGACAGATTTTTATGGCCGGATCATGAGGAAAACAATCTCCTCAATGGGCTGGATCGACGATGCGCCATCTACAGGGATAATTTGGCAGTGTGGATCCCCATAATTTTAGAAACGTCAATGAGGGTTTTTCTCGTTGTTTTTTTTTTCTTAGTTCATAGCTTTCCTCCAGATGGCGCTGTCCATGTCACAATAGATAAAACGTGTTTCGTAGCAATCAACGTCAAAATGGTTTTTCATTTGTTTGGAATCGGTGCAAATTTTGTCTTTGATTCTATTGCTAAAGAATACGACAGTGCCATCTAGGAATCTTATTTAACACTAAATATGACGTAAGGAAAAACGCTCATTATAGAAAAATAACATTATGAGCAGCAATCGGTTATATACAGTCTATGCAAACCGTACTTCAAATCTTTTAAACATTGCCCTATCTTCGTTTGTTATATTGTCAAGATAAATGATAAATCAACCAATCAATCCAATGAAAAACTTTACGGTGTCTGACACACAAAAAAACCTTAAGAAATAAAGACAGTTCCTTTTGGCAAAATTAAGTACTGAGCTCCTACATAAAATTATTTATGATATTAAAAAAAACCAAATACCTGGAAAAAATAAAATGAATTTATATAATAATAAACCATTATAAGCCCAAGTTCCCACCGTCAAATTCCGAAATGTGATTTAATAGAAAGATTAAGCATGGGGTCATACACCGCCACAGGGCTGCTCTGCAAAATCTTATGAGCAATCTAACTTCTAATTAAACGTAATTTTCGTTAAAGTTATTAAAATATATCAAATTCTGGTTCCCACTCGTTATATGAATGGAGTTTAAAGGTGCCATTGTGCCATGACTTTGAATAGCAACCCAGGGGCGGCGTATGACCCCATGCGAAATATTTCATTGAAATCACATTTCGATCAAAAAATAAATAGGTGCAGAATTTTACGGTTGGATCTCAGGCTATTAATAAAATTATAATACCTATTAAACACATCTGGGTGAGTCACATATATACATATATATGTATATAACGTTGAAAGTTCTATTTGACTTTGAAATTACTGATTTTGGGATAAGAGCGCCTTAAGTAACATTTTCAATATTTTTGAGAACAACCCTCTACCATATCTACTGTTTTCTTTTTTTTGACATTTAATATTTAATCTTATTGAAATGGTAAAACTTCAAGACACAATACAATTCAACCTTAAGGCGATTACCGTCGCCAAATTAGCAGCTCGATGTTTGTCTGTATGAATATCGACGGAAACGACATTGAAATAACGTTCAAATCAGTGCACAATGCGTGGTGGCTGTTACGACGACGCTCGCTGCGTCCTTGAAAGGGCAAAATAGGAGAAAATAATACTTTTCACATGGGCGTCATTGTTCGATTGAATAATTCTATGTTATATTTATAGCTATCAAGTTTATCTATTTATCAAAGCATAAATAAATCAAATCAACTTACTTAGGAGCAGTAGGGAATTCAAGCTAAAAAACACCATTCAGTTGAAACAATTTTTCATATAGAAATTTTGGTGGTACGAAAAAGAAAAATGTTGCATATGTTGTCCTAGAGTTGATAATCCATAATACATTTTTTCAATATTTTTGGTTTGGCCATAAAAGAGGAGTAGGCTTTAGAAAGTACCCATTTGGCGGTATTAAGGGCCTTAATGTAGCGCAAAGATAATATGGACCAAGGTTAGGCAGAACCAAAAATAAAACAACGATATCTTACTATGTCTCAAGTAATTTATTGAACTTTACCTCCATCTCTTTAAAATCAAACGAAATACTAAATATAAAAAACTAAGTAAGTACTAAAACTAAGTACTAAGTACTAAAATATACAATACTACTCTGGGTCCTTCCTTATAACTTGTTTAAATGTTGCTCACAACTTGTAGGTACTCGTGTAACTACAAAATTCAATAGTAATAATATTATATACTTAAAGTTGGAAAAACTGAGAAAGTTTGTAGGTGTGGAGTTGGCTTCTTACAATTATTATTTTGATAGTGAAAATCCCGGAATTACAGAATTACTTAAAACGTTACGATAATGTATACAGTAGAGCCATCGAGTGATGGCGCCTATGACAGCTGCATTTAGTGATGAGGTACATTTCAAATTTCGGTTAAAAATAAAAATCAAGTGTGAGTTTACTCAACATTAGACACGTCATTAAACATTCAACATAATGATACAAAAGGAAAATGTGCCAAAACCAGTGGCGTAGCTATCGGAGGGCTATGCGGTGTAGTGCCCCGGGGCCCCCAAGAGATGTTTAAATATCTAAATCGACAAAAGTATTTTACTATCATTTATTTTCGTTTAGTTTAACTTCGTCATTGTATTGTTTTTAATTAAATATTATTGCGTAACTTGGCGAACTCAAACACGACCTATAAAACATGAGAAACTTAAAAAAAAAAAACTTTGTTTCTATACGAATTCTATTGCACAATAAAGCAACATTCAAATCGAAATATAATAACCGAAACAAGTAGTACATCACTATCAACAATGAAGTATTACATTTTTTAATCCACATTGCTTATACATAATTACGATACTTTGTAGGCATTTAAACGTCATAGGCGCCATCACCCGATGGCTCTACTTTAGTTAATAGATATGTTACCGGCAATCTAATTAAATAAATAAATGAAATTAAAAAAATAGGAATTTAATACAATTCCTAGGAAATTTATAAAATGCCAAGCTAATTTAGGCCGATTTCCAGAATTAACTTAATAAATAAATAGATCAGAGCAAAAGTCAAAACAGAAGGGCAATCAAAAATAAAATAAAATAAACAAATAGATAAATCAGCTTGCCATTTTAAAAATTTCCTAGGAATTAATTGTATACAATTTCTAAATAATATAAATTTACGGTAACATCTATTAAGTTTTAGAGTACGTACATCATCGTACGTAACGTTTTAAGCAATGCCGTAACTTACGTAATTTTCGCTATCAAAATAAATAAGTAAATATTTTTTCAATGCATGTGCTCGTAAAGGCCCACTTTTTATGCATCAAAACCGAACAGAAAGTCTATTATTTTGCCCTAGGGCTTTATTATTATTTTTTTTTTATTTGTTTGCAATGGTTGGCTAACCTGCAGCCTTTCTTGTGTACCATAAATGTCATACTTTTTTTCCACTGTTTCACGGCTCTGGATACCTAGTCCTTTTGAGCCAATTACAATTTAAAGTTCACAAAATTATATTTGTTTTATTTCCTCACACTATGCATTGAAAAACGAAAAACGCTACGCTCGTGTTTTAAATCGTCCTCGTAATTTATTCCTTTGCGCCCTTGTAGCATAAACTACTATTTCAATGCATGTGCTCGTAAAGGCCCACTTTTTATGCATCAAAACCGAACAGAAAGTCTATTATTTTGCCCTAGGGCTTTATTATTATTATTTTTTTTTATTTGTTTGCAATGGTTGGCTAACCTGCAGCCTTTCCTGTGTACCATAGATGATATAATTTTTTTTCCACTGTTTAACGGCTCTGGATACAATCCTTTTGAGCCAATCATAATTTAAAGTTCACAAGATTATATTTGTTTTCATTTCCTCACACGCATTGAAAAACGTAGTATGATACACGGGCGTAAAAGCAATAAATTACTCGGTTACGTATAAAACACTCGCTACGCTCGTGTTTTAAATCGTCCTCGTAATTTATTCCTTTGCGCCCTTGTAGCATAAACTACTATAAGAATCCGACTCCACACCTACAAAATTTTTAAAGGATTTTTCCAACTTTAGGTTAGGGTGGTTCTTAAAATCCAAAATTTGAAATTTCAGTGGGACACCCTTTTATAATGTTCTTTGGCATAAGAAATGAGCATATGATTTTTATTTAATTTCTTAAACGAAGTTCAGGAGTCGCTACCGAATTTCAAATATTTTTTTTTATAATTTTTTCGAAGATGATATACAATTGTGCCTGATACACACTATTATTAACCCAAAAACACAACGCTCACAAAATCAACATTAGGAAAATCGAGGAAGACAAGCAATTCCTGCTAGTTCAAAGATAGAATAGATCTGGAAAGATTTGAAGTTTAGATAAACAATATTCAAACAAAGTGGCCGAAAAACAACGAAAAGTGGAGCCGTTGTAAAACTTGAAACAGCGGGAACAAGAAAGTGTTAAAAGATTAACTGAAAAATCTACTTTGACTATTTCATCATCCTCATCATCTGAAATTAGAAGTAGCGACGATGAGGGGTTTATCGTTTCTCCACAGCCAGCGCCTTCGCGCTCTGAAGCACCGCCATCGAAACGGCGCAAAAAAAATAATTATAGACGATCGTTTAGCTGTTAGCCTTGACGTCACGAAGTTAAGTGTCAGGTCAGGGTGTTCACGACGGAACAAAGTGATATTTAAATAAAAGAAAAAAGGACTTTGGAAACGAATTAATTAT
This sequence comes from Ypsolopha sequella, assembly GCA_934047225.1. Taxonomy (NCBI): domain Eukaryota; kingdom Metazoa; phylum Arthropoda; class Insecta; order Lepidoptera; family Ypsolophidae; genus Ypsolopha; species Ypsolopha sequella. Next base: position 86,050 of record CAKOHE010000069.1, read on the forward strand.
TTGTGTTTTAGATAAATTTTACAATATTAGAATGACAAGTGCTTGTACCGACAGAGTTAACGAGACTGCGGTAGCTAGGCGCGCAGGCTTTTGACCACAAAGTAAAGAGACTTTACACAAACTAAACTTAATCTTATTTCCCATAAGATAAAGTCCACAACACATTCAAAAACATAATAAACAGCTTCCTGATAGAAAAAGACTACGAACAAACTGAATCATTATTGATCGTCATAAAATAAGAAAATGGCTAGACATGAAATATAAGGTTTTATTTAAGATTTTTATTTTTATTATTTTTTTTATTATTATTTATCACTTATCATATAGTCATGATGTGAATATTGAAATTACTGTTAATTACTTATCAATATAAATTTCAAATTTCTAAATCTTAATTTTTAATTCTACTTTGTGTTATCAGATGCATAAAAATTTAAATAATGCATGTTTAGTTTTAGATTTAGTTGTTAATATATAATGTTGTGCATGTAAATGTAAATTTCTCAATTTAAAATGTCATGTTATTTAGGTTTATGATTGCCGATGTATCAAAATTTCAATTATATTTATTTTATGTGGACTTTTACCCTGAGAGGCGGGTTTTTTTCTCAGTTCAGGGTAAATTTAATACTTCATTATTGATGCTGCATTTTTTATGAGGATAATAAATAATTTGTATTTGTATTTGTATTTGTACATTATGATTATAAACACTAATGACATTTAATAAACTAAAAAACAACTAGAACTTGTTGGACGCACACACACACACACAGAATGTTTGTAAAGCGTCGTACGGGCGCAAACACAGGGCGTCGACCAACTTATTGGTATACCAAAGCTAAGCCGAGGTACAGGAGAGGCAAAGGCAACAGCAGTATTTGAAACTATAATGTGCAGGAGCTTAACTGAAAAAATTAAGTGCATGTGTTTCGATACTACGTCATCCAACACTGGTTCGAGAAATGGAGCGTGCATTCTTTTGGAAAAAAAGTTGGAAAAGGATTTGCTCTGGCTGGCTTGCCGACATCATATACTCAAAATAATGTTAGAAGCCGTGGTACTTCAGGCACTGGGTCTTTCCAGCAGACCCGAAATTGAAGTTTTTAAACGATTCAAAAATAATTGGGCAAATATAACCCAAAATGACATCAAGACTGTTTCTTCTGATACATTGTTGTTTAAAAATAGTGTACATATTTCAGAGAGCGTCATTACTTTTTCAAAACAGCAATTAGCTTTGTACCAGCCGAGGGACGATTATAAAGAATTGTTGCAGCTAAATATTATATATTTGGGAGGTACACTTGAAAAATCAACGTCCTTTAGAACACCTGCAGGTTTACATAGAGCTCAGTGGATGGCAAAAGCGATATATTCGCTTAAAATTTTCTTATTTCGAGAACAATTTAAGATGTCGAGGCAACAACAGAAAGGCATAAAAGACATTTGCGTGTTCACAGTGCGAATATATGTGAAATATTGGTATAAAGCCCTTTCTGCAGCATTTACACCTGCGAACGATTTGCAGCTGTTGAAAGAACTCAAGCTGTATGAAGATATTAATCCGCTATTATCCAAAGTAGCCCTAAAAAAATCATGGGACAGTAGTGGTACCTGTCGGAAGAACTGGTGTGCTTAGCATTATTTGACGACAGAATTAGCTTCGAAACTAACAGAAATATGGTAAAAGCATTACAAAATGAAGGTCTAGAACAGGGGTGGGCAGACTTTCACTAATGGCGATCTATATCAATAAATTGAGACGACAAGCGATCGACTTGCAATAAGACAATATTTTTTCATGTTAAATCGTTTATTGTAGGTATTGCGCACATATTACTATTTAAATATACTTTTATTTACAATTAAAGAAGAAGAAATCTGGTGCCTTCTTATTTCATATCGACATTTTCGCAGTGAAAGGTTGTTTGTTGACAAGTATTTTCTTAAAGTTACGCGCGTGTAAAATAAAATGTTTTTTATGAACGCACTTTAAATACTGGTATTTTGGCTGGTGAAAAGACCACTGTTATTGGAATTAGCCCAACACGTCAGTACATTTTTAGGAATGCGTGCGATCGACCATAGATTCCCTTGCGATCGACCGGTCGATCGCGATCGACCGTTTGCCCACCCCTGGTCTAGAAGGTCCTAATCGTATAGCATTGGAATGTGATTCTATTCTTGACAAAAACAATGAAGACTTTATCTCAAGCAACTCATATACTTAGATTATTTCAGTTAACTGGTATGACGCCTGACTTTCTCAAGAACGATGCAGAAACCTGGGATAATGACGAAAGTTATAAAAGAAATAAGGCAATAGCTTATAGTATGCGAGCTGTGAATGATATTGCAGAGCGAGGAGTAGAACTTATGCAGGAGTACAACAAATTACATTCCACTGATAAAGAACAAAAACAGTACCTACTATTATTGGTTAAAGACTATCGAAAAAAGTTTCCTGACACCAAAAAATCAACATGAATAACATGTTGTCAACATGAATATTCAATTACTTGTTTTCTTTATTAAGATGACATTTTGTATGTGTTTGTAAGTGAATTTGATTGACATATTCGAATAAAAAAATAGTAACTTACATAAATTTATTTATTATTGCTAGAGTTTTTATCTTTAGCGATAGCGACCCCTTAAATTTGAATGAAAACTTCGAAAAAAATACATCGGCCCTTTTTTATCTCATAGATTATAATTACGAGGTGCCCCATGAGAAAATAAAAAAAAAAAATTTCGTCCAGATAAGAACCACCCTAATATAGGTATATCGATCCGATTAGCATATGCCAGGTAATAATTTAAAGATAATTCTTGTCAGTTTATACCTATGCTATAATATAATTTATTTGATTATCAAGTTACTTATTATTTTTTTACACAACAGAAAAGTCTCTTGTTTTACCGAAGTAAGTTATGAAATATTCTTTTTTATTCATAGCTCAATTTAAAAAATATTTGGTATAGAGTCATTATAAAATGAAGAAGCCTCTTGTTTCCGACTTAAGTTCTAACTCATGCAAGAAAGACATAAAATTTTACTACAAAACAACATTACTACATTATTGCAAAGGCAGCGAAATAGGCAATTGCAGGTCGAGTATGAGTTTGAAGGCCGAGCCGCAGGCGAGGACTTCAATGATACGAGACAGGCAATTGCCATTTCGGCCGAGGCATATATAGTGCTTTTCTTAAACATACGCGGAAATATTATCATTACTTTTGAATAAAGTGCTTTTAATTTATTATTAACCAAATAACAACGAACTCCGCTTTACCGCCATTGTTTTTTTTTTACATTTAGTGCCGAAAGGTAAACGCATCTGTGGCTATACAGCCACGAGAACGCAATGTGTACGATAGATGAAAGAGTTCTAAATTCAAACAGCACACCGTTTCATACAATATTGCCGGTGCGCTCTTCGTTCCAAATTCAAAAAATGCGCTGGGAAGTGATTTTGGTTTTTCAGTCTACGTAAATATGATACTTCGCGTGTTCTTTATTCAAAAGTTATGATAATATTTCCGCGTATGTTGAAGAAAAATATTGTAATCAATTTTCTAGTTACTTTAATTGTGTACTCGTATTTTATAACATAATCGATCGTTTCGCAATATGTAAGGTACATTTGCATAATTTTACCGCAAACCAATTACAATAACTATATAAGTTGTAACAAAGAAGCACAGCGATTACTAAATCGATTTTAGACTATAATCGATTCGATTGTAACCATTAGAGCCACGGATCGAATCGTAGTGCTTCCATTTAGCGTGCTATATTTTCTAGTTATTGCCAGTTTGTATGGATACTATTCAATTGTTCTTGAAACTTTATGATAGACTAAACATGAAAAAACTTACAACATGATATGAAGAAGGTTTTGCAATAAAAGGGCAGTCATCATTGCAGTGATGAAATTTTTATTTAAGTAAGGTTTTTAAGTGCATGCTTATACTTATTACATATACATACAGATACTCGCGCCTGTCTCTCAGAGGGGTAGGCAGAGACTACTGATTTCCATCGGTGACGATCCAGACACACCTCTTTCGCCTCTTCCACATCCATCAATTTAGTTATCAAGCTATGGCTGCCGATAGAAAGGCGATCTTTATAGCCTTCCACCCAATGCCCCAAAACAACATACAACAGAATACAATGAAGACAATTAACAATGAGCTGTTGAAAGCGCATTTCTTAATTTTTTCTCGTTTGATATTTGGGTTGGATCTTATATCTAGTATCCTCGTTTTGGGAAAACTGACGCTATGGGGGAGTTCAGGGGGTTTTACTGAACCTCCTGATATCAATTTTGGTTGCCGGAGAGGTACCTACGTATTTTATTTTATTATTTCATTTTTATTATTTTTTAGTGAAACAAAACGCAATTTTTCATTTTGAGTGAAACGAAACGAAAGTAGTGAGGAAAAAGTACAACGACACGCAAAAAGTAATCAAAACAACGTAAAATGAAACGTTTTCTGTCAAAAATTACATTTGAGAAACGTCATGTGGCGCCATTTCGAGATGGTTCATTCCGTTGCTTTCGAGTGTACGCGAATGTTCTGTGCTCTGTTTTGTGTGCTTATATAACAAAGATAGAGCAGGAGCGAGCGAAGCGAGCTCAAACTTTCAGAGCACCCCGACTCGGTCAGGTTAGGTTAGAAGGCCATGGCGGTAGCGAGCGTAGCGAGCCTACCGCCATGGCCTTCTGGTTAGGTTGAACATGAATTCTTTGGAGCGAGCGAAGCGAGCGACAGGAGCCAGAAAACTAAGTATTTACGGAACCTAATAACAAAGATAGAGCAGGAGCGAGCGAAGCGAGCTCAAACTTTCAGAGCACCCCGACTCGGTCAGGTTAGGTTAGAAGGCCATGGCGGTAGCGAGCGTAGCGAGCCTACCGCCATGGCCTTCTGGTTAGGTTGAACATGAATTCTTTGGAGCGAGCGTAAGCGTAAGTTACCCCGACACGGATATTTTATTTTGAGGTTATGTTTTTATTTTATTTTTTTCTTAAAAACTACGCATCTCCGGCAGGTGGGGGTTGAAGAGGGGGGCTCCCCCCCCTCCCCCCTCCCCCCTCCCCCCGCAAACCCCTATCGAGGATACTTGATATAAGATCTTTACCTGATATTTAGTTAAAAAATTAAAATCGTGGCTGATATACAGGCTGTAATCGTTTAGAGTGACCAGGCCATTATTCCATAACTATTAAAGATATCAAAAAATTTTAAACTGATATCGAAAGTATGTTACCTAATCAGTAAAATTATATGGATAACTTTTTGAAAATCAAACGGGAAGTATCCAAAATTTTGACATTAAACATTCCCATACATTTAGTATTAATGCGATATTGAAACATGGTTTCTTACTAATTTGAAGTGGTAAAATAATTAATCTACACGTGTATCTACTTGAAAATCATGATTATCATATCATACGTAATCATTAAATGAGATTAAGGTAAAATGAGTACTGAACCACTTAAAATAAGGAAACTAAAACCATTCTACTAATCTCATTCTAAATGTATGGGAATGATTAATGTCAAAATTTTGGATACTTCTCGTGTGAATTTCAAAAAGTTATTGATGTCATTTTACTGATTAGGTAACATACATTCGATATCAGTTAAATTTTTTTTGATATATGTTATAGTTACGAAATAATGGCCTGGTCACACTTAACGATTACAACCTGTATACTTAAATACTTGAAGTTGATGTAACTTATGAAATATTATTGTAAAACATGTATCTTATAGGTATAAATTTGGTTGCCCAGTAGCCAATAATCTTGTTAAATAAAAATGAATTATAATTATAAATTATTTAAATACACTTGTACTTGTCCACTGCTTTTTCTAATCGGTGTCGCTATAATAGCATAACCAAAGGTTCTTTAATACTAACGTGAATGCTGTTAGTTATACGTATTATCACATTGTATTGTAAAATATAGTGTCTATTTTGCAATGTGCCAAAGTTTGCTTTCCTACTGTATTAGCTCTTGGGGTGGCGCAGCAAAGACTCACTTATTAGAAATAGAGCGAGCTCAACGAATGGTTATCAAAGTAATGCTTAGCAAACCATTTCGTTATAACACAGACCTTCTACACAAAGAAAGTGCCATATTAAGTGTACGAAGATTATTTATATCACACATTCTTTTAAAATCTAGCACAGCCTTAGAAATAAACGCACCGAGTATTAGCACGCAAATAAACAACAGGTCAGTAAGGCTGGAGAGAAAACTTCACGTTCCTAGAATGAGTAGTAAATTTGCACAGCGTTTCAAAACTTTTTTATATCCCTTTATTCACAATCAAATCAATAAGGAAATTAATTTGGCAGATAACACAAAGCTAAAACTCCAGCTAAAAAGAGAGCTGAGTTCTTGGGTTCTAGCCAAATCATATGACAATGTAGAAAGTCTTTTGGATGTCATTGAATAATTAAAACATAAAAAAAAAAAAAAAAATTACTTTTTATTATTATAAATATATATATATATATTTTGTCTTTTGTTATTCGTATATTATTAATAAGTATTACTTACGCTATAGGCTTCACCTGTGTTTTTTTTAAGTATCATACATACATTTTATCAGTTCGTTTTTTTATTTTTTTATTTTATTATTATTATTTTTCTTTTTTTTCATTCTTGGTATTTTATGTTTTATTTATATTGAAACTAGTACATATTTTGTACATATTTTGTACATATTTTATATAATTTATATGTAACTAAATATTTTATTTATTATAACATATATTATATTTGATATTCAAAATATATATTATTTATAATACAATTGGCGGAAGCGCCGGGTAATTAATAATTGGCATTGCTGGAAGAGCGGTGTATTAACAAGTATAGCGCGAGAAGAGCGATATACCTATCCTGCCGGGTGCAAAGGAAGTGTATCCTGCCGAGTGTCAAATTTTCCACAAGCTTGTGACGTGGATACCAAATAAAAGCTAAGTTTTTGCATATTTATTTAGTTAATAAAGTGAAAGATGGAGCGCTTTGATGGCCTCTCCACCGACATAACGGAATTTGAATTCCAATTTAAGAGCCTGGCTGTCATAAAAAAATGGTCAGACGACGAGAAAAAAGTAGCTTTGGGAAGCTACCTCATCGGTCCAGCATTGTCATTCTTCCGACAAAAATTCACGGACGAGAAATCGTACGATGAACTAATGAAAGAACTCAAAGCAGAATTCCCTCCCGTCACTAATTATTTAGAAATTTTTTTTAGAAAAAATCAAGAGCAAGAAGACCTTCTTACGTATTTTTACAGCTTGAGCGAAGTGGCCGATAAGGCAAAACTGACTGACGAAGGGATCTTCATCGAAAGATTCTTAAAATCAATTAATAATGGGGAAAAAATGAAATTAGCCACGAGTGTCTTCAACACTAAAGATGATTTAAAGAAAGCCCTATTACAATTAAAAAAGATATACAATGAAAATAATGAACCGCAATCACTCAATCTCCCCATTAAATTAGAAAGAATTGTGCCTAATGTGTGTCAGACACCTTCTCCACTTAATTTTAATGTTCGTCCTCAGCGACAAGAATTTCACCAGGGGGGAAATAATTTCAGACCGCAACAACAATTTATCCCTCAAAACGTGCAACAGCGGTCTCCATGTACTAATGCCTCCCCATATTTTTTAAGATATCCAAGAAGACAGGAGGCTTATCTAAATGCCAATGAACGAAAGGAAGCATCGGTTTCGTCCGCAAATTATGAAGAAATCCCCAAAAATCAAAATGTGAAGCCAACGAGTCTTCACCATGAACCGTTCATTAAGGTCAGTGTAAATAATTTCAATAACTCAGTGAATTACGCATTGTGCGATAGTGGTGCATCGGTCAGCTGCGTGTCTCAACGCCTAGCTTCTTCGTTGGGTAAAGGAATCACCGAAGGCGAAGATTTCTTCATAAAAGCTGTCAATGGTGTTATGTTGGACACTAAAGGGAAAGTGAACCTAAATTTAGTGATAGATTCTGTTCTGTTTAATCATTCATTCGTCGTGATTGATGGCATACAACAAGATATTATTTTAGGTCAAGATTTCTTCCAAAAATTTCATGCCGTCATGAACTTTAGTGAAAATTTTATAGAATTTGACAATAAATGTCATGCCCAATTTGTAGATGCGAAGTCTTTAGAAAACATAGATTCTTTATCGAATTCGATCTCCATAGTTGAAAATAGGTCAGAGACAGAAAAAAGTTCACACTCGTCAAAAAGTGATTATTTATACTTTTGTAACCTCACTGAAAAGAATGAAAACTATTTGTGTAATAACGTTCTTGACCATAAATCGGATGAAAACCAACTTGTCAAGTTGGATGTCAATCAAAATGTAACATCTGATGAAAAAGATGATCTAGAATATTTAGTTTCGCAATTTAGGGAACAATTTGTGTCCAAAAATAATGAAATAGGAAAATGTAGTGTGGGCAATATCGAGATACAGCTAAATAATGATATTCCCGTGCATAAAGCACCATGTCGAACCTCCCCAAAACGACACGAGATGGTCCAAGAACCAGTAGAAGAAAGGGTAATAAATAGAATTATTGGAGAGTCTAAGAATGCATGTGCACCACCTGCAGTGTTGGTGCAAAAAGATGATCATGATCCATGGTCAGGAGGCCACTTAGAATCGATGAAAACCTTAGGAAAGTTTAAAGATAGGCTTTGTATGAAAAATGCAGATAAAGGAGCCGAGAAGTATTTAAATAATTGCTTAGTAGGCCAGGAAAGAAAAAAGGTTAATGCTTTAACTAATTTACAGCCTGTGAGCGTCAACGGGTTATTTAATAAAATCGGTATAGATCCATTGGTGTGTTACGCTTACAATACTAGTAAACAATCATCAACTAGAATATCACCTTATACACTCATGTTCGCACGGGAACCCCAACTTCAGTTTGATTTGGACTTGAATATAAATGATAACAATTTTTCAAATAATTTGGCTGATAGGATGGAAAGTGTAAATGCGCTTCGTCATAAGGCTCTGCTTAACATACGGAAGGCACAACTTTATCAAAAAAGGCAATATGATAAGAAAGCCAAACAAATTAATTTTCAACATGGTCAATTAGTTATGATCTATGTGCCCAATAGATTAACTGGAATAAGTACAAAATTACGTCGATTATATAAGGGTCCATTCCAGATTGTCAGAAGAGTCTCTGATACGAATTATGTAATAAAGAAAATAGGTACAAATAGATATAGAGACATTGTGCATGTAAATAGATTGAAACCCTTTCATTCACGAGTTTAATTGTTTATATAATTATCTATTTTATTTGTAAAAAGACAACATGTCATGTATATAAATTAGTTTCATTATTATATGACTACTGTATTGTATAGTAATAGATGTATAATTTGTTACATGTGACGATACTGCGAGGACAAAGAGGCATGAAGATTTTATAATTAATGATTGTACGGATAAATATTGTAACAAATTTAAGGCGAGATGTCATCAAAGAAGATAACAAAAATTTTTATATTTTATTGTATGTTTCGTCAAAGTGATAATTATAGGCTATTTCCAGAGGAGCTTTACAGATATAAGAGCGGGTCACAAAGCTATAGATAAAATATCTTTATTTATTTATTTAAAGATTTAGGGATCAATAGGAAGACTGGCTGCTCTGTGAGAACTCGCTTTAAGGAAATAATTTCCATTCGCGAGGTATATCGATTTGATATACACCCTCACATTCTAGGTCAGTTCAACCAAATAGGGATTTTTTTATAAAATTTCAATTTTGCTTAAGTAAATTAACACTTGAGACTCGCAAAAGCTAAGAAGCAGCAATTTCGTGTTAAGACTCCTCTAGAAACAAAAACTTTGCTTTGTATAAATGAGAAGTTAAATTGATGATGACATCTCATAATAATTGTTGATTTGAATTTTCAACTTAGAAATAATTTCAAAAAAATAATTAATACCATCTTTGTGTCGAAAGATTTTTTTTGCTTGGATGGAGGAATATTAGCTGTTCTTAGCGACATTAATTGTCCTCATGATGAATTAAATTTTCATTTTATATTACTAATCATTTATTATTTTGAATTGTATAAAAGCAAAGATAGGTTATGAGATTTACCAGGACTTCAACACTAAAGTAAGACGTTGGTTCATTATCTGAATGAACTTGATCTTTGTTTATTTGAGGTAGCTTTGGATTTTAGAGAGACTAGACTGGATGGGTCGATCTTTTCAGCAGGTTTTGGTCGGCTAAGCTACTTTGTAATCTTTACTTTGAGTTTTGACTCTAACTTAAGATTTTAAGGTATCTGCCTGCAGTGAAGGCCATCCACCCATTGTAATGTCCCTGCACTTGTAGGTAGTTAGGTAATTTTGTAAAGTAAAATTTTGTTTGTATTTTACAAACAAAATTTTTCTCATTAAGGGGGGAGATGTAACATATAGCTAGGCAATATGTTAGGTTTAGGTAAGGCTAGGTTTTATAGGTAGGTTAAAGGACTATTTGTTCGTGTTTAGTTGGCAATCGATAACCTTTATGGATCGACATACGTCGCATTGACTGGATTATTTCGTGTTTTCCAAAAATAAATACAGATCGAGTATAAAAGATCTTTCAGACAAAACACGAGCAAGATTCCTCAGAGAGTCCGACTAGTACGGACGTAATTCTCCATAGAAAGATTCCTCAGAGAGTTCGATTAGCGCGGATGTGCCTCTCCATCCGTAAATCATTAAAGAAACACAATAAGTGAGTGCTCTACCAAATTTGGAGCTCCCCTCCCTTAATATATATATGATAAATAGGGCATTAAAGATAGAAAAAAGAAAATATAAAGAAGATAAACAAAATATAAAATAGTATAATTGTAACAAAATCCTCACAAGATCCCGAGTGCGCGGTGTGCGCATCACAGTACATATGTCGGTCGAATAAATTGTATAAAGATTTATTTTCACTTTTATAGACGAAATGTACCTTCCTTGTAAAGCGGTCTAAGTGATGCGTGAATACCACAATAAAACACAGAAATTTAGAAGATAGAAGCGAATAGACCAACAAATGCGGATTGCTTCATATTTAGAGATAAAAAAGCGATTTGACCTGGCAATATTAATTGTTTATCGAATGAAAATTTCAATATCAAATGCCCATGTCTTTTTCAGGAAACACATTTGAGTTATTTACATACATTCGTACATATAATGCTCACGCCTGTCTCCAAGAGGAATAGGCGGAGTCTACAGATTTCCATCTGTTACGATCCTAAACACCTCGTTTGCCTCTTCCACATCCATGTCACCCAACAATATAGACGTACAAGCTCTTATATTTCGGGTACTTTTGCCCTTCTTCAATATGTCACCAATGGGAGTCAGCATACGTCCTTCTCGGGCGGCCTGCGGGCCTATTATGTATCTCTAGTTGCCTTCTGGACTGGGTGTCTATCATCAAAAACACAGATATACTATCGAATTCCGATGTCCTAAGGATATTTTTGCACTTGAAGTGACGACACAGATTGTTAATACTTCAATACCCACTAAAGGCAATTTTGAAATTTCAGTTTTTATCTATGTTTCTGATGATAGGCACCTCGTTCAGTTGGCAACTAAAGATACAGAATACAGGGGCTGGTCGAGTTCTACCTTTGACATGCGCATCATATCTTTCTTTTATCACTCTACTTTCATTCATCCTCTCTACATATCCAAACCACCGAAGCATTCCTTTTTCTATTCTAGTCACTATATCTTCTTTCAGGCCGCAATGATCCCGTATGTCGATATTATTCACTCTATCATTCAATGTTAAACCACACATACTCCGCAAGGAACACATTTCCACTGCATTCAAATCCCGTAGGGGCATATTTGTGTCCAGTCTGCGTGCTTTGGAAGGCACGTTGATCTGTGGGCCCATATTTGTGCCTGAAGTACCACTACGCCAGATGTAATAAATCGCCTATGAAACGGGAATGTTCGAGTGTGGCTTGTGACTTGCATTTCACAATCCATACACGAAAAAACCTCTGAAACCTCGGGGATTTATACACTGAAGATGTATTTTTTGTATAATTATTTGTTCCCAGATCTCAGCGGGCATAGAGACGACGATCGTGTGCGCCCGTCTGGCCATGCCGAATCGTCTGATAAGGCCGGTAGTCGAAAGGATCCGTGGCTACAACATATCGGTATCCTTCGCCACCGATTGGTTCCCCAGCTACTACTTCTTCTCCCTGAGCCTGGTCGGGTTGAACACCACTGCGAGGGATATGCAGGAGTGGCTACCGGAACGCAGGATTGGCTACATGGGATAGGTTGACTAAGATATATTTTTATTATTATTATTATTATTTTCTTTCACCACGTAAATTCCTGCTGTCTTGTATTGTTTTGTCCCTTTCCTTAGCTTAATTAGATGTAAGTACTTTGTATAGTTTAAAAGCCTTTGTAAGAGAAATTATTAAAAAAAGAAAAGAAAAGGAAACATAAAAAAACCTGATCTTGCTAATTTTCTTGCCCTTCTTCTTTGCAAGACTAATTGAATGGGCGGAATTAGGCATATATTTATTTATCTTTCAACTTTGTTGTATTTTTTGTATTATATTTATGTATATTATATATTTATTTGCAAGGAAATTAACGTATTGGAAACGGGACAAAAGGGATTTTCAGAGAATGAAACCAAAAGTACACAAAACTTACCAGGAAATCAAGAAAAAACAGGCTTCCACTAGCTCTAGGGCAAATGTGCCCTGTTTCGTGAATCCAATGGGATTTCAAATTTCATATATTAATTTTCTGTGGCAAATTTTGTATTCTTTTTACGACGATCTTCTTTGATATGAGAAAAATAACAAAAAAATGTGACAAAACATTCCAAAGGTGAATGCTCAAAAAAAACCCAGGCCCGGCGCCAATGAAATATATATCATATTTTTAGTATAAATATGTAATGAAATACTTCATATTTTTTTATCATCGATATCGATGGCTAAATGTAAGAAATTGCTATTTGTTTAATGGCAGGGGTAATGAGGAGAACAATATGACTGCCCTGACCTTATTAATAAGATGTGCTGTCTGTTTGTGCCTGACAATTACCTGCATAACAGGAAGCACGCACTTATATCGGTGCCATCTTCACGTACAGTCACCTGCAGCAACTTGTGCGATTAGTTCTCTACAGTCGTCAGTACCTGTGTGTGATATATTTGCTGATAGGTTTGTGACTGTGGAAAAAGAATGTCTGAAGTTCTGCGAGCGTGATGATTGAAAGGTTTGTCCTTACAATATAGTAAATTAATTTGTTTTACCTTGGTCTATGACATGTTTCATATTTGGCTTGAGGAAATATGATCACGTTTCAGATTTTCGTGCAAAACTGAACTGGCTTCCCATTCGTGATCGTAGAAACTTGAGAATTGTTTGTCTTCTTTATAGTATAATTAATGATCCAAATGCACCGACATACCTCAAGTCAATGATAAAATTCATGTCTGACAATCATAATAGAATACTTCGATCCTCAAATAATCTTCTCCTCTCAACTCCCCTTCATCATTCTGGATTTCAATCCATTTCTTTTGTTGTAGTTGCTGTGCATCTCTGGAACAAACTTCCCGAATATATCAGAAAAGCCCCCTCTCGTAACTCCTTTAAGTGTTCTGTGCACAGACACTATTTATCTCTCAGATAATTCTTCTAAACAAACATAGGTATGATCAGTCTCTTTCTTATTGCTCGTTCTTCGCAGTCATTATATTTATTTATTTATGTACCCATTTATCACAAATTTTATGTATTTATTCATTATTCTTATTCATTGTTATTTATGTATTCTATAAGTAAGATATATATCTGTATACATAATAAAATTATATATATAAGTACATCATAAGTATTAAATCATATTTAGTTTTTTTAGGTAAGGTTAAGTTACCTAGTCATTAGTTATTTAGAGTAACTTTAATTACTTTGTCATTGTAGTTTTTAATTTCTCCTGCACGCCTACCAACTACTATTTGTATTTCCTGTACCATCTTTGGGTTGACTGGTAGAGAATGCTTTATGCATTAAGTCCGCCATTTTGTACTTTAATTGTGCAATAAAGAATTTATGATGATGATGATGATGTAAAACTGCGTATGTTGTTTCATTTGTATAGCGTATTAGTCTCACTGTAATGCGGTATCATTTATTTCAATAAATAATAATAATAATTGATGCATGCTCGAACGGCTGGACACGAACCTGGGTTTCAACATTGAGAGTCCGGCCAGCGTCCTGCCAATTGACCTCAAACAATTCTTCATCTTTTTAAGCCCAACATATCGTAAAGATCATAAATGGTCTCTTTCTTTTCTCCTTGAAGTTTCAGACCACGTACTTGTACAATATACGATCATGTTTGTCTAACGCCTTAACTATAATTCTTTTCTTATTTATCTTTTTACCTAGAGCTTCGCTATGCTAGCTACAACCGGTTGCAGCTGGCTGGATCAAGCTGGCTGATAAAACTAGTAAGAGGACTGGGACGATTTGCAATTTTTCATTTTTTATGGTATAAGATAAAGCAAAGCAGTTAATCTTCTGAAGATCCATCCGCAACTCAAGTTACCTTATATACATTCTAGTGTGCGAGTACCTCCGCGACTTCGACGAGAAGATGGAGGGCACAGTGGATGGAATGCGGCTGGCACTGCCGGCGCCCTCCTGCGACGAAGACGGAGCGTTCAGCGCTCAGCAGTGCGCCGCTGGCCGCTGCTGGTGCGTCGACTCCTTTGGGATAGAGATATCGGACACTAGAACTGGGAATGGCTCGTTTGTTAATTGTATCAAGTAAGTCATTGGTAAATGTGTTAAATAGTAGTTTATGCTACAAGGGCGCAAAGGAATAAATTACGAGGAAACGTAACCGAGTAATTTATTGCTTTTACACCCGTGTATCATACTACATTTTTCAATGCATAGTGTGAGGAAATGAAAACAAATATAATCTTGTGAACTTTAAATTATGATTGGCACAAAAGGATTGTATCCAGAGCCGTTAAACAGTGGAAAAAAAAGTATAACATCTATGGTACACAGGAAAGGCTGCAGGTTAGCCAACCATTGCAAACAAATAAAAAATAATAATAATAAAGCCCTAGGGCAAAATAGTCGACTTTCTGTTCGGTTTTGATGCATAAAAAGTAAGCCTTTACGAGCACATGCATTGAAAAAAATGTGTTAGTGTCATTGATCGCACTGGCTGATGTAAACTATTTATTGTGTAATTAAGATCTTATATTAATTCCTTTGATAATGCCATAAAGACGAAACCGGTCAGAAAGTATTAAATAAATTTGTGGGATAGTACAAGTGATTTTCTGTTCATTATGTATTGCAAGTTTCACCAAGTGCCAATAATCAACAGTGTAAACATTAAGTCATTGTAGTTACCCGAGGTTCTCTTGCCAACTCTTGTATGGGGACCCTTCGGCAAGTGACCGAAGCATGAAACTTGGTACAGATGTAGCCTAGGTCAAAATGAGCAGATTTAGGCCTGGCCCCAGCAGTCCCGGACTTAATGTGGGGGGGGACAGAGGGGGGAAGTAAGCTCCCGCCGCTTTGTAAACAAATAATGCTAACGCGTCGCAATTTTCTATTAGGACGTATTTGGTATCATTTTCGTATAAATTACGGATAAGGAATTCAAATATATTTTTTTCATAATGCCTTTCCATACAAAAAAAACGAAATTTTAGCAAAAAACTGTAAATGCCGGAAAACTATTTTCTCTTCAAGCAGACGTTATGCAAAGAATAGTTACTTTTTAAGATTAAAAAAAATAGCTGTAGAGAGCCTCGTTATTGTAGTTTATTAAAATATATATATCATATATACTTACTACACAATAAGAACTAAAAAAAAACAAGGCGATGCCTCGCGTTTCTCACTCTGTTACGAACGGCAGTGCGCGAGCAATCCGCTCCGTAGACAAAAGATACTAACGCGTCGTGATTTCACACAAACGCGTATTTGCTATCATATTCGTATAAATTAAGGATGCAAAATTCAAATTTTGTTATTTTGTATTGCGTTTCTATACAAAAAAAGATTTTGGGCATAAAATGAAAAATAAGGTAAACTATTTTCTCTTCAAGCAGATGTTATGTAAATAATACTTACTATTTTAAGCTAAAATACTTATAGAAAGCCTAGTTATTGTAGTTTATGAAAATATAGACATCATAATATATACTAACTTCACAAAAATAACCAGAAAAAAACAATAAAACGCCTCGCGTTTTTCATTTTATTACGACCGGCAGTTTTGTCGACGTTAAAAGTCCGTGTGCCCACTAACCGAAATTTGTACGCATAGTGTATCGCCTGAAGCTTCACCTTATGCGGAAGAGCGGGAATGGTTGGAATGTACAACGTCTGATAACAACTGTAAACCTTGGGCAGCATTTCACAGCGTGAGTGACAGAAACTTAAATGAACGACATATAACTAACGTAGCTCTTCTTACGATCTTTGAAGAACAATCTCACAATGCAGCAATAATGGTGCATACAATGAATGTCGTCGATAAAGCCATACAATTTTCGAATCCGGACCAAAACCCAATAATTGTGGCAGATCAACCTCTTTTTGCTCTTTTAAAGCAGTTACAATATTTGTTTCCGGAAAGATATGGAAAAAGAATATTTCTGTCATGATGGGTGGTTTACATATTGAAATAGCGGTGCTAAAAGTTCTTGGTCAGTTGTTGTCTTGGAGTGGTTGGACGGAGGCATTGGTACAAGCCAGTGTTACTACACAAGGAAGATCAGAAGCTATGTTGTCGGCTTCTCATGTTACGCGCATCAAGTAAGTATCTAACTGGGACTGAGTTATAAAATTATAACTACTACAACCATCGATTGAATGACTAGATCTATAATTAAGATTTATTTATTTATTTATTTATTTACTTTAATTAAAACGGACAAACCAATTACAATAATTAAAGATAGTAACACAAACATAAAATGGTACAATCAACTAAAATAAATAAGAGTAACACGTAAAGTCAGAAACAGGCCTTCTCACAAAAACACAAACACTCTGACAATATCAATATCGGACTGATCACAGTCCTGATTGGCGTTTAGAAGAGCGTTGAGGAAGAGAAGATGTTTTCTTATCTTATAACATACATATATGTTCTAGGTTACTGCTGCTGCATTGCATTTATTGCAAAATACAGCATTTCAAAAGTATAAAACAGTCGAAACTGCATCCGAGGAGTGGCGTGAAAATAAACTGAAAGAAATACCACAATTCAAGTTTTGGGACATGATCCTACAGCTTGAATTACAAATGTTGCAGTTCGTGAAGTCTACCAGAATAGGAAACTTCAGCACATATTTGGACTCGTTGAGAACACTTGTGCCCTGGTTTTTTTCTCTAGACCATGTACATTATGCCAGATGGTTTTCTGTGCATATCAGAGACCTCGCAAATTTAAAAGAAATGCATCCAGATATATTACATAAGTTTGAAGGAGGTGCATTTGTTGCAAGAAAAACTGGTAATTCATTTCCTGGGATGTCAGTTGATCAAGCTCACGAGCAAATGAATGCCCTCATGAAAGGAGATGGTGGTCAGTTTCTTTTTTCAAATATTCATGTGGTAACTGTTACCTATCTACTACGAAACATAATTATGATTACGTATTTTACAGGAATGATAGGACTGACTGAAAACCCAGACGCTCTGCGCAAATGGTTCATTGCTGGACCAGAGTTAGGAGCAATGGTAGATCAGTAAGAAAGTGAAATCCTCAAAATTAACCAAATAAATGAAATCGAAGATACACACTACGAAGAATACAGCACTCACCATTCCGACACACCCGCTTATCAGCAAAGGTTCAGCCAAGATGTAAGATCATTAGTAAACGCAATTGAAGAAATGGGAAACCCTTACTTTTTGGGAAGAAAGGTTGAAGTCGGGCATTAAAAGCATTCACGGTCCAATTAAACTAAATAAATGTAAATGATTTAATACAAATGTAAAACCAGAAAAGAAAACGCAAACCAAAATGACTGGTCTTAAAAATGACTGTAACCTTTTCAGTTAATTATATATCGCCAAATGTGTACACAGAACTGTCGACCTCGACAATTTTTTGGCTCATGAAAATCAAAATTATCCGCCAACACTATCACTTATTGGTTCTTCGCGATCTACTACCAAATCAGACCTTAGTAAGTGCCTTACAAATCTTTCGGATGAAACTATAGAAGCAAATACTCCTCAGGTAAAAGTTTATTTTTTTAAACGCGAGATCCTCTTATAATAATGTACTATTACAATACGATACAGTAAAATGTTAATTATGAATGATTCACAGGTTTCGACAAAAATTTTGGATGGATCTGCTATTGTTCACATGTTAAACCCTGGTCAATCAAAAACCTTCGGTGAATATGCAGACACAGTTTTTGTTCCCTTTTTACAGAGAGAGCTGTCTAACTCAACACGGCTAGACGTCGTTTGGGATAAATATGACGACAACAGCCGTAAAAAATATAACACGACAAAAACGTGGCACTGGCGATCGTACACGGGTGACCCCAAGCACCAAAATTCCCAAGAGTTGGGCTAATTTTCTTCGAGATGGAGCTAATAAAGAAGAGCTGTTCCATTTGCTCAGCGTTCGTTGCCACAACATGGAAATACCCGAGACCAAAGAACTGAACATAACAGATGGTGACATTGTGCTTAGCAACAAAGACCGAGCTTAACCTATTTTGCAGCCGTGTAAACACGAAGAAGCTGACACGCTGATTATGGTTCACGTCGCCGATGCTGTAGCACAGGGACACACCTGTATATTAATCAGATCGTTCGACACTGATGTATTGGTTTTGGTGGTATCCTGTGTGTCCAAATATCCTCAGCTGGAGAAGCTTTATGTACACCTTGGAACTGGAAAAAAACATCAGTTTCTCTCTTGTCACGCGATCGCATCCGCATTAGGTTATATTTTATTAAGTATTTTTTGTAGGACCAGCCAACAAGCTTTGTAGAACAAGCGCTCTCCTTGTTCCACGCATTTTCCGGATGCGATACTGTTTCTGCGTTCCATGAGAGAGGCAAAAAGACTGCTTTCGACGCTTGGAAAGCTTACCCGGAGGTGACAAGTACTTTTCAAGCGCTGATGTTGACTGGGGAAGTAGATGATCATGCTGATTCTATTATACAAAAGTATGTGGTGACTATGTACGATAGGTAAATATAATTTTGATATTTCAGAATTTTTAGTAATTAGCACTTGTGTGTGCATAAATATACAATTACAAGCGCTCACATCTTTAATTTTAGATCCAGCCAATCTGAAAAGGTTAACGAATGTAGAAAATATTTGTTTACCAAAAAAGATCGTCAGTTGGAGTACATCCCACCAACCGAAGATGCTCTCCACCAGCACTTGAAAAGAGCTGTATACCAAGGAGTGTTTGTGTGGGGGCAAACAGCAGCTCAACAAAATCTACCCAGTCCTGAAGACTGAGGATGGAGGAAACATAGAAATGTCTGGATGCCACACTGGACAACTGCACTTGTTGCTGCGAGAGCTTGTTTAGAGCTAGTACGATGCAAGTGCAAACAGCAATGCGGTAAAAGATGTAGTTGTAAAAAACAAGGGCTGAACTGCACTGAGTTGTGTCTGTGCAGTGGACAACACTAGCTTGTTTTGTAAATTTTTTTGTATCAAAAGGTATTACGAAAACCTCAAATATGAATTTCACATCATTAATTTAGACGAAAATGGTGACAAATACGCCCTTGTGTGAGATGCGTTAGTATTTTTTGTTTACGGAGCGGATTGCTAGCTCCCTGCCGGTCATAGTAAAATGAGAAACGCGAGGCGTTTTATTGTTTTTTTCTGGTTATTTTTGTGAAGTAAGTATATCTTATGATATCTATATTTTCATAAACTACAATAACAAGGCTTTCTTTAAGTATTTTAACTTAAAATAGTAAGTATTATTTACATAACATCTGCTATAGAAACGCAATACAAAATAACAAAATTTGAATTTTGCATCCTTAATTTATACGAATATGATAGCAAATACGCGTTTGTGTGAAATCACGACGCGTTAGTATCTTTTGTCTACGGAGCGGGTTGCTCGCTCACTGCCGTTCGTAACAGAGTGAGAAACGCGAGGCATCGCCTTATTTTTTTTTAGTTCTTATTGTGTAGTAAGTTTATATGATATATATATTTTAATAAACTACAATAACGAGGCTCTCTACAGCTATTTTTTTTAATCTTAAAAAGTAACTATTCTTTGCATAACGTCTGCTTGAAGAGAAAATAGTTTTCCGGCATTTACAGTTTTTTGCTAAAATTTCGTTTTTTTTGTATGGAAAGGCATTATGAAAAAAATATATTTGAATTCCTTATCCGTAATTTATACGAAAATGATACCAAATACGTCCTAATAGAAAATTGCGACGCGTTAGCATTATTTGTTTACAAAGCGGCGGGAGCTTACTTCCCCCCTCTGTCCCCCCCCACATTAAGTCCGGGACTGCTGGGGCCAGGCCTAAATCTGCTCATTTTGACCTAGGCTACATCTGTACCAAGTTTCATGCTTCGGTCACTTGCCGAAGGGTCCATGTCAAGAGAACCTCTAGTAAGTTAGGGAGCTGGCGAGCAAAATTTCGATATGATCAGCGCACTAGGCAAGCGTTATTAATAGTGATATTTATGCCCTAAGAAACATTAAGGATCTTGTCTGTCACCATGGTGGCGATGCGTTGTAAAGTTACAGCGTTTCAAAAATGTTTAAAAAAAAAGGTGTGCTATAATATGCGCACAGGTCTGCCTCTGGGGCTGAAGATCACAGTAACCTTGGAAACACAAAGAATTGAAAAAGCAGACATCCATCCCAATAACTTTTGTAGTAATCAATTTTTTAATTTATTTGTATGATTTAAAAAACTGTATATGAAGTGCGCACTTGGCAGATTTGGACTGTTCGATCAATAACAATGAGAAGAACCACGGAAAAATAGTCTGCCTACATGTTACCTCTGTGTTGTCTTTTGACAGTGTTTCAAAAATGTAAAAAAAAAAGTGTGCTATATTATGCGGACACGTCTGCTTGTTCGACTGATGTTTGAATTCCTTATGAACACCAAGAAAATCGATGAGGCAGACTCTCAAGCCTCAGATATTCCAAAGGCAGACTATTTGATTTTTTTTTTCAACTCGATGCTCGCGTTGCACGACCAAACCAAGCAGGTATAGAAATATCCCCATAGTTCCTTTCGTGGTGTTCTTACTTTCTAATAAATTTACTTTCTAATAAATGTTCCAAGGGCATTTCGTTTCTGATTGGCATTCAGAAAAAATATGATGTACAGCTAAAAATCAGTGAGCAAAGTGTCTGCCACATTTTTTTTCGAATCCACGGAGTCATAGTGAATCGAATGGGCGCACTAAAAACCGCGTGCAAATAATTTAACAGAGATTTTTTTTTTTACAACTCCGTCCCATGATAATGCAGAGTCCTGAATGTCTGCCTCTTCGATTTTCTTCGTTTCCAAGATGGTTGTGACCATGAACTCCAGAAGCATACATGCACGAATGATTCAATACCCCGATTTTTTTAAGCAACTTCAATCCGCTGTAACGCGAAAATGCAGCGACATAGGACCTTAATTGATTGGACCAAATCAATTCGTAATGATTTAAACTGCAATCCACCTCGACGTAAAATATGTGCAAATCATGTAGCGAAATGCTCGCCAGCTCCCTAACTATTGGAGTTTCTAGTTAAATAACCGATTAAAAGAGATAGGCATGTTTTAAGACAAATGAATCATTGTCAACAACATCATCATCATCATCATCATCATCATCATTATCATTATCATCATCCTGCTGTACATACTGTGTGATGATACATCATCAATAGCTGTTTTTAAAAATAGAGTCATGCAGCACTTTTTACATATGCAAAGTAATTAATAGCACATTTACTTTATCAATCCTTGTATGAGTTTTGAATCTTTCTCTTAATTGAATATTATATTTAAATAATATGTATTTGTATATATGTATGTATGTATTTTTTATTATTTGTATTTTATAGTATGTACATTTGTTTTATATGTAGATTATGTAGATATTATGCTCCGTTTGGTTATATAAATATTTTAATGCTTCTGTCATTAAGGCATTTAGTATTGTTTCTACGATACCTTTCCCGGCACTACCCAATAACGATCCACAGCACCAAAGGTTAACTGGAAGACAATGCTAGATAGCATTAAGTTCGCCTTCTGTACAATTTTTAGTGCAATAAAGAATTTTATTATTATTATTATACTGTTCTCTTCTAATTGAGTGAATTAGTGATAACGTTGCTAGATATTTTTCAAGTTAAAAACGCTGTGCCCGTTATTACCGTTTACCCGTTAGCTAGACCTCAGGGTGCACCATCCGCAGCATGGTTAGCACCTTGGAAGGAAGTCCTATAGGAGATGTTTTCCTCCTTACCTCGGTTGATAAAATATCAAATAATGGGCATTTCAAAATTAAATAAATTTTTCAGGATTCGCGAAGAACTCTCCTGTCTGGACCTGACCTGTCGTATGGGCTGCGACTATGGTTTCGAGCTGGGAGAGAACAGTGTTCCACGTGCAAATGTCGGGAACC